>VZRZ01008052.1:441685-507349 GCA_013398175.1 Climacteris rufus
AAAAAAAAAAAAAAAAAAGAGTTAAAATTTTTATCAGTCCAGAATTTCCCTGTGTGGAAATCATTAGATAAAACCTGTTTGCAATCAGAGTGGATGCCTTTAGAGGATGGGGATTGGAACCGGATGTCTTCTATCCCCATTAGCCATATTTCACCACTGTTTAAGCTACTATCAGCTATCCAGATGTACACCTTTTATTTTGATTCAACCTTCTGAACTCCCTTGTCATAGCAAGAAGAACAACCATTCTAGTTAGGCACAAACCAGTAGGAAGAAAATCCATATTCCAGTCTCAGTTTCTGAGGCTGTTAGTGTGTGTACTTCAGAGTCTCAGGACTAGATTGTTTGTATCTCAATAAAGCTGCTTTAGTAGGCACACTTTCCTGAGGAAGAACATTGAAATGGAAATAAATATCTTCGAATCTGATTAAATACATATATTATTTTGGACATCTCTATAATTTCTTTTACATTACAGAAATATTTGTGTATGCACATACATGTATATGAATACATAAATAAATACTCAATATCTATAAATATTTTGCCCATATAGCAGATGTTCATTTATCACTTGGGCATATGCTTCAAACTAGATAATCCAACTTCAGGAAAGGGCACTGGGAAAGCTTTTAGCATGGTGACAAATACAAAATATTCTTCACGTTGCCAAAATGTCATTTCACTTGAAAAGGAAATTACTATTAGAGAAAAAAAAATGTTCAGCTGGGATTGAAACAGATACATCTTCGAAAATACAAGTGATGTGAAACTCTTACTATGATGATACCCTACCAAATCTCTTCTAGATGTCAAGCAAATGTAGAACCACAGCAGCATATTATCCACACTGTAGTAATGCCCATAAACATCCACATTTTATAAAGTCATAGAACAATATGGGTAGGAAAGGACCTTAAAAATCTTTTCATTCCAAAGCCCCTGTAGCAGGGAACCTTCCACTACATCAGGTTGCTCAAAGCCCCATCCAGCCTGGCCTTGAATGCTTCCAGGGATGCGGCATCCACAGCTTCTCTGGGTAACCTGCTCAAATGTCTCATCACCTTTATACTAGAGAATTTATTCTTTATTTCTAATCTAAACCTACTCACACTTTTAAGCCATTGTCCCTTGTTTTATCCCCACATGCTCTTGTTCGTGTAGGCCCCCTCTAGGTACTGGAAGGCAGGTTTAAGGTCTCCCTGGACCCTTCTCTTCTGCAGGCTGGACAGCCCCAGCTCTCTCAGCCTGTCTTCATTGGAAAGGGGCTCCAGCCCTCTGATCACCTTCATGGGCACGCTCTGGACCCAGACTTACTATTTTAGGCATCATTAACATAATGTCCTTTTGATTATTTCTTTTTTTTCTGAGAAGTGGAAGAACACCAAGAGACCTAGAATAACATCCTGCAAATTAAAACAGAAACACAGATTTTCTACCTTATGTGGAGCAGAAGGGGGTCTGGACCTGTGTCAGGTGTGAACTCTGCCAGCAATCCCCTAAGGGACCAAAACTGAATAGACTTCATTTGTCTGACAAGAAAGGACTTCATTTTGGAGAGACTTTTCAAGGCTTCTGTCCAGGAGAGTTAGGAGGGAAAAAATGGTATATTGCTCAATTGTAATGATCATTTTTTTGTGATCAGTAAATGTTTGGTATATCATTATATCTCCCAGCACATATCATCCAAACCTTGCCTCTCCCTTTAGTTTAACAATAGCTCCTTTTTAGTAACCACCATTAAAAACACTGAGTGGGAAGAGCCCATTTTTGAGTTTACAAATATAAGCAGCCAAGAAGGTCTTTGTGGAGGAAAAAAAAGTTAAAAAAAAAGTGTTTGTCGGTGTTTCTTAATCAGCAGAAAAGGAGCAGCTGTCAGCCTGCCGGAATTCAGAATTTAGATGAGCTGTGAGGCCACACTTCTGCTACCCCGCATCTGGTTTGGAAACAAAGAACAACCTGTCTTTGGTTGCTCTCATCTTGTAAGTACAACCACCGCATAGGTAATTAACACTCCGTGATAAGGGCTTCGTTTTGCATATCTTCATTTCTAGTGACTCTTCCACAATGCAAGTCTTCTTCCCACTTTCCATTAAAACAAAGGCTATTCAGAGGAAAGGAAGCCTGAATCTTTTCTGATGTTTAGAGGAAGTGAGGTAAATTTACTTTTTCAGCTCATTTTCTGGAGAACATACCATGGTATATTACCGCAGGTAAAAAGCGTGAGTAACTCGGATCCTCCAGCAGTGGTCTTGTGCTCATCGAGCCTGCATCAGAGCTCCTGCAGAATCTTGGCTCAGTTCACACACAGCGGTTTAATTTAAGCAGGGAAGTAAAGAGACAAGGAAGGGTTCTTTTCCGCTTATTGACAGGAGGTTTTTATTCCTGGAACATGCGGATAAAGACAAAATGGCTGTCGGAGGTGTCTGTTATATCCCGGAAGCGAGGGGAGGGCAGTCGGGAGAGAGCCAATCGCTGCGGAGGATTACAATGATTGACAGGGGCGCCGCCCAGCCACGCGGCTGTCTGCACCGGCACAGGAACCAATGAGCTGCCCTTTCGGGCAGGGACTGCCCCTGCTGCCATGGCCGGGGAGCCCCGCGGCGACCCAGGGCTGTGCCACCCCCGGCTGCATCGGGGGGAGGGGAGGGGCGGAAGGAGGAGGGGAGGGAAGGAAAGGAAAGGCCCAGCCCCTGCGGCTCCGGCATGGCGGGGCCGGGCCGTCAGCTACCCCCAGAGGCAATGCAACAGTATATAATACTTTAAATGCACTTTTTAATCTTATCCTTAAAAGATGAAGAGTGCTTCTTCCCTTCCTCTCTAAAATGTTTAGAAATTAACTGTCTTGTTAAATGCATGGTACCTAAGAGGAGTATGTTTAAAGTATCATAGAAACATAGACTCTCCTGGGTTGGAAAGGACCTAAAAAATCATGTAATTCCAACCTTCCTACCTGTCAGGTACACCTTTCACTAAGACTAAATTGCTTAGAGCTCTGTCCAACCTGTCCTTAAACACTTCTAGGGATGGAGCATCCCCAGATTCTCTGGGTAACCTGTTCCCATGCCTCATAATCATCACAGTAATTTTTTTTTTCTAATACCTAATATAAATCTCCTATCTTTCACACTGAAGCCATTGACCCTTGTCCTATCACATATTGGTGCTGTATGATATTTGTATCATACAGCAATATTTGTAATATTTGTATCTTAGGAATATTTGTATCTTAGTCTATGTACTATTTATATTATTATTAGTATATGTATTATTTTTTTTGATGTTGCATATCATGCAAGTTCATTTGTGCTGTTTGTAAAATGATGAGAAGAGATTTGCCTCCACAGGGGAATGAGATTTCTTTCACTCTCTGGCCATCTACAGCAAATTCCAGACAGAAGTCGTTCAGCATTGCTGTGTACAGGCCCTGTGGTGAATACTGGACTTCATGGGCAGTAGACAGATAGAGGGGACAGACTCCTCCACGTCTTGAACATCACACATGGTCAAGACAACCTCAACTCCTACCGTTTCAGCCCATGAACTCGTCTATGAATTACGGATTTTTGAAAGCTTATGAAATCCAAAGATGCGGCAAGCAAGACATATTAAGACAACACTGTCCACGTGATAGAGAAGAAAACCGCCATCATAAACCTGTGATTGTTCTATATTTTAACACTCATGAGCAACTTTTTCCTCCGTAATTTTAGGAAGTGAACTCAAATATGCAGACATCCTACAATCTTGTAAATGGCTTCTTAACTCCTAGTTAAGTGGACTTTTTTTAAACATATATTCACATAAAAGTGCTTAGAAACAGGAAAAAAAATCCTAGTAAGACAGTTTAACCAAAGTTTCCCAGTTCAGTATTTCACAGTCCTTTTCTACTTAACTGTCAAGTGAAAGATAAGGCTGTCATACTCTCTGAATAACAAAAGAAATACAGTTTTC
This sequence comes from Climacteris rufus, assembly GCA_013398175.1. Classification (NCBI taxonomy): domain Eukaryota; kingdom Metazoa; phylum Chordata; class Aves; order Passeriformes; family Climacteridae; genus Climacteris; species Climacteris rufus. The sequence continues at coordinate 445,640 of VZRZ01008052.1, forward strand.
CTACACTAAAGTGTACTGGCCTTGTGCCACTGTTAAAATCAAAATTGTCCAATACCAGTTAGCTACAGTAAACATTTTTATGGCAATAGTTGCCAAAGACAAGAGATCTTTTTGGGGTTTTTTGTTGCTCCATTTTTCTGAAACAATGGGAAGAATTGACATTGTCTGTTCAGTGTAGAAGATAGGTTGTCAAGTAAAGCAAGACAAATGTGATGTCCTGACTGATTATTTCCTTAGATACTAAATCAATGAGCTTATTATCACAGCAATTACATTACTAATGTAAACAGATGCTATGTGTAGAAAACTGGTTAACAATAAGGTAGGCAGACTGTACTTTTTCTTCTGTTACATTAAAAAAAAATTGGAGTGTGTTTTACTACAAATAACATTTGATCTTCAGTTCATATATATCAGTTAACTGAATATATGCTCTATCACATGATTTTACATGTAAGAGAGACGTACCGTAAAGATGTATATGATTAAAGTTTAACTTGTGTAGTCTTTATTACCAACGTTAATGGTAATAAATGTTCTTATCTATATCAAACATTAATAAAATTCAGGGATTCTGAAATAATAAAGAAGAAGCACTACAGCTCTGCTCACAAATTAACTCTGCCAATTTTCTTAATGCAACTTGTTATTTGGTTTATAATGAAATCAAAGGGGGAAAAAAGCAATATCCTGTACAATGGCTAAAATTATTTTCATATAATTCAACTTGAATTTCCCATCTATTCTTCTATTTCACAAATAGTTATCTCTAAATTTCTAAAGCATTCTCAGTTCTGGTCATTGTATATGTGCTTTAGATATATCTCGTATGCATAAAATAAATCATTAGAAATATAACAGCATTTATAATGCTTTGCCTTTATAGCAGCAGGAGGTTCCTACTTATGAAACAATTCAATCAGCTCTTAAGCTTTCTGAACACAAGTGGGTATTCAGGATATATATTGTATTAATCTAAAAAACTAATGGAGAATCAAAGTAATTTGGTATTAAAGTTCTAAAAGAAAGGACCACTGACCAGTATTTGACATAATGGCAGGACACTTCTGCATTATACTATGGTCTTTTAAGCCAAAGGAGTCTAAGGAATCTAGCAAGTACTAATAATGAACATATGGTGCTAGTCTAGATATAACAGAGATCATGTAGAAAACAACTTGTCAGAAAACATTGTTTCACCAAGTGCAAAACTTTAAATGGGAATGTTGATCACAGAGCTCTCACTACAGAGAGTCTGAATGAATGAAAAACTTCAGATTTTTTTCCTCCAAAATTGGATTAAAAACAAATGACAGATAACAAATCCTGCAATTTCACTTTTCATCACTGTTATTGTATATATAACAGTGAAAGCAGCAGTCCTATTTCTTCCTACTTTACTATTTAATGAAAGAATTTGCATGGGAAAGTTCCTGCACATCATCATGTAAAATTAAACCATAGTTTTATAACTCCAGTTATTTTCTAAGGCCTTTTTGAAGCAGCAAGATCTTTTTCTGAGTCATTTAGGAAGACTTTTTAGGGCAATTGTGTTCTCTATTTTCTATAAAAAAACAGAGTACTAATCAAAACTAACCAAAAAAAGAAACATTTCCTCAAAGATATAGGCTAAGTGAACTACAACTTTGAATGCTAAGAATGAGCCAAAAGTCTCTAAGTTGCAGTCACAGAACATGTTTATCTGTGAGCATTGCAAGAGTTTATTTTCATGAGATCTTGCAATGTCCTATATTTGGAAGTAGACTGCTTAAGATATTTTCATCCTATAAATCCATTATATACATGTACATGTGTACCAACAACTGGTCTGGCACCTGATGCCATACCACTGGAGAGAGTACTGTCACTGCTGCACCACTGAGGAGAGTGGGAGCAGGATAAACCTCTTAGCAACAACACACTCAAACATTCATTCACAGGCAGCATCAGTCTTGTCAACCAACTGCCAAAATAAGATTTCACTGGAAAACAGTCAAAACCATTTTTCCTTTGTGGAGACTGATTTCCATGACAGATATCAGTTACAGCTGGTTATAGTTATATGTGTATTTTCTGCTAACTGTTATCATATGGAATTTTTCATTCTAAAATAAACCATTTCTGCTAAAGCTTAAAACATCTCTTGGTAAAAAAAGATAGAGATCAAGTAGAAGGTGGATAAATTGCAGTCTTCTTATGGAATATCTAATACAGAAAAAAATAGTCTTAAATTGACAAATAAAGAAAATTACAAATGTACTCATTTTTAGTAATAAAAAAAAACCAACTTGGTATGCCTTTGAAAACACCTGGGAAGATTCAGGTAAAAGACTGCATCAAAGATTACCTGGAGACCATTCACAATTAAAGAGAAAATAATTTGCAGAAGTTCAAAATTAATTAAGATTTCTCTATGCAATAAATAAATCTTCTGCAATATAATTTGCATTTATTATATGTGGCAGACACAGTGCAGTTATATCTCTTTTAATATCTCTTAGCTTTGGTACACAGTATTGGTGTCTGTCTTCAGAGATTTTCTCTCCCTCCTGCAAAATTTAATTCTGTTGCTTTTGAAATATTAGAACAAAACAACTCCTTTTTAAAGATAATTTTTGATGAAAAGTAATATGTCTTTGTTTAAAACCACAAACTAGGCATATCATTAGTTACAGTGTCTGTTCTTTGTGACTGAATACCTCATTGGCTTTCCATATACTGGTTTCTACTGCTGGGTTTCATTGTTCATCCAAAACACCTATGAAGAAGATGAGGCTTCAGTTTCCCAGTTTACTCAGAAAATAATGATAAATTTGGCTCAGATTACTTGGGAAATACTGTTGCATTATTTCAACAACTTGTTTCAAAATTAAGTGCAATTTGAAGTTAAAATCTTGTGGGAGGAACGTCAAACTCGTGCTTTCTCTTTTCCGGAATTTTTGAAGTCTTGAGAACAGTGTTTTGGACACAAGTTTAGCATTAGAAGTAAAGAGCCATTGTTTTCAGAAAGAAATGTTTACAATCACTGATAGTCATTATTCAAGTTTACCACATGCACATCTCAGAGTCCATTAATTTCTGATATTATTATATAGGTTGCTATATGCTGTAGCTTCATAACTTCATTTTTATTGCAAGAGACATAAACTGTTGCATAAGAACAAACTGAGACCAAATAGTTTTACCATATTCAGCACATGTGGAATCTGTTTCCGTGTTTTCTTAATATATATTCAGTTTCCTAATTGTATGCGTTATCATCTTTATACTAAAAATATTAAAATTTTAAAAATCCTTTTGAAAATCCATCATTTTTATGCCTCTTAAGAAAATATATCACATTTTAGAAATGCAGCTGACTGATATTTTTAAAGAAATGGCAGTATGTATTTATTACTTCTATCAGTGGTTAATAAATAAGATAGAGGTTTTAATTTCTTTTAAAATCATGTATTATTACATTGGACATAATAAATCAAATTGTTTGCTATCTCATCCACAGTCCCAGCAGTTCTATTGATCAGTGATGAATGAGTCCCCAAATTGCCTACTGTGTGCTCTATTCATGCACACTACACTGCTTGTTTTAGCAATGCTTATTGTGGGGGGGGCTTGGTGGGGGAAGACAGCAAAGCTGCAGGTGTGGGAAAATTAAGAAGCTTTGCCAAGGAAGGTCAGAACTCTGGATACGCTGAACAGCTCTGAAATACTCTAGGGATTGACTTAAGGTGTGAGACATCTGCCTTTCATTTTCTTTCTGTATCTTAACTCAGACAATTACGAATGAAAAACTAGAGGTCTTTTAGAAGTTGGATCACATACTGAGGAACAAAGAGAAATCTTAAAGTTGACTCAGGCAACAAGAATAAACATATAGAAAGAGGGTATTATTTCCACTCTCTTTTCATTGTATATATGCTCTTCAACAACATCTTTGTACAAATAAGTAGAAGTCCATTTCCTCGTGGCTGGTTTTCTACCTTGTTCTTTCACACTCTCCCAAAGGCTCATCACCATTCCTGACATTGAAAACTGGGTGCAGCATTGGAGACACTTTGTGTTCAGAGTTGAAACACCAGCTTCTATAAATGATGCAGAGCTGAGCAGTGTTTAAGTCACTTTCGTTTCAGTGTATAACAGCAGACAATTGGCAGAGAAGCCAATTTTGACACAAGGCTTCAAGAGAGCTAACCTAAGCTTCACTTTGCCTTAAAGACAAATTCCATTCCAACTGTTTAAAATGACAGCATCTAGAAAATAAAACTGTTTAAATTATGCTACCTCTTTATTTTTCTGTGGTCAGCAAAAATGGGCCTCTCCATTATGCTCACAGTTGGGGAAAACAACAGTTGTTTCCATCAATACATACACAGACAGCCAAAAAAGGAAAAAAGGTATTGTGTTGTCTTTTTTCTAGGATATTTTTCTCACAATTGTTGAAAAGACATGTATTCAGAGCCAAATGCTCTAACACAAGATTTATGCTCTGACTGTAGGAATTCTTGTTTAAATATGTGGAATCTAAAATAAAAATCTAAAATATAAATATAGATAAGCCCTTTTTCTTTCTTTTTTTTTTTNAGAACCTTTTTTTTTTTTTTTTTTTTTTTCCCCAGAGGGGGGAAGTTAAAAAAAAAAAAAAAAAAAAAAAAAGGCAGCATCCACTCATCAGTCCTGAAAATCTGGCTACTAATAGGTTCTTAATACAGATTTTAGGAACTAAATTTTATCATTCACCAGTCTTTTGCCTTGCCACTGTTATTTGTCCCTTATGAATCTTAAGCAACTGGATTTAAACTTGCAGTTGATTTAAGGTAGAATTTCTAAACATTATTCCTCTCACTCCAGTGTATTTTGGACATGGAAATGATCCATGCACTTTTGCATAGTTCATGGCTGTAGAGCAAAGGAGAAAATGTTACAGAGAATTTGAAGCACTTGAAAGGAAAAATATAAAAAATACAGCTGTGAGAAAACTTACTAAAATCACTTAGAAGTTTGGAATACCAATGGCAATAATGAAGCATGGAGGGACTACAATCATGTCATAGTGCTCAAAGTTTTGTATTAATTACAATTCATCACTGTCAGAGTTTTCAGATGGTTGTTCATTTGTTCAAGTATTTTCTCAAAGATCTCACCATCCCAGTCACTCATCAAGTACAATACGAATTTATGTTTGCTATAAAATAAGCATAATGAACATTAAATTCTCTTGCATCATACAATAACCTAATATTTTCTGGCAAAAACTACAGGGAAAAAAATTGAAAAATTTAGAAAAATATATATTTTGTTTTTCATTTAGGTGGCATTTTCATTTGTAAAAATTTAAAAAATGCTAAAGTGTATAGACACATTCGATGATCCACATGTAGCCCAATTCAATTTTCACATCACACATATCATAACAAAAAATCACCATAATATCACACCACATTTAGCAAAATACGGAAGGAAAGTCAGAAACCCCTGAGTTTCACGTCTGCCACTTTAGTCCTAGCTTTTACATTTGAACATCTCATTCACTCTCCTTGACAGCTTCAAGGGAGATTTGAGTCCTATGCCTGCCTTCCAGCTTTGCTCCAGCAAATGACAAATGCAGACAAATAATCAGTGGGTGCTCGCGGAGTCATAGATTCAAGCAATAAAAGCCATTTTAAAAGACAGCCATGATACAGTATTTCAGAATCCAAGTAACACATATAAGTGAACAGTGTTGCCTGAATTCCAAAGACCAAACTTCGATTTGTCCAAGTCTAGATCACCACAAAGACACTGTGCATTTCCTGCAGCAATCAAAAGATGTTCCCATTGAACCTAGTGACCCTCTGATGACTATTAGTTCTAAAGGCAGGACTGATGACATGGAATTTTTTACCAGGTTGGTCAGTATTGTGATCCTTGCTTTACACAACTTGCTTTGAGTCAGTCATTTGCCAAAATAGCTCTTTCTTAAAAACATAGGTCTGACTTTCTACAGATCAGGTATTTTGGACAACTGCTTTCTGAAGGAGACATTGAATCAGAACTGGCTAAAATTGTTATATTTTTATGTTATTGAAAAACTAATTCCACTCTGTAACCTTTAACAGTTAAGTTTAACCATGCACAGATGCAGCTGCTACTAAAACAAGGAGCAGAATTCATTCCAGATAGTCATTATACTAGTTCTTTGAAGGCTACGGAGGAAATGAGTGTAGAGCTTCTAATAAAGCATTTACAAGGCAATTATGAATTTGTGTGCTTTTCTAGACTGGAAAGACTGGCTACTATACTAAGACATTCAAAAGAGTTAAACAGTATTATGCATACATAAAAATAACATGAAATTCCAGCTTTCACCACAGTATTATACATTAGTATTTTATATTTGATATGGTAAAGTTTTACATGAAAAGTCATATTTTTCTGCATTTACCAGGCAGGATTGGTTTTGCCATTCAGGGATGCATTATTTATTCATTGATCAGGAGAAGAGCTACCTGAAACCGTGACTTTCTCTATCTTTGCTACCATTGAGTAGGCACTGGACAAATGATACTGCCTTCTTTGAAATCAGCACATAGGCTAATTTACTGATACTTCTAAGAGTACTGGGGAAATGATCCCAAATGAACTTCTTGGTTGAATACTCAGAGCACTCTGCAGAGGATTAACTGAAACCTGAAGCAACGAGAGCCAGTCTTGATGTCACATGTATTCTGCATACTTGTTTCTGTCCCAGACTCTTGAAAACTCCTGAAGAATATTAAGGTCAACAAGAAAAGTCATTATCAAAATGATTTTAGATTTCTATGGCCTTTGTCTACAGTCAGAACTAGCGAGCTGCTGTGCAAGTAACAGCAACATCATAAAGCAGCCCTGCCTTGTACTGGCTGCTTGTGCCAGTGACCAGCCCAATACCAGTGACTTGGCTTTACACTTTGAGATACACACATTGTGACCCATATTCACACTTCGGCCTGGAACAAAAGGTCCTAACGTGAGACACAATTTTTTTAACTTTAAGAACCTGGCAAAGAAATTTGTTCCATATTAATCTTGTATCTAAAGTTTCAAGGAACAAATTTATATAAGGATTTAATTTTTTCTATGTTATGTTATTCAAATGTGCCTAAACAAGACACAAAAGATCACACATTTCAATTACTAAAAAACCCACAAGGATGGAGTAACATGTTTTATAACCCTTTATAAACTTTATAAAAAACACGTAAGTATTAAACAATTTCCTTGGCCTTAATACCCTTTATTGTCTTGATTCCTTCTCTAGTTTTTAAAGCCAAAATCAAAATGTTTTGTTATGTTGATCTTATTTTCATTGTAATTTACTTTCAAGCTGATTTTGAAAGCTGTTTTAAAGTTCTAACTTAAGTGAAAAAGTAGCTACTGCACAATAAAATCCTTGGGAAGAAAAGTGATTTATGCAGATGAGTTTGTTAACAAAATTTACACATAAATGAGAACATTTTTTTCCATTCCGGTTGCTATTACAAAGAAACACTGGGAAGTAAATTATCTGTAGAAGAGTACAAGATAAAAAATGTATTAAAAGCTGTAAGAACGAAATTGAAATGTCAAACATAGTTACTTATAAAAAACAGGTGACTCCTTGTAAGCTACCTATTAAAAAGAGTAATCAAAGTGAACTAAAATGACTTTAGTTCCCCCACTAAACTTGTGGCTCAAATTCTGCACAGCTTTACTGCCTGTTTGCAGAGTTTCATTCACTCCTAGGCAGTGCACTTTCTGAAAGTTAAGGCTATATATGATAAGACTCTTTATTACTCACATACATAAAATTTGAATTCCACTACAGGTTTTCACAAAACCCATATAAATACTTCTATATATTCATATAAATACACTAAGATTTTATGCATGCCATAACCAAGATGCCCTGCAGCCTTCAGAAGAGGAAGATGTGTTTCAAATACAGGTTTTCAAGCTGCAAAAAGGCCATGAAAGCAAAACTGGGACAAGGTCATTGTGACTAAGGCTGCTCCTGGTTGTAGGACAGTTTTTCCTCAAGAGCCTCCTCTCAACCCTCCATCCCATTTCCACCCCCCAGTCCCACCACCCCTGGTCACCTTCTGGTGGGGTGGTGACGCCTCCCGCCCGGGACCTGGGGTCTTGGGACAATGGGGCCAGGAGCACAAAGCATAGCGCTGTGACCAAAGTCTCCTGACCAGCAGGCCTTTTCAAGCCAATGGGAGGTAGGGCCACTTGAGCTGGACATGGCTGGCTTGTCAGTTCCTGACAACAAACTGTGTTTGGTACGCAGTGTATTCATGGGCAGTGTCATGCTTTTGTCCAGAGCCATGCCGACTTTCCCCAGGTCAGTTTCTGGCTTTTGCAGGCGGGCAGTGCTGCTGAGAAATCCACCCAAGCAGAAAGGGCCCCCCTGGCTGGTGATTTCTCACATTTAATTACTTGATTTTCCTTTCCTGCAGTCAGGAAGAAAATGGAATTACATCACACCCCATGTAGCCTTGGAAAAGGACCAATTGTTTCTAATAGAGCTGCTGGCGACAGGCACAATACATGCGCTCCTTGTTTCACATCGGATATTAGACCATCCAAACAAGCCTGAGTACTCCTGCTCGGAGGATCCTCAATAGGGAACAAAGGGGACCAGGCTTCTCCTGTGTCACTCCCAGCACCCCACAGAAAGGAAATCTTTATTTAGGCACACTTCACCCTTTTTCACACAAGCATCATCTGAGACCCAGAGAATGGTTTGGAGAGCAGTGGTTTCCTACATGGAATTAGTGAGATGATATTTTATACTGCCCATCAATAACTAGTTAAATGAACACACCTCTACCACTTCACTTAACTGCAGAGATGTCTGATTGCAAACTTACAGTCACCAAGAAGTATGTGACGGGCTTATGACACTTGGCTGGGACTGCACAAAAATGACAGTTTATTAAATTAGTTATGTTTCCCACCGGCACACAGATCACATTACGGATCTTGTGCAGATGTTCCACTATGGATTATATTTTTAAAAACCCAACCAGTCAACCAACCAGCCAAAAAAACCCCAAGAATTACCATATTTGATCAGATCAGTGATGCATCACACTCAGTACTGGGTCTCTATGGTAATGGCAACGTATGGAGAACGGCCACAGAGAGGCATGGGTTCAAGGAGTAATATGGCTCCAGAATATAGCATCCATGTCAAAAAATGCATAGTAGTACTTCCCCAGAATACTCTCTCCACATGCAGTGATTTGTGGATTAATGGCTTTGTGAATCAGAGTATTTAAGAACATTGGATGGACTTCTCTCCTACCAATCTTGGCATTACTGACATGCTCAGGCCCTGGTGCACAAAATATCTAAAAACACTTTCCCCAGTCACCTCCCAGTCCCAGGGAAGATGCATGCTTGAGAATCACCTGGATACACCTTTCTTTCCAGCACACATTCACTCACATCCCCGTCAAAACTGAAGTTCAGTGCCTGTGCTTCTAAACAGGTATTCAAGATTTGAGAAGAAGTTATTTCTTGCAAGTGCTAAAAAAAAGTATGCATAGTTCTAAAACAAGGTTTTCCTCAACAACCAGCTTTAAACTAATCTACTTCTAGGAAAAATGTAGGCAAAACCTGTTTTTGTTAACTGCTAGAGATGGGGGTCACAATTATAAGTACCTGTGTGAAAATATTTCTCCTCTTCTCCTATCAGTATCAATATCTCTGTGTGAATTGCAGAGATGAGAATTGTTCTTTCATGACATATGTAGACAGTAGACCACAGAGTCACCCTACATCAAATAGCAGAACTGAAACTCAATCACGATCAACAAGAGGCTACAGAGGAACAAGAAGACTTCAGATAGGGAGCATCATCAGGATAGGATGTAAGGAAGAGTAGATGGTATCAGATGATTACACACCTGAAATAAAAATTACTGCAGCAGCATCGCTTCCCAGATGATTTTGTAGATTAATTTATCAGAGAACTAATTACTGCTAATGAAATTAGGGTATACATGTTGTATGATCCCTGTTATTTCAAACAGCAGGCCTCTAGGACTGGCAATGTCTACGCAGATACACTGTTCTTGTACCAAGAGAGGCAGAAATCTCTAAGCTTTCACTGAGAACTTTTGGATTCAATATTAATGAACAACACAAGTCCATATGGCTGGTAAGGCCTGAGCTGGAATTCATAGGACATCAGTCAGTGCACTGCAGGAGTCAGGTCTTATATATATTTTAAAATAGAGTTTGTTTTAATGGTATATTAAGCCACTGATGTCAATAATGAAAGAGAAGCGACAGATGTGCCTGTGCAGATCAACTAAGTTTTTTAATGTTTTTAAATTATTTGTTCTGTTGTAGACCTACATTACCTAACAAAAGAAAAATAGATTTGACTGGTATACATTCTAATTAGTTATATTAAATTTAGTCAAAAGTAGGAGTTGCTCTTTCATTAATGTCTTTTGATATGTTTTTTTAATGTTTTCATTCTGAACTCAAATAAAACAATATATTTTGATGTTTCCAAACCAGTGGCTGCTTTTGTCACAACAATAAAATATCAAATTTACAAAATAATAATTCCCTAGTAGAACAGAAAGAAGTAGAAAAAGCACATTAAAAGAGATTTTGCAGGAAGTCATGACAAAGTAGGCTTTAGTACAAAAAGTGCATTCACCAAAACCAGAAGTTTTGTCTGAAAAAAAGAGGGGGGAAAAAAAAAAGATAGAAGGAAATTTATTTTCTGGTCTCTTGTCAGTCAAGAAAGGAAATCATAACATGTAAAACATACAGCTGAACACAGAAGATAAAAATCATTGCACTTCAAACTGGACCTCTGGCTTCCCCCAGCACAGTCTGTTTTAGATACATCCACCAAAAACATCCATGAACCTGATCAGAGTGATAGTTTAATGGAGCTGGATGACTGCACAGCCACTCTTGGCAGCTGAGGCCAGGTTAAGACTGTAGATATATATGTTACAAAACTGTGCAATGGCCATGCTCTGTCTAAAACTAGGACACAGGTAAGGAATCTGGCTGAATATAATGTACAAGTTGTAAGTTGAACTCACGTGTCTAACACTGTTAATGGGCAACTGAAAAGTTCACATTTGTTGGAGTGTGTAGAGGCTCGATAACCCACAGTTTCTAAAGTTTCAGTTTAGGAGATGGCATTTCACTGTATTTTAAAGGAAAGGAAGTCTGTTGAATAAAGTGGGTAAGCCCTACAAAAAGGAATAATGACTGTCCAGCAAAAGTGATGAAACCACGTTAATAATCCAGGGGAAAGGATACAGAATGATAATTCCCACACAGTGTGGCAGAGCAAAGAGCGAAGACCTTCTCCCAGAAGTGATATGATGGGTGCTAGATGGAGGGTTCCTTCAGCTGACAATTCATTAAAACTACTCTCTCTAAAAGCCTGATAAAAAATATGATACAACTAAGATGCAATTATCCTGTGGATGGGTTCTCTGTATCAATGCCTAATCAGTTGCTGGTATCTCCACGATTTTGACAACTCCTTCAGCTCAAACATTCCCAAACAACCTTCTAGTCATCACATCAGACACTAGGCGAAGTTCATTACTTAATTATATTTACTCTGATTAATTTAATTGGGTTTTTTTTTGTTGGAGTGGTTTGTACTGTGCTGAAATAACCAAAAGTTGTACTTAAGTGCTAAGTTTGTCACATACCTGGCAGCATTATCTGAGCCTCAGAAATATATAACTAGTTGGCTAGTGAAAATCTCCCACAATGACGTTAAATGCCCCTGAATTGTTTTAACATCTATATTGCTAAGTCATAGTTTAGACAACTTTCTCTGGCCCCTTAAGTGTTATTTTCACAGTAATGTATGACTTTGACTTTGAAACAACAGCAAAGGGCACAGTGCTTTCTGGCATTTACTGTAAAGGTGAAATTGATGTGTTTGAAATGCCACAAGTAAACAGATACTGGGCTCAACATGTAATGAAGCCCACATATCCCAAACTAACAAAGGTAGTATCAGCTCAGAGCTTGAGCTAGATAGAAACTCAAACTGTGTTTCCTGGCACTTGCACTGTTTTCCCATGATCACAGAACTCTGCCTGTATTTTGATTCAATATTCACGTGTAAAGAAAATTTGTTAATTGCCCATTTTAACACAAAGTGAAATGCATGAGCTCAACACCACTGAAGACTTAGAGCCGATTTGACATGTATCAAGTGGGTGCATTGAAAAGTCAACTTCAGAATTGAGGGATTGTTTTAAGTGGTTTAAACCTATCCTCTAAGCCAACTTTGTTGCTGGAAAGCTGCAGAGGTTTAAAATAAAAATAACACGTTCTTAGCCTGTTTGCATTTCCTACTCAAAGGGCTTGTTCGTCTTTAATCTTAACTCTTTATCTCCAGAACCTTGAATAGTGGAAAAAGACAGAGACTATACCAGAATCCTTTGCTCTATCAACAGATACATGGGAATTAGAAAATAACCCTCTGCTCATTTGCCAATAGCCTTTGCAAGTCACCTAATTAGATGATTAAGTCATTAAAGGGATATGCGCATCTGAAAAGCCCCTAGTCAGCCTCTGAAATCAGAGGAGATAAAGAAAAGACTCATTTCTTTTTTCTCTTACACTGAAAAGGTAATTAATCCATTTAACTCTGCCTAGCAGTGCTTTTCTGTAGTAAAAAGGAGAGACTGAAGCAGGATAGCTTTTCAGAAACACTCTTTGAAACACCAGAATGACAAATGCCTCTTTCTTTTGCATGCCACATGAAGAGGTTAGGCTTAGCCTCCAGTGGTCAAAATTATTTAGACAAGAGATCAACAGCAGAGTGTGTAATGCTGACTTTGGTATTTGGCATGTTACTACCTGCTAATTTGACTTTGTTGTAGCTCAGTGCAAAATTTCCCTCCAGAGCAGCACGTAAGGCTGGTAAATAAAATTCTGGAGAGAAAATTACTTAGCATCATTCACCTCCTCCTATAGAGGCTTCACAGCATCATTCTTGGGTGTGTGTCACCTGCAGGATAAGGGCTGACTTCCAAACAGTAATCAGGATGTGATGAGATTTCCAGGCCTTTATTGTAAAACTGGAAGTAGTGTGTTGGAAATGACACACAAACCCGTGTGTTGCCCTAGCAACTAGGGAAAGCACCACATTTCAAACTGTCAACTACACTGTGAATAAACCAGTGCTCCAACACTAATTGCTAAGATCTCCATCTGTGTAAGGTTTGAGGCATAATTTCTGTGAATACATTTTGATATTTTCAGTATAACAAACTATGAAGAAATAATGGCAAGGTCAGCTGCAAGAAATAGAGTTCAGGAAAACCTTAATCCACAATGCTGTTGTCAGGTCTCATCAGATCAGAGAGCACAACCCTTGTTGCAATAGCTTAGCCTCATCACTTCAGCAATATGAGAGGACCTGAACACAGGTGAGAGTAGACAGAGCTTCTACACCCTCCTTTGCAATTCACCTCTTTATAATTAAATTGGTGAACGAGGTAAAGAAAGAAAGATTAGTCCTATGACCTTAAAACAAGAAACTTTTTTTCCTCTGCTTCACTACTCTAGAATTTTTCCTGGGTCTGGCTACAGGAATCCTAGCAACATTATGCAGCAAAAGCCAATGTCAAACAAGGAAAGCATAATATTACAATAACAGATTTGTTATTCTAAAATCTGACATCTCTATGTCATAACAATTCTTAGTTTTGAGCCACAAAATGGACTAAAATGTTATGTCCTCACACAGTTTTTGTCCTTACATTGCTGTAAGTTACATTAGAACATTGTGTGATTTCCATAACAATTTTTTGAAAGAGTTCAGCATAGATGTATTTTGTTATTCTACTGTATGTAACTCTTGCAGTGATTCAATAATGTATCAAGTCCAAGGAAAGACAGAAAAATCACTCTGAAAGGTTTAATACACATTCCAGTGCCCATTTTAGTGGTGCATTTTGACTGAAATTTTCAGTGACATAATAGAGACAAAAAAACTGATGTATGGACAGACAACACTTTTCAGGTTTTGTGACCAGACTATTGTGATGTACCTGCATATATACATACTTTCTTGGGAAGGAGGGTGCAAAAGTGAATCAAAATCTTCATGAAATACTATAGATCCTTAAAAATCCCTGAATTGTCAAAGAAGTCCAAATCTTTAATTTAAGAGTCAATTGGCACCTTGATATCAAATACATATACTTCCAGGACATGTTCCTTTAGGCAAAGTTATTATAAGTCTTCCTTAGTTGACAGCAATTTAATAATAATATCAACATGAATTATTAATTTCTAACAATAATAGAAATATATTGAAATTTTCTTGTCAATCCTTGCCTAGAGAGTAATAAATGAAACTTCCCATAGAAAAACTGAAATATAGCTCTTTAGCCACTATTTTTCTCTGAAAAATGCAAATGGATGAAAGTGCATTAACTTAGTAAATGTTCATTATTTTATTAATTCAATACTTTGTGCTCACTTATGCCCTTATAGTCAGTTTGTTTTTTCCTTGGTTTTTATAGTGTCTATATTTGACAAGCAAAAAAGAAAATACCTACTTCTCACTTTGTATAATGAGACAATAGTTCTTTCTGTCTGGCACTAATGGCACTCTGTATTTTAAAATAATTTTAATTTTAAATATAAAAAGGGAACAAAAAGGCAACAAAATATGTGTCTTGAGGATGTCCTGGCCTAATAATATTCTATCTTGAACTAGGGTTTTTTTTCCTAGTTTCTTACAAAATTTAATTTGTACAGGAATGGCCAGATCAAAGCACCAAGTAGATAAAAAGGTATGGTGGGTTATTTTAATGGTAAGGTCTTTAGCAGGCAAACACTAATCTGTATGCAAGTTCATTACAGTATGAGAAAACAGAAAAAAAAAACAATAACAGAAACAGTTTTTAACTATCTAAGCCATTCTTCTGAATTCTAATTTGATATATTGACATTTCCCTATTACAAAAAAAAAAAAAAAGACAACATATTATTTCATATCTCAGTACATTCTAACTTTGCGGGGAAGGGGAGCAAAGCTGAAAAACCTTCGTCTACAAACTCAGCCTTAAGCAAATAAACCTTTGCCAGTGTCTTGCTTGAGTGGCCCTTGAGAAATCCGTGAGTAAACACTTTTTGCTCATATTATGCACAATATTTTCTTCCTTCCCTATCACAATTTGCATTACATGTTTTTGACTGAAGGCAATAACAACAATACCAGGAAAAGAAACAAATGTCAAGGGACATCTAGATAGCAACATCTCGATGGTTGACATCCTCAAACAAAGTGTAACTAGTATCATACCATAAGGCAAGCTAGTTCAAGCTATGAGTTGAAGTAAAGATATCTTGCTGAAAATTTCTAGTGGCTAGCATTCCATCTGCAGCAAGGAATTATTTTTGACAGGATATCATAGCATATTGAGTTATTCTAACCTACTGCTGAAGCATTCTTTGTTGCAAACATTTAATGAAATAGTTTTAGGTGCTAAATATGTACTTTTTTGGAAGTATTCTTAATAAAATGAAAGAAAGTAATGAAAGGGAAACACAGGGAAAGTTGTACCAATAGCTGTTGCAAACTAGTTATGTAGAAAACAGAGGATATGCTGACAGTAATTAACAGGTAGGAATTATGTCAAGATTAGAAAAACAAGACAACCAGAAGGGCAGGACAATTCTGGATGGCAGTTAATTCACCACAGAGGACTTTAGGAAGTAACTAACATATCAGTATAAAAGAGACAATTAAAACCCACTTTTAGGGCTCAGCTAAAGACCTATTTAAATGTAGTCTATGTGTACATTCAGTCTAAGGAATAAATAAGCATTGCAGAGTTAGCATTGAAAATCTGTGTCATCACACATTTACTTCTTCCTTTTCTATCTTAGATCAGCCTACCATCTCCAAAATTTCTTAAAGCATTAGCAGGTTTCTATATCCCCTTTTCCTCTTTTTTTTCCACTATTTTTTTCTTTCTTCCTTTTGCCAGCTGCTTTATTCATACCTCCTAAACACAAACAGCAGAATTTCCCCGGAAATTCCCACAATGCAGCCAGGTAGAGAAAAGACTATGTGCAGGAGCTGAAAGAGACTTTTTTTAGTCAGTCCAATATTAGGTTTTAATGTTTGTTGTCTAAAGTTGTTTTGCCAGTCCAAAACCATCAAAACACTGTCAAAAATGCAATCTTCCTGGCTGGCGTACATGAGAGCAAGTTTGACATAAGTAAGTTTTAAGTATCTGTTTAGTCAGAACTAAACAGCAAAGCTTAACAACACATTTCAATGCAAAAATTATTTACTGCATTTTGTACCCAAATGACCTTTTCCAGAGTCAGTACTAGATAAGCTCCAGGTCATGCTGTGCAGAAGCTTATGATATTAGTACCTTCCCAGTCTTTCCTTCCCCAAAAACAAAGTCAGCAAAAGGGCAAAGCTGACCAAGTAAGTTTGGCTGCTTAGCATCAGCCACCACAACTGCTGATGTAAGAACTGAGATTTCTTGCTGATGCAACTGAGCTGCAGACATGCGTCCCCGTTTTGCTTTTCACATTTTTTTGCTCAAAATTAATGCCTATAAATTCATAACTGGTCTTCTTTCAATGCCATAAGTTAACAAAATGGTCTTTGTGAAGAAATTCTCAAACTGCAGAACATCTTCCCAAAAAAAGCATATCCATTGACTTTCAGTACTATATCATCACTTTGAAGTCGATTGGATGATTCTCACAACAGGTCAAATGAACAAATGAGAGACTTGCCAGGATTTATTTTAGGCATTTATGCACTATTAAAGAGGGTTAGGGACACCTGCTTTCCAAGACATCATTTTGCTCATTGGATTGCACAGTGTATAATAGTGATCATGAACAGAAAAACACAGGTTGTTTCTATCTCAAGATTTATCTCTGCTTAATTCAACCTTGTTTTGCTCTTCAGACAAAGTGATAACTTGAAGGAAAATGACCAGAGCTTTTTGGAGCACAGTAATGCCATCTTAAACAATTCTCTATCAGAACTTGGCATGCCTCCTCCCTTGTATTCTCTCCTGAATTCAGCAGGAGGCTTCCAATATGACAGCTGATCTACGAGACTTCCTACTAAACAAGCCAGAGCTTTATATTGGATAAGCCACTTTAAAGGTAGCTGTGAGGAGCCTGCCAGCCATGAGCTGCATGCAGATGAAAGTGAATAATGCAACATGCAGCATGCAACAATATTCTGCCAGTACTGATTCCATCTACACAACAAATACTCATCATGTGCGCATAGACAGCAACTGAATCAATTATAATCTTTCAAGAAGGGTAAAAACAAAGACCTACGTTTTCAAAGGAAATGTCACCAAAACAGTTAAAAAAGACAAAAGCCAGATGAAAATATAAATAGAAAAGATCTCTTGATTGCTCTTCTCATTGTAAACTGCATGGTGAAGGGTTTTTCTCCTGTTTGAAGGGTCAGAATAAAAAGTCTAAAGTAAAATGCATGTTTAAGTTTTCATTTTTGAAAGGATCTACTCTTGGAAAGAAAAAAGCCAGTAATATTTTAACACATAGGGATCAAACTAACAGTGCCACTCACTATCAGAAAGTAAAATACATTTGAAGCATGTTATTTTCAAACTTTTTTGCCCGAAAGAATAACAAGCTTTCTAGCATAGCTAGGGAAAGAAAATACACAATAATAAAACTACAGAAATGTCAGATGACTCCTTTCTGGTGGGCAAAAATAAGCCCACATTTACTGCTTTACCCTTATTTCTGAAAGGAAGTCCCTTCAACATACAGCAGCAGGACAGCTTCTACTACTTAAAATATATTTGATAATTGAGACACATAATACGCATACAAAGTATGTATTTAATTTATGCTCTCAGTAAAGAAAACATCGGTACAGAATGCACAAACCCCTAAGACTTACCAAATTAAAACAATGAGATACACCTTGAGCCTCACAATCTTTTTTTATTTAGTATATTAAGTGGTGCTACAAACGGCTTACATGGAAAAAAAAACCCAACTGTTTTTTCTTCAAGCTTTCATTCTCAGTTATTTACATAGATTAAAACAAGCAAGCAGACATGTATGCCCAGACATAATTAAGTAATTCAGTCCATTCACACCTTCTTCTCATTACCTGTTCCCAAAGCAGTTTTTGCAGCAGCCGATGGCACCCTGTTTGGCTCATGGAATGAATTAAGGTGCTCCTTCTGAGGGAACCAAGACCACATCCAGGTTAGTGGTTATTTGAATATCTTATAGCCCACTGTGGTCATGTCCATTTTAGACCAAAAGAAAATGTATTGTAGTCCTGTTTAAATACTGTTGCTAGTCTTATTCAGTGTGGAACTGAAGTAGTCAAGTTGATGTTTGGTTGTACTATTTATAGGCTGTCAACCAACCATTACGCAATTGTAATCTAAATAAAAGATATCAAAATATATATGTTGTGTTCAGTTATCACAATCACTATGCATAAAGTATATTAATGAGACAAGGAATGTCCTTTTCACAGTTTAATACAAGGCTGAACAAAGTAATAATACTACACTTAGTTATTGATGAAATGTTGCATTGCTATGAGAAAAAAACCAGAAGCTGGACAAGTTTTAACTCTTTTCCAGTGAAAACCACCTTCCTTTGCAAAGACAATTTCAAGGTGTCCAGATATGTCTAAAAAAATTCATACTGCAAATTGAAATAGTGGTTCTCTCAGTTTCAGTGAGATTTCTGGAGTCCACCAGATGAGATATGCCAGTGAATCATAGCTTCACAATATGAAAAATAAAAAGTAAGCCACAAAGAAGACTAGAGCAGACATGCATTTTGAAAAATGCCTTTCATTATGCTGTTTTCCTCTGATCTTCATTATATTTGCCTACACCTTAACAAGAGTCACAGAGATACAAGAAGTAATATGAATTCATGACAAGGAAGTGGTGGGAGATGAGTGAACTTTGCAGAGTTTGTGAACTTTATTCACAACTGCAAAGAACAGCAGTCTTTCCTCCCTATTCAGTGTCTCTCTGGAATGGAAAAATCTGTCTCTAATTTTCCACGTACCTTCAGTGGTAGATTAGAAAACATTCCCAAGTGGAATTGTAAATCTTTGACCACACTCCTTAAGAAAGCCAAAACTTTTGGTTTCTTTCAAAAATGAGTTATCCAAGTTTATAATTAAGATAATTGATTTTGTCATATTGTAGTATGTGCTTAATCTGAGGTATTTAAACATTGTGTAACAGGAATTAGCAAATTTCAAAATAATGATGAGCATAAGTTCTTAAATTAATCAAATGCTCAGCTTCATGAAATGATTTGGTAGGCTATAGCTTGTTAGCACTGCAAAAGGGCTGCTTCTTTTCTCTAAGGCATCACACATTCTCACACATTCCCCTTCCAGCAGAAAATTATAAGATTTTCTTGAACATAAGGAAGGGTCACTGTGCAATTTCCTTTTACTATAATTTGAAATCCCGCAAATATAATTTCTCATCATGCTCCAGGGAACATAACAGTTTTGACAAAATGCAAAGAAAAGGTAGAGCTGAAAAAGAAAGTAAAAAAACCCCACATTAATTTCTGCAAATAATTTTAGTGTTTTCTCCTAAAAAGACAGTAACAATCACCAGGCCATCTTGAGATATTTGGGTTTTAATGAAAGAAACAAAGTTGTACAAATATATGCCCGGAGAATATTTTGGGGCAAAATGTTTATTTGACATTCTTCTAAAATCTACATATTTATTTTTTGGAATCATACTTTTCATACATTAAATTTTCTTTACTTGTTTGCTGAAGCGTGAGAGTTACAAGGTTATTTTAAATATCAAGTTACCAGTACGCATAGAATTTAATAATACTGATTCATAAGAAGCTTGACCTTACAGTCACAAGCTTACTTGTAAGTCTGTTATCTATTTGTGAGTGTCTGTCCTGAAAGACCTAAATACTGTGTTTCACTTTACAAACACTTTACAAACAACCAGAAGTTGTTCATTCTAACTTATTTCCAAATATTTACTCAAGAGTCAGCACTTATCCTAGACAGGATGCTATAACTCACTATGTTTAGTGACAATATGAGGAATGATGTTCATTATACATACCTTTTTGCTTTGTAATGGTGCTGGAGACACCTACAATGGTTAAATTTTCAGTCATATCTGTCAACACTTGCTTTAAAATAGGAGATGAAGCAGTCTTCTGGCAAGTAGGCTAGGCAATAATCTTGCCTGTTAATTTGTGAGACCTTTCAGTCAATACAATTTTTTCCACATTGCATGGCTTTGCATCATTGATCCTTACATACACTGTGCAAGAAAAACAGCAATATTTCCAGCTATTCCATCCAGAACTGTTCTGTCCAGACACTTTTGTCTATGGAGGAAGACTGAAGTGCTAATGACACATATTACCTTTTTTTGTACTTTAATTCATGCTTCCTCTAACTCTTGTGATTTGATTTGTTTGTTGCATCTCCTGCCAGGAATACTAGTTCATATTACCTTAGGGTTCTTGCTCAATAATTTATATAGTAGCTTGAGCCATTTTCGTAGACCTTTAGACCGCGTTTACAATATTAAATCTTTAAAGCAGAACCCAAAACTTTGCAAAAACATGCTTCAGAGATGTAGTTTAAGAGAACATAATACTACCATAAGCCTGTATATGAGAACAGAGAGCATAGCCAACAATAATACAAAGAGCTTCAGAGTAATATGATGCCAACACTTTTCTTGATGCAATCACATATAACCTCTGGATCCTAGAATTATGTTCCATTTCCGTTACTCCTGCTTTACATCTTTGTATAGGACAGTTAGTCAATGGTCTATAAACCATTAAAATGATAGATAGTCAAACATTCAGGAAATGGATGGCATCTCACAGTGAAGATGACTGATCTTTCTGCAAGGTTTCAGGAGTTCCCAAGCCCTTTTGGACCTACTTTGGACTCTTTAATTGGTGGGGGTATGTTATTAAAATTCGAAACTTCCTTTTTTTGCATCTCTTCTTGCTTCAGATTAATGTGGGACAGGAGGAGCACTGCCTCTAGTATTGAAGATGCATTTTCCCCCCAATTCACCTCAATCAACACATCAACATGCTCTGCTGTTCTCTTTCTTTCCTAAAGAATCCTGAGTCTGTGTGCTTTATTTTGGCTGTGGCTGAGCTCTGAAATGATGTCACTGCAGAAAATACTTTCTCCTGCTGTGTTTCAGGGTGACAGAGCCTGTCTAATGCTGCTCACAAGTGCATCCTACAGAGCACTGCAAGAGAGGACAGTGGGGAAAGGCAATATATACCTCAGGATGGGCAGCTGTTTCATCTCCAAGAAGAATCAGTGTTTTGAAATCCTTCTCTGAAGTCAGAAACACTGTCTTTGTTCTCCTGGATAGAGCAAAGAAAACAGTGGTGGTGTACAAGCCATGCTTCATTCAGAGGACACTCTCCCTTCCAAAGACTCCCTCTGCAACGTTGTGTGTCTGACCATGGACAAAATCCCCTCACCCTTTCCAGTGAAAATGTGGACCCACTCCGCTGTTTACTTATGGGATTTTGTGGTGTTAAGTGACACAGACAGTTTTAGAAATGCAGGATAAAATACTCAGAGCTTCCTTTTCATGTCTCCTTCCTTTGCAACATGTTTTCTTTAGTAACAGGCAGAGTACAGAAGGATGGCAGATCAGAAACGAGAGCCAGGTGATCCCCTGGCTGATGAGGGGGTTTGGGTTGTCATTGCAGGCACCAGTGAGTAGCTGAATGCCTGGCATTTCAGAAAGAAGCCTGACTCTTATTTCCTTTCCTTGTATTTGAAGGAACTTCATGGTATTTGACAGGTCTTAAAACTGTGCATATCTGCTGCCATGTAAGAAGCTTGCCTCTAATTTAGAAAGGTACAGTAGATAAATATTATCTCAGTAGGGTTTACTAAAAGTCTTTCTTAAATCAACGACTATGCAGTGTGGTTAGAACTATATGCATGTAGAGCAATTTTATTTTCTTTGACATATTCACAAAACGAGTGGTGGATACCCGTTTTCAGACTCTGAGAATGATTACATGATATCTTGGCAGGCCAGGATGACAGTATGCAGCTGGTAAGCTGTTTCTAGCTGTCATAATAGGTAGTGTTTGAAAAGGAAAAAACAAAGGCTTGCTTTAATGAGGCCTACAGCAGCAGCAAACTGAAGTTATAAACACATTTGCTGCTATTTTGAAATTTTCAGTGAACTTTCCTTTTACTTCACATTCCTTTATTAAATACATTTTACTGTCTGCCTTTATACCTTCAACCACTGCTGTGTGCCATCTTGTGTAAAACTTGCTGGGAGAGATTTAAAGGTTATTTTTTGTTTGTTTGTTTTTGGGGTGTTCTTTTTTATCTTTATCCCATGTCTCCTTTGAATTTTTCCTTGAAGAAAGAAATTGTTTCCTCTAAATACAACCATTTGGTTGAGTGTAAAAGTGTTAATTGGGGCATTTATTTACTCTGCCGAATTAAATTCCACAGTGATTCTACACAGAGCTTCAGCAAATCCAGTATTTTTTCTTCTGAAAGCCTATGCAGGTGGCGTCAGTACTGGATATTCTGTTTACAAATCATTAATGAAGTGATTGTGGCTTTTTTCATTTGCTCACACTTTTGAACTGCTCAGAGCGACACATTCCTAAATAGGGAACACAAGAGTAGAGAGAAGCACACAATAGCCTTATTATGGGGGCCACACAAACACTGGTAGTGCTGAGGGTTTATATTAACCCAATCAATTAAAGATGTACGGAAAGAGTTCAGCTAGTAGGGGACTGGGAAAAAACGGTACACAGCAATGAGTTGCTAGGCATGCTAATCTGGACTCTGAAATTTTCGCTTAGTGCTATATCTGAGCTTTCTTCCTGCACAATAAAAGGTCCCTTTCAAAGCTGAGAGTCCTTAGCAATGCAACCATTGGAAGTCACTGCATTCTCTGAATGAAATAAATGCCTTGCTTTAATTTCTATAAGGCTTGTGTAAATTTCCTTCAGTGCTAAACCATTAGAATTCTGAAGGAAAAATGCATATATTAGGCTATACTGTATCCCTATTGTGCACTAAACATCAACTCATGCTACTGATATGGAGTTTAAAAGCTTAAATAAAGTGCGGGGCTCCTGCTGGGCAAACAAGCTGAGCTGGCCCAATGAAGTAACCTTTTTGTTAAGAATTCTCATTTGAATAAACAGCATGGTAGAACTGCTGAATGCAGATGGCTTGAGTGTTTGGGTTCTTCTAGAAGAAATAAGTCTTAGTAGTTTTACACTTCCATGAACTAAATAATATTTCATGAAGGACAAGTGCCCCAATTTCTCAGAGACTATATGGTAGAAATGAAAGCAGTTTGTAGCTAACTGGTTCATTTTGAAGGCTCCATCAAGGCAAAACAAATATACAGACTTTATTCTGTTATTCTCCTGTTGCATTTTCGTCTATGCAAATGCACATACAGACACATGCACACAGAAGCTCTAAAAGCCAAGTAAGTTCTCCAAGGAGTAAATTAAACCTGTGTGCTTAGGTTTTGTATTACTTTTGTATTCTGCACCTATATGTGATACTCTTTGAATTGGACATAGCATCAAGAGCTATGAAAGACTCAGCACAGCACAAACACTGTTTTAACACAGATGCTTGCTTCAACTTTTATCACATTCCCTCTCATTTGCTACGTTGATAGAATGTTGGCCCTGTTTGCTTTCTTCGTCTGTGAAAGTGCACAGGTGATGGGAAATGCTACTGATCATGCAAAGAGCCCCTAGTGCCCACTCAAATGGAATATAACAACTGAGAGATACAAACATTAATTTGGGATCCTGTTTAATGGGATGCCATTGTGCAAATGAAATCAAGAGTGCATTGCCCTCAGCTGTCCAATAGATAATCCATTCTCTGCATCTTTTATAGGAGGTGAATAAGCTATTAACTGTTGTGTGAGGCATCAAGAAGCTATTTCTACAGGCTTCCTTGCCTACACTGTAAGGACTGCTTTTGTTTTAACTATTACTGTTGCATATCTAATAGACAAATATGTAAGAGGGGAGGGGAGAGGAGGGGAGAAACAATAAAAACATCTGTCAAAAACCTATCTTTGAAAGGGTCTTCTGAATACAGGAAATGTATTACAAAAAAAATGGGAATTGTCAAAAATTGGGGAGAAGAGGGGAAATTTTCAAGAGTCAATAAGGTAATCTGACTACATTTATATGACAAAATACTTTCTAGTAATCAATATCTGTAAAACCAGACACTGAATGCTGGAAAAGAAGAATGGGCACTCCGCACCAAAACTCTTAAGACTGACCTTTCCTCTAGCTGTTTTGTTGTCATTTGTTCCCACAAAGGTGAGGTCAATTTCTACCATGTTGTAGTAGCATTAGTCTTTATTTAATTGTTATTTTTCTACTGTTCTCATAGCACTTTAAAGAGTTCTGTAGGTCTATGCATTTGAACTTCTCATGGTTTAACCCTGGCTAGCAATCAAGTACCATGCACTCACTTGCTCAGTCCCCCCTACCAATGGGATTTGGGAGAGAATCAGAAGAGTAATAATGAGAAAACCTACAGGTTGAGATAAAGACAATTAAATAGGAAAGCAAAAGCCACACACATGCAAATCAAAACAAAGAATTAATCTGCTACTTCCTGTGGGCAGACAGGTGTTCATTTATCTCAAGGAAAGAAGGACTTTATCACGTATCACAGTGACTTAGAAAGACAAAGGCCATCACTCCAAATGTCTGCCTCCTTCTGCTCACCTTATATACTGAGTGTGATGACATATGCTATGGAATATTCCCCTTTGGTTAGTAGGGGTCAGGTGGACATTTTCCATTAGACCAGGCTGCTCAAAGCCCCATCCAATCTGGCCTTGTTCACAGAAACATAACCATGCCAGAGAGGATGGATTTCTCTTAACACAACTAAAGCTACTTATACCTTGCCAAAACAAAGTCTATGTCAGGGGATTAAAGATTTCTCTACACTAGGAATATATAAGAACACCTGAGAACAAAATGTGTGAGTAATTAAAAGAAGAGTTTCTCTTTCAAATCTAGTGACATAAAAGGTAGGGAATAAACCACAACTGTTGTGCATTATTGCTGATTAAAAACACACACAGACCTTATTACTCATGGTAGACCAGTTTTCATAGCAGATAAATTTAATCTAATGACATTTATCCCACAAAGCTCTCTAAATACACCATTTCCCATCAACTTTATTTAAAAGTTGACATGAGCTTAGAGAATTGCTCCTCATTGCTCCTCCCACTGCTCCCACTGCTCTGCTGTTGCCTGCGAGGTCTGCTTACTGCTTGTAGACACTAGCCTCTCCAAACTTCACATCTCTCAGCAGGGTCTGCAACACTTGTCAGGTGAAGGAATATTGCTACAGCAAGAACAGCAGGCTGGCCAACTTGGTGAGGTGGGCTTTAAACTGAAGGTCTTGGGCAGCAGGGTCTAAAGTGACAATGCTCATGCCAGTGTAATCAACTGAGGAACAAGACAGGCCAACCAGAGAAGCAACATATATTCCTTAGCTGTTTCCCAAGACGACAATCAGAAAACCAACCATCTTAAATGCACACAGGCTAAGGAATAGACAGGATGAAGTGAAGCTCCTTGGCCTGTCAGAAAGTTTTGATATCATAGGAATAACAGAAACACGGTGGAACAACCCACATGGCTCAGAGGACCATAATGGATGCCTATATGCTGTTTTCTAAAGACAGACAGGGAAGAAGAAGAGGAGGAGGACTTGGGATAACCTTAAACATATAGAAGTCAACTACGGTTGATTTCAATTGATCCCACTGGGGCCACAATCAACACCACCTCAAGTCTGAATCCATTCAAAATAAGAAGCATAATGACTTAAGTCTAATAACATGCTGAGACATTTCAAGAAATTCAAAGAAATATGAGAAATGGCTTATATAAGGTCAAAGTTTCTGATGCTATGCCTAATTGTAGGGAAAAGAGCAGCTATTCAGTGTGTCACTCATTAAAACACCTAGTGAGAAGGAAGCAGAGTTTGGTTTTGAGGCTCAGGATGGGCTGCTGGCATATTCCTTGTTCTGAGATGCTTTGATTGGATTGAGCCATCCAGAAGGTCCTACGTGACATGCCCTGGAGCTTTGAAGTGCTAGACATCTCCTTTTATGTGAAAATTATGATTCTGCTGTCATATTTTTCCGTTATATATATTTTTCCTACTCTTCTTCCTGACCTCTATTTTTTTTTCCTTTCTGCTCTCTAAATATGTCCCTGTCTTGTGATACTACCATGACCAAAAGGACACTGAAGTGGTCTGGCCACACAAACAGAGAAGGAAGCTTTCAGATGTCAGTGTCTCAAGGAATGAAATACAAAATGCCACTTGGGAGACAAAGGTCACCTTTTGGAAAATTTCCCATATTGATATATACAGCCAGAGAACTGTGTGACAGAAGAATTCTTAGGCAGGGCAAGCGTTTCTTCTCTCTGGTAAGAATTATTCACTGTTTGTTGTCTGTGTCTAAAGGGATATCAATTCCTTGCTGTTGTGCACAATTCTGTATTACTCACCACTCAGCAACACCTCACATTTCTAATTCTTTCCCTGTTGCCCTTTCAAGTATGGCTGCTACCCCTTCCCATCATGCTCTTCACTGATACACAATGCTAGAACATTTATCC
The DNA here is from genome assembly GCA_013398175.1 of Climacteris rufus. NCBI lineage: Eukaryota > Metazoa > Chordata > Aves > Passeriformes > Climacteridae > Climacteris > Climacteris rufus. Next base: position 472,379 of record VZRZ01008052.1, read on the forward strand.
AACAGGAACTGTTCACAAAGTAGAATAAATTGGAACAATTCCTTCAAAAATAATAGATTTCATATAGCCCCTTAATATAAAAGTGAATGGTATTAATGTGCTACAGAACTTGGAAAAATTCTATTGTTATAATATTGTTACTAATATTAAAAAAAAAAAAGGTTTAATCTTATTTAACTTGAAAAAAAAAGAAATTTTTTTCTGACAGTATATTATGAGTTATTAATTAATACATATAAAACTGTTCTGAAGTAAAGGTTCACTAACAGACATCCACACCAGCTTAACCTGGAATAAATTTTGCAAAGTGACACCAAAATAATTCATAATCAAAGTCATCTGACAAATGGCCAGGACTGTTGTCAGTGGGGTCAGATGTCAAAACAAGATATGAAACACTTCACAAATCTGGCACTTTTATTATTACATATACAGGAGGCCTCTCCACAATAACTCCCTGCTTCTTCCAATCCAGAAAGAGTTATAAAAAGAGAAGGAATGGAGTATCTGATCTTCCCACAATCATTGCCATGAAGACATTTTGTCATAGGATTTGCACTGAGATGCAGCAAGGGCTCATTCTAAATCTTTAAACAAGGCGAAACTTGGAGTCTATTCACAGAATGAAAACTTTGACTTGTTCTTCATACTGTGGACAATTTGAGGAGACCCATATGATAAAGGAAGAGGATATCATCCTTTCACCTGTGAATGAAATGAAACACCTCCTTCAGTACCGATTTCAGTCTACCAGCAGAACAACAGAAAATCTGTTGACAAAGGCAGTTTGGAGATATACATGAAAATGTGAGGAGACAAAGAAGACCTAAGCGTAAGTTTTGGTATTGTGGAAATTCAGCTTAAAATGATAAACTGAATCTTGTTTAGATTGTAAACTCACAAAGAAATATTCAAATTACTGATTTACAAAAAAATAATTAATCACTTTGATTTGTATTGAAATAATTATTAAAATGTGTTGCAACACAAAAGCATGGATTTGTTTCCAGTGCAGCAGAGAATTTATGTCTGGGCAAGATCAAGAGTAACTTTCCTTCAGGAGGAAGAGACCAAAAAAATGAACAGGTACAGATGAAAGTTCAGGAATGTGAGAGTGACATGGAAAATGGCAATTTATCTGGACATGTGATTGTTTCTTGAATTCTGGTTAAAGTTCTCATTAATAATGAAATTATATCAAAGGAGTCTAAAGGAGGACTAAACCAAATAATTAAATAAATAACAAGGATCAAAATCTAAATTATTTTTAATAAGAAACTTTTTCTGCTACCATTTACATTAATTCACATGTTGTGGAGAAAAGGAAATTCAAGAGACCCTTGGAATAATTAATCCAATGAGAAAATAGAAAAAAAATATATGAAGTTATAGGCTAAGCAGTTCATTAAGTACTGAAGTCAGTCTCCCAGCCAACCTGGCAGAAGCCTCATGACTTGACATAAATGCAGCTCAGTTTCACCAAGATCTCAGACTTGAGAAGAAATATTATCAGACTCTCTGATGTACTACTTTGCGAACATGAGGACTTACATTTTAAAAGTTACTTCATATATTTGGCCTTGAAACCTCTCGGCCAAAAAAATAAATGCCCTTTAATATACAACTTGCTCTGGGTAATGTGTTGCCTAGAATGAAATTAAGGAGTTCACTTTCCACCACCTCTTTTCTGTTTCTGAAAACTCTGTCACTTGTTACCCGTATCTGTATCCCGTAACTGTGTTTCTAACAAAGATTACACTGGTATTTCTGTTCAGCTACATGTCCTGCAGGGCTATTTTGCGGTCTTCCGATCAGTAAAAATGTAATAACATTTTCACATAGTCAATATTTAATTCTGTAAATGCAACTGGTAGTTGTAATCTAGGTTATTAACCACACAGTGATTTATGAGGGAGGGCAGACAGTGGAGGGGTGCAGAGCACTAGGAAGGTCCTCTGGTGACAATAAAAAAGTTATAAATTTCATAGCTCTGCCTGCGAAATGTATTTATATCCTATATTAAGAATAGCTTTTTATAAATTTTAATGATCCAAGTTATTAATGGTGCTGTCATCATTACTGCCTGTGCAGGACTGTGCAAGACTGCAGTCTTTTTTTTCCTCTTATACTTTTCCATCAGCTGAAGGTCTTATAGTTTCTAAAAAGCCCTTATTAGCAGTTTGCCAAAAATCTGTAAGAGTTATAAGTCTATCTTTGTTTCACTGGACTGCAAAGACTGCAAGGAATATTTTGCATAAAGTTTTACAGCCAAGGCAAAGGTTGGGCTAATTGGACAGAAAACAATTGCTTCTCTATCATGTTTACAAATCCTAGGTCAATACCTAGGAATAAAAGTAGCACCATATCAAACAGAGGAATTTACACATGAAAATTGTTCTTAAAAAGCATAGTATACACTGTTGGGTAACTATAAGATAGACAGTTATACAATAAAGATCTAATATAAATATGTGTGGTACCACAGACTCCATTAGAGTGAAAGGTATCAACACTATTTACAACAAAAAAACCCTTCACATTTTTACTCACTTTACATTATTTTAGAATGCTCTGTCACTCTTGGCCAAGTTTGCCAAGGGAAGGTAGACTATGGCATGGCCTGACATCTGAAAAACTTTCACATTTATCTGATCTTCATACAAGAATTTTAGAAACACAAAAAGAAGTTTGGGAATGGATCAAAAGACAAAAGGAAAAGTGAACAGGGCAGAAGTAGCACCATGTCCCATTATCCACCTCTAAAAGCAGAAACAGCCTCCTACAGCAGCCTCCTGATTTACTGCTCTCAGCGATGGAGGCAAGTTTTCTAAAAGAAGTCAGAAGTCTCTACAGTAGCCAGAACCCCTTCCACTGTTGGAAGCCAACAACAAAAAGTGGTACACAAACATCGGATTTGTTGACAACAAAGGAACAGATAGAGTTCTAGCAGAGGTGTTCAGTAGGGAAGAAACACAACCTTACACAATTGTACATGTAAGTCACATAGATCCTCTGACTTACAAGCACAGGTATTTTTAATCACAATATAATAAAAATAAACCAGAGCCTTATGGGCTATCAGGCATTCTGATGCTTTGGTGATAGCAGCTGTACAGTTCAGGCAGTCATATTAAAGAAGATATGTGAGCTGGAGCAAGGTCCTCTGGTATTGTATGCCTACTGTTTATTTTTAAAATATTCACCAAAAAAGGAACAACAAGCTATCACTGCAATCTCCAGACAAATGTAAGTGCCTGCTATTCTACAGTATTAGTATCGATTATGATTTTTTTCAAGGATGAAAACAAATTTGCAACACTGAGTCACTGTTTAATCATCATCTTTGGTCTTTATTTTTTTACCTATTTGGATTCTAGTTGATATGGTAATTTTTCCCCTTGTCTTTCAGCTAGTTATTTCTGGGACAGGAAACATGGATATTGCTAGTTAGTAAAGCCAACATTCCACTGAAAATACTGCACTTCACATTTGTACCTCAACTTGAAATGTTTTCTCACCTCACTACCTGTGAATTACAGCTTGCACCCCATGCTTTTATGTTTATACTTCTGTCTCACATTGGCTTCAAGTGTTACATGCTCAGCCTAATTCGAGGTAAGCCTTGAGCAGAAAATGTAAGTTCCAATCAATATGAATATAGAAGATGAGTGAGGAAAATTTTGCTTCTGTAAGAGAGGAATTTCTATGCCATTCCTAATGTGAGGGAAAAAAACTTCCCTAGTGCTAAAAGAAAATTCAGTCTCCCTGAAGCCTACTTCTCTTCCTTTCTAAAGAAAATTCTGCTAAATACATCACACTATATTCCTGTAAACTAATAAGAAAATTATTTAAATTACAACTGCATTTTCTTTTTCTAGAAACTCCCCTTAATGAAATCAACTATCAAACCAAAATTTTAAAAAATGAAAATATTTTTTAATATTTATTTTTCTAAGTTGTTTTTTTTTTTTACAAATACCACCTGCATAACATTTAATATATGTTAATACTTATCTGAATTCCTGATTATTTTTTACATTAATGTAATAGAGATGCTGAAAACTATTTTGGGGAGATTCAATAACAGTGATTGTTAAGGACCACTTATATCACATGCAGGATGCCTCAGCTCACAGCATTTGTCTCTGCAAGATTAAGTACAAGACAGACTATGAATTACTAAGAAATAAGTCTGTTGGAATGCTTTCCTAAATTAAAACTTTCACAAAAAATGTTTGCCTAAACCTCCAGGAGTAGGAAATTCAATGGTTCTTAAGCAAAGCTAACAACATTTGGCATCAGTCTGGCTTAGGAAAAAAACTATTTTGTTTTGCATGATAAGTTGCTTTCAGAACATAACACTGTGCAGTGTAAAAATGCTAAATAGTGCCTTTCTAGGTCATGAACGAGAAATTTTATTCAAGGTGATTACAGAGTACTCTATTGATTTAACTAATAGGTATTTACTCTAACTTTCCTTTAAATTACTAAAAAACCCAGCTAACAGCATGATCTCAAAATGTAAATGTACAGTTCCAAGACATCTGCATTAGCACGCAGAGGCTACTATCTTATTTTATGGTGTAAGCAGGCAAAAGAACAAATATCATAGATGTAAAGGTAACATGCTACCAGTATGTATTCTGAAGACAGAGCAAATCAAGGCAGAAGTAATGCTTCAGCAAAGAAAACAGGAACACATATTTGTGGGAAACAGTTTGCTTCACCTGAGCTTTGCATCTTAGCTAACTTAAAGTACAACAGAAAATGTGATACTGATTGATACACATGTGAAAGTTGAGGGTGGAAGAAGCAAAGGGAAAAACAATTTCTCAGTTGTAGCATCATATGAACATATTCTAGAAATAAAGCATCACATAGATGAAAGAATTGAAATGTCAGAGAACCTTATCGTAATTCTGGAAGCTCTCTTTGAAAGCTTCCAGTAGCATTTTTAAAAGTAAGCCTAGGCATTTTTGCTGTCTCAGGGAGTAGCAGGAGACTTCCTACTCAGCAAAGTGAAGAAACAAAAAATGTGACCAGCAAAAGCTGGCTTGCTTATTGGGAAGCTGCTGAAAGTGCACAGAGGGAAGCATCAAGGAGAGTGTGACTTGAGCCCATTTAAAAAGGAGTTTTCTGAGAAAGAGGTGAATCCCTGATACTCAAAGCCATAACCCTTTTTTCCAGTTATTGCCATTCTCACACAGCATCAGTGACAGAGGAGGTTGGTGACACCCTCTGTCATAACAGTGCCTTGGTTACAACAGTGGTCCCCAAACACTCTGGTCTGCTGTAAACTGTGTTTCTTGCTGGTCATTGCATCCCTGAAACTTGAGTTTCTAACACATCTACAGCCTTGATACAGAGCTATACCATGACTAGTAACCACATCTGGAGAGGGTTCTGGAAGAGGATCCACCTAGGCTGTAAAAGACTTTTCCTGAGTGTTGTTATAACCACCAGGTTATATACATTGAGTTCCTCGATGGGGATGCTCTTTGTTCCCTCTCATACTGATCACCCTTTTTCCACAGAAAGAAGAATTTATGTCTCTTCTACTAATTCCTCAAAACTATTGTTCATTCTATTATTCATTTACTTTTCCCTTCTACTAACTGAGTCTAAAACAGTGAGGAATATGAGTACTTGTTGTCAAATTGTTCCCTGTTGTTCCTTGCAGGGGAATGCTGTCTAGCAGCTCTCTCAGCGGGATTAGAGCAAAATGATCTATTCCAATACCACTCTGAAAGTGTCACTGAAATCTTGCTTAAGCTCTCAGACTTGCAGGCTTCCATGTCCTAATCCGTCCTGCCCCCCTGTATCTCTTTAAATCATTTCCCTTCAGTCTTTTCTTTCTTTTTCTTATTTTATTCTTCCTACTGTTTCTGTCTACACTGTAACTGTCTCCTAACAGAAATGGAAACAAGAGGTCTCTTTACATTTGCCAAATGACTCATCTGCTGTGATTTCTGTATAATTCTCTTCTATTTTACCTATGTTTTCATTCCAGACACTACAATTTTCCTGCAAGGAACAGGTCTATATTTGTTAAGAAAGCAGTTACAATATTTAGGGTATTGCCACAACCTAGATAATCTTTTTGAAAGAATCCCACAGCTGCACACATATATACACACACACACACACACACACATATATATATATATATCTAATTTCAAGCCCCAAAGGCCCTTCCTTTTTTTTTATGAAAATGAAAATCTGGGGTGACTTCCAGAAACTACACAAAAAATAGAGGAACAGTGCCAGATCCCACACTGGCAAGTGAAAAAGGACAACCACAAATCCTCTTCCTCTCATTAGAATGATGGAGGAGTTTCAAGACAAAGAAAGAACTGGACTGAACTAACTAATACACACTGAGGGCTGGGGTGAATGAGTCCTTTTTATTGTTATTTTAATGGTTTGGAGTTTTAATAAGTAACTGGAAAGAACAGTGAAAATTACAAATATGAGAAAGAACTGTATTAATAAATGACAAAAGATCTGGAAAAGAACAAGGCAGCCTGACCACAAAAACCTTGTGGTGGTCCAGAGGGACCCAATATAATCTGTGATGGATCTTCCTTTGACTTTTTTGGGACACTCACAATATTCCAAGAAACATAAAATGGAAAAGATTTTAAAAAAATCATCCAACTGTGTGCTCCACCTACTATCATCAACATCTATATCTCTGCACTTCTTGTTGGAATCCATTAAAGTCCCAATTCTGCAAATACATGTTTAGCATTCTGCAACTACTGAGATCTAGTGAAGTCTGAAATGCTGTATTTTCCTACAAACTAAATTACCCCTAGTAAAAGGAAGATCAGGACTTGCAGATATATGTTCTTTATAGCAACTCAGTCCTTGAAAATCTGTATTGATTCAAAGAGCAGGACTAGGATAACTCCTTCAAATTTCAATCCTATTATTTATAAGTCCTCCTTCATCTCAAGATGCATTTTATAAACAAAACAGCAAAGATAAAAAATGGCTTTTGTGGGGTATTTTACATCTCTTCTCTAATACTGCTCTGCCTAGTTTCCAAGTGCACTTAAGACTTACTGAGGCTTTCTCTTCTGCTTCTGCTTTCCTGTCTTATACAGGCAGCAGCTCTCTTACTGCCTGAGCAGTAGAGTTTGGAGATAGAATGACCACTGTGGAGCTGTGACACACAAACCTCCCCTCTACAGTCACAGACCCAGAAAAAGAAGAAAGTAATAGAGCTCACTGACTAGTGCCATTCCATTCATCTTCAGTGTTCTGCCAGCTTTAACCAGTCGTTGTATAGATCGGTGTAGGAATCAATCAACACACTGGCTCTCCTGCAGTCTGTCATCCAATTGAAAATGTTATAGTTCAAGTGAAAGTTGTCCCAGAATTTCCTGAGTTTAAATTTAATGTGAGAGCATGAAAATGTAAAATGTGCCATTAAAAGCAAAAATTTTTGCTAAATTTGACCCTCTTTCAGATAAAATTTTTAAATGAAAACTGCAAGTGAATGTTATTTTAATCAACATATTTTATTCCACCATTTAAAAAAATTATTTTGCTTACAGAATTTAGCAATTTACAGTATACTTATTTGTGTTGAATTATATTTTTAAAAATTAGAACTAGTCCATACATCTATCCCAAACATGCCAGTGATCTCATTCAAATCAAGTCAGATACTGAGAATATACCTGAATTCTAAGACAGATATGTCTGAATTATCTACTGCTTCTTCAAATCTTTTTCTTCGGTGAAGACCTCGGTTTGACTGACTTCAAATAAGAATGAACACTTAGCCTAGTTATAACCATAAAACAAGAACCTTTCACCTTTACATTATGTGAATATTCCAAGAAATATAAGAGATGAGAAAAAAAAAACTTTAAAATTGAGCATTTTTTTCCTTGACTAAATTTTCTCTCTTTATGATATAAATATACTGTCCCATCATTGAAAAATACGCATGCTGATTTTTAAAGTCTAATCAACATTGGTTTTTTATTATCATTTACGCAACCTAAAACCTCATAGAATATGCTTTTTCTCTGGATGTTTCGGAAGGAAAAGAATTGGAGCTTGATTATGCAAATCTGTTTCCAATGCTACAAGGGCAAGAGCACTCCACAATTCATAACAGTTCTGCAACCCTATTCATCCAAAGTGAGGAAGCCACATTTGTTCAGCAAGGTAATAGTGCCTATGTGCTTCTCAGCTGACCTGCATTCAGACACAGACATGTTGCATGCCAATGACAATTCAAGTAAGAAAACACAGACAAAAGAAAAAATTCTAACCTTGTTATTACAAGCAATCAGTTTGGACTCAAGTCAACCTTGTTCTGGTCTTAACAAAACTTTACAGTAAATAAATGTAGAGTCTGATTCAGCTCTCACTGAAGTCAGGTAGGATGTAATCTCACAAGCCAAGCAATTTAAATTAGTAAAATTAAGCACAAAGATAAAACCAATCACTAATGCAGTGTCTAAAAATAATCAAAGAAATGTTTGAGAAATTTCTGAGAATGGGTTCAGAAAATGTATTCTTTTGGCTTTGCAGCATATATTAAAAGAAGAAACTCATACTCTCACATCATTCATTTAAACTTGACACCTTTAGAGTTTGTAGCAAAGCATGGAATATTGCAGGTTTATCTTCTGCTCATCCTAGGAATGCTCACTTGAACATGATCTGTGGAAATTTCAGTTTGCATAGATGTAAACAAGCTCATGCCCTCAACAGCCTATCTCCTCTGAGCATCCTTCAGCTCCTCACAATTCCTACACTGGAAGAACACTGAGCACATATTGTGCTTACAGAGCAATAATCTACCTTTCACTTCAGATTGTGGGAGCAGAGTTAGGAGGTAAGTCTGTCTTGAGAAAGTGAGAAAGGGAGTGTCAGAAACTTTGGCATGTGAAAAGAGCACATGAATAGGAAGAAGCATTGGCTTAGGACTTAGACCAGAGCTTCTTCACTGGGTGAGGGCTCAGATCTCAGGACCAAGTCTGTCTGTAAGCTAGTATTTGTCAGTAGCCAGTGTCAAACAAAGCTACTTTTTGAAAGAGGTACCATTCTTTGCTTTTACCTTTTTGTTGATTCTGTTGAAAACAGCCCTTTTAAAGCCTCATCTGGAGGCAAACCATCCCTAGTTAAATAATCTGTATTTACTGTAAAATAAGACAAACGTTACTTTTACCCATATGAATTAGCTTTTTAATATTTTCAGATCTCAAAGGTAGGCATACAGTCCCTGTGCTGCCAGCAGAGCAGTTTTGCAACTCCTCCCATAAGCTGAGTTTACATACAGGAAGCCACATTCTTTGTATAAAGAGCAGAACTATGGAGTGTAATCAGCTCTGCCATATGAAGAGACTCTGAAGTTATCTTGAAGGCAGAACCTATTTTGATAGTTTAGCATCTCATTTTTTCTCTGGAATGGGACTTCTCCTGTGGAGTAACAACTCTTATTACCATGGGAACATAACAGCTTTAGAAAGTCTTGTGCTGGATCAGCTACAACATGGGAATTACTGACTGACAAAGCAGCTCTGCTTCAGAGTAGAAAAAAAATCTGAATAAAATGTGGCTGCTATTTTTTTTCTTTGCACTGTTTCTTTTTGTCTTGTTTCTGCATTTGTTCTATTACAGCAGTTGCAGAAATGCCTGAATGGTAGCTAGAGTGTGAGCAGCAGGAGGACAACCCATTAAAACTGGCAAAAGGACAACCCAGGGTGACTATCTGAATGCTTTATAATATCCACCAAAAAAAGAAAGAGACATTATCATAATTATTGTTTGCACCTATAATCAAACCAATAGTAAATACAACCAGAACAAACCTACATAATGGGTCCTGCCTATTAGTCAAGAGATAATTAGGATATTCACTATACTTGTGAGAACATGCTCTCTTGATAATTATGACATTTTCTTCACGGTATTACATAATATTAAAAAAAATAAAATATTTGGAAACCACTGCCTTCCATGTGCTTCCAGGTGTGTATAATACTGAGAAAATATTACACAGATCTCTGCTCTTGCAAGTGTAATTCTTTATCTGTCTTCCCAGAACCATAAAAATGATGTAGTTCATCAAAGTATATGAGTAAACAAAGGAGCTCTTCCACATCATTGGTAAACTACATGTCAGAAATAATCTTTATTGATTAGAAACACTGCTAAAGTCAGAGAAAGGTGCCACTTTAAAGGCATGTTTAAGGGTTCTAAACATCTCTGAAAAACACCAGTGCTTGATTCTCATCCTCACACCATGTTCTTATTTTCATGTGAAGTCTCAGGCAATTATCATAAGAATTTAACAAAATAATTTTAAAACTGCTGTACTGGGTCAGACCAGAGGCACCAGTTATATCTGGTCTCTCATGGGAATGAGAAATGAAGGCCCGAGGACAATACAATAGTGATTGCACCGTGGTACTTCCCATACATACCATTCCAGCATTGAGCAATTTGCAACACAGACCTTCTGAGCCAGAAGTAGTATTTTGGTACTTTACAATATCTTTCATTTTCATTCATTCAGCAGTACACCCCTTGAATTCTTGTAAATATTTTGGCACTAATAGCATCCTTATGTTGAAGTTCCCCAGACTAGATATAGGTTGTGACAGTATCACGGACATTGGCACCATTTGTTTCAAAGAGGTCACAGGCTGTTTTACGCTGACAGCTCTTAGATCTTGTATTGGAAGACTAAGCAAATAACCAAACCTTATTTGCCTTCTTCATGGTTTCATAGATACCCATTATATATTCTTACAAAGTACCTCCTTTTCTCTGAGCTGAAGAGTCACATCCAATTAAGCTGTCCTTATGCAAAGACATGCTATGCATTTGATCTTCTTCGAAATGAGGAGGGGTGACAGAAAGAATCTGACTGTTCACAGTGTACAAGATACGGGGCATCTACATGTGTATTTATAAAAAGATGTAATGTTTTGTGGTTTATCTTGTGCTCTTTTTCTGGGATTAGAACTCTTCTTTTTCTGGGATTTCTTTGATTAGAACTCAGTGCACTACTGAGTATTCAGCAGAATTTTCACAGAACTAGGTCTTAAATTCAAGATCTTCTAGAGTGGTAATGGTCATCCCAGAGCTGAGAATCACATTGTACGTAGCACTGGGACTTTTCACACTGTCAATTTTCTCTGAAGAGTGAGCAAGAGTGATAACATTATCACAAAACATTCTTTCACATCACTTAAATTATTCCAATGGCTTCTGGAGGATATCCCCATCTTTAATTCATTTATATTCTAAGGCATAACTCATTTTCATAAATCTGCCCCTGATATCCTTAATGCATTTTGGAAGTGGCTTTGCTTTGCAGGGGTGGTGAGGTGGATAGCGCTTTAATTTAGCATTCCAGTCAAGGGTGAAAAAAAGTGAATACAGGAGGATGAGATTCGGGCCTTTCTCAGAAGAGAGAAGAGTGTGGTAGCATGTGTAATGAGGAGACACGGTGTCTTCTGAGTATTGACTCAGCTGCAACCATTAGTTGTGGAGCACTTATGAACAAGATCTGCTGTTCAAATAAACAAGCCTAGAGAAGAACACACAGAAGGAAAGAATTGTGGACAAATACAATCTGTATGTTGAATCTTAGCCTGAGAGGTTTTTTTTTTGCTAAAAACTGCTAAGTTCAAAAAAATTCCATGGCACTTGAAAATTATTTCTCTGCATTAGCCACTTTTAATAAGACCAATACCTATAGGAGAGCACCCAGATGGTAAATAAACTAGACTGGTTCTTTGCCAACATGATTGTTTAAAAATTTCAAATTTGGGGAAAATATTTTGGACATTTGGTAGTCTTTATGTGCCTCACATACTTGGCAAGTTGCATATGTACTGTCTTCTTAAGATACAGGGCAGAAAACACATGGCAGTGTTAAATGTGTCATTTAACTTTATTAACCTGCATTCTGCCTGCAGCACTCAGGACCTTTTTCTTGCTATTCTAGCACCTTCTGAACAGTTTCAAATTCCCATTATTTTCAGAAAAATGGCTCAGGTGAAGAATAAAAACATCCTCAAAAATCTCTGAAATAATCATAATAATGACAACAATCACAATGTAAAGTAAAATTTTAAGATTTATTCCTTGGTTCCTATGTGTTAATATCCTATTTTGCACTGGATGAGAAGAACTTCTGAACAGTTGACTGTAAACGTTTAAAAACTTTTGCAAAACATTGATACAATATATAGCACAGAGCACACAACTCTGTTCAGGTTCATTCATTGCTCAAGAAGTGGAGAGGAATGTGCTAAGGATATGATTGTATTTTTCTTGGTTCTAGAATAATTATTGTAGCTGATAATAACTCTTTATTATAATTACACCTGAGTAATTATCAAGGTCACAGACACATTGAGTGAGGCATTGTATGAACACAGGAAAGTTGCCCCTGCTTTTAACAGCTTACAATTAAATTAAACAAGATGTATGAAAATGACAGGAAGGAGTAAAATTCACAAACTGAACAGCATGACTGCAACAAATGTCAACCCACGACTGCTTTTCCCAAGATGAGTGGGAGGCTATTAAGCATGGGCATGGCACATGGAAAGAAGAATGGGAACACCAGGAAATATAAGACCAGTAGTGACGGAATGACACGAAATAGAAATAAATTCAGGGAAGGGCAGGGACACAGAAATGACAAGTGTAACAGGTTTGTTGTGGCTATGGCCACAGACATAAGACATTGTAAAGCTTCCCCCTGTGAAAATGTCCTAAGATAAGCTTTCACATGAGGGGCTGTTTGAACATGCCCAGCTGGCACAGGCACACTGCCTTACATTCAAAGGGCTCTTTCAGCTTCTTTGGGGAACCCACATACACAACAGTCAGTCATGCCCTCCAGCAGATACAGAAAAGATGGGAAAATATGGAACTGGGATCCATGGGAAGCATGCATTCATGCCACCTGAACCTGCCATATCCTGCTTTCACTAGACTGTCCACTGCCAGCACCCACTCCCATACCCATCTCCTTTCTCAGAGGCCAGGCATGCCCCAAACAAGGGTGCAGCATCCTTGAGCAAAGAAGAGGCTAGGGTAAGTGCTCCATATTTTTCAGTTGTGTCCATGGAAATTCAGAAAGGTACTAAGCAACCTGAGACATACTGTTCCAATAATACTACTCCACCAAGGCTGTCTTTGAGAAAGTAAGCAAAAACGGCCCAGCTGGCCCCATCTCCAGTATGAAGTGATGTTTATGACATGGACAGAGCCATTTTTAGTGTGAGTCAAGTGCCAAGTTTGTGTCTTGGCCAGATTCCTGAAAGAAAATTTCCCAGATCAAACTTCTGACCTTGAGAAGCCAAGCCTGTAACAAATCTATCAGTTTTAATTTAATCCTTCTAAGGTCATGGGCTTTGCAATGTCTGAGGCATACCAGCTTCACATGGCAGGATTTTGAATCTTGTGTACTGCAAGAATAGTTATGCAACCTAAAAAGCTCCAGTGCTGTTCAGTTTTTATCCGGTTTGTGATTGTTCTTGTGCAGACTGGTCGCTCAGACAAACAGATGCAGTCAGGCCAGCATCTAAGCAGGCACTAACAATACCCCTGTAGGGTAGCTGGCAGTAGGTATGGCAGGTTCAAGTAATCATACACCAGAAATGTGGCCTAGGGCCTGAGCAAGTAAACATTATCTACCTTTACAGACTAAGCATATTTTAATTGCCTGGGGACTTCTTTGGGGTACATCTACTTTGCTGCAGTTGAGGCAACCAAGTGATGACCAAGAAGCCACATGTTCTCTTCTGGGTCTGAAGAAGTGTTGCGAAATACGTAATTCTAGATTAATCCAATTTAACTACTTCTAAGTCTCTCAGGATGTCTCATCTTCAGAATAAATAATAAAGGACTTAATATTATTCTGATTATGTCTCTACTCCATGAAAAAAACACATTCCCTGTGTAAACTTAAACAAGATGAGCTTTTTGCACAATGGGTGAAACCATGGCCTCCTGCATATCAACAGTTGTTTTCACAGGTGATTCAAAATTTCAACTTACATCTCTGCAGCATTCTGTCAAGTGTAAAACAAGTTCCGCCAAAATTCAGGCTTTAGAAAAGAATTAAAGAGGCAATAGTAGCTGATAGGATAGCACAGTTTCCTCCACTGTCAAATGTCAGCTTCCTGACCATATATGCATTATGCCAGCCAATGCTTGGATCTTCTTGGGGAAAAGCAATGAACTTTAAGTAAGAACAAAATGTCTCTTGAACTCATTTAGTCTGGTAGGAACTTTCTCAACCTGTATTCCATGAAGCAGAAGCATCCAGCAGGAAACATCTCATGGTATATAGAGAGGTGGTTCACTACTGACTCCTGTCACTGCAATATAACTGCTGAGGGGGAATTGAAGAGCCTGTGAATTAAAGGAATATTTGTCTAAAATAAGAAAGATACAGAAAAAATCCCTGAAAATGCTACAGAGGAGAAGTCTACAAGATTAGCAACCAAAGTGCTCTGCAAAAAGGTCTGTGAATACTTAAAGGAAAAAGTATTTTCAAAATGTAATGCCTCTAAATGGCTTATTTGACTTCAGTATTTTCAAGGATCTTTTTACATATCTTGATTACCACACAGTCAAGTCTCAAGAAAAATAAAACCACAGATTGTGCTATGATGTAGATATTTAAAATTATTTCTTTTTTACTTAATTTGTAAATAAAAACACAACCTTTTGGGCTTTTTTCACCCATAAAATAAACAAACAATGCCTATTTTTTTACACCAGACAACATTGTTCTGAAGTGTAAAAAACTGGTTTTGTTCAGCAAGAGTTAAACCTTGTATTATCTCAATAGACTATTAATAATAAGAAGAAGAAACAATTATAAAATAATTATAATAGAAATAATAATTATCGGCTATTTTATAATTATTTTAAAATAAATAATTAAAATAATATTCATAATATGTCAGTCTTCAGATGTCTTTCTGTAGTTTTCTTTTAAATTCATTACTTTTCTCACTCAAGATGCATAATATGATTTCTTTGCGGATTTCAGATTTTGTTTATTTAGCTTTTTTCATTGAGATGCTCAGTCTTAAGCGGCACTGAGTTTAGCATTACATATTCAACAAACATTTACTGTTTTTTGTTGCGGTGCCTCTGGGCGTGGCTGACGACCCGGCCTGGCCCCGCCGTGCCGGAGCCGCGGGGGCCGGTCCTTTCCCCACCCCGCACGATGCAGCCGGGAGTAGCAAGCCACGGGGGCTCCCTGGCCAGGGCAGCAGGGGTGGTCCCCGCCCAAAAGCACAGCTCATTGGTTTCTGTGCCGGTGAGAACAGCCAATCCGCTGGCCAGCACCCCTGTCAATCATTGTAATCCTCAGCAGTGATTGGCTCTCTTCAGAATGCCCTTCCCTCGCCTCCGTACTATAACAGAAGCTCCTGACGTCCATTTTGGCTGTCTTTTACCGCACTCCATGTTCCAGTAATAAAACCCTGCTGGCAATAAGCAGAAAAGAACCCTTTCTCATCTCTTTACTTCCCTGCTTAAATTAAACCGCTGTGCGTGAACTGAGCCAAGATTCTGCGGGAGCTCTGATGCAGACGAGCACGAGACCACTGCTGAGGGCTCCAAGTTACTCACGCTTCCTACCCACAGCAGGTTTTGTGAAAACTGCAATTCTCGGCATATTTTCTTCAATTAGATCAACCATAAACACATGTTATGTGGGTGTGCAGTTATTTGCTTTATTTGTAAACATAGGTAATAAAATGTCTACTGCAATACCTCTTTGTGTGCAGAGTATTCATGTTATTTCTTCCACTGGAGTTTGCTCATTAATCATGGTGACAGCTGATACTTTTTTCACTGACATGAGACATACAGTTGTTAAAAAATTTGTTAGGAAGCTTAATGTTGTCATTTATGATATGTGCAAAATAGGGAGAACCTTGATGGAAAAACTAATGTGACAAATATTGATACCAATGGTAGATGTTTTTTTCTCTCCCAAGTGAAGACCTCTTTGAAAGGCACTAAGGTGTTAAATGTGAAGAACACAGACTTTTAACTGCATAATGCATGTCAACTCCAGTATTTTTTCTCACATAAACTCAAAATTATTTAAATGACACTAGATATCCTAAAGGGTGTGAAGAAGGACAAGTTCTATTCTAAATAGGATAACATATACATGCAATAATTGATTTAACCAAATATGTTATGTCTTAGGAAAATGTAAGTAGAATCAAAGTATCACCTGATATCTGAAAAAAGGGATGAGGCTGTAAACTGTGATCTGGTAAGGACATACCATCCTTGTGAAACAGGAGTGAAAACCATATCTGAAAACAGATAAAACTTCAGAGCTTCCTAGCTGGAAACAATCATAAAGGATAAACGCTCAGATTAACTGAGTTTAGATTTCTATTTGACAGGATCCTCTATATTAAATGTGTTGCATAATGGCACTACAAGAAGAAGAATGATAAAACATTTGGAGGTGGTGACATCCTTCAGGGAACTCAGGTGAATGAATAACAAGAAAAGTTTATGAAAAAACCTCAATGACTTTAAGAGAACAAAAGTAAACTGTCAAAGGAAGCCCCGGGGTCAAATTTAGAAAAGCCCTAATTTCTGTATGAGAAATGGAGAAAAAAACCCCAGAAGTAGCCTGTTTTCTATTTTGGTCAAGCTCTTGTCACAGATAGACTTGGCCAGTCTAGAAAGAATTCAGCCTTCCCAGGCTGCGTCTGTGATAGTGTGACTAGGCATTTGGGATCAGAAACAATTTCCTTGGACACTTATAACTAAATTCAAACTGTTAACAACTCTTCAGGTTGTATTTTCTTTATTTTAAATGTATCTTGAGGTGTTCCTCTATGACGACTATCAGGAAGGCCTAGGAAATTTAGTACCAGCTTATACTGTACTTTCCATCTTTGAAAGTGTCACCAGGAAGTTTCATCTGTTGGAGGAAAGAGTGTTTTAATGCATCATGACCACAGGGGGAAAGAAAGTGCCTGTTAAAGGAGTCAAGAACCTCACAATATGCATGCTCAGAAAGCTGAGAAATTATGAGAGTGTGAGCTTTACTGATCTGGCAAGTGAATTGTTTAATCGTTATCAATTTCCTTTAGTTAAGACAATAGAGTCCCTTTGTGGATACCATCTTTCATTTGTTTTATTTTTTGAAAAGAAGATTCATGTGTGTAGAGAGAGCTTTGACAAGAGGCTCAGGAGACACATATTTCCTGTAAGTAAAAGATATTCTCGTACTGATGTTGCTAAAAGACTCAAAGTAGAATTTCGTCCTTGAATATATATGCCACTGCTGTTTACTTCAACGGGAGCGATGTGCCATATTCCGGTGATCAACCTTGGCATTTGCAGAGAACTCCAGCTAGGAAACCAAATGCTTATTTCATAGATATGCTACACTTATTATTGTTGGAGCGATATAGACACCAGCAGACCATACAAGCTCTTTCCATTTTACTTATTTTCAAAATAAAACTGGTTTATGACATGCTTGAAGAAACCTCACCTCCTGTATTAAACTCTCTTTGCACCAGCTCTTACACCAAAAACTCTATGAATATTCCATCGTCTTTTTTCCTTTCAGGATGATAGACTGGCTTTCAGAACACAGTCTTAGATTCCTAGGACAAAATTCAGATACACTATGTTCCTCAAACATGACTTAAGACAGAGAATAATCAAATGGAAGGTTTATGAAAGTTCCTGAAATTAGTTCTGGATTAATTTGGGGGGTCTTGTGAAGGCCCAAGGCATTACCCTGGGTTATTTACTTTGCCATTAAAATTCCATCCGCATTCATCCTTCTTTATTTCATATTGGTTTAAAACACCAAAAATCAAATACTGTTTTGGTTTTATCAAATTCCACAGTCCACCAAGTTAATATATTAATTTGTCATAGGCCATAGAATAGGAATAGTCTGGAAAGTAGGTACAAGCAATTCATTTTTGAAGGAGAAAGATTTCAATCCCTGGAGATAGCATAGCAGGTATTTTGCAAGTGGAGGCATACTATTACTTAAATCCTCAAATACTTTTGTCTATTGTCTTCAAAAGTAGAACATGCATTAGCCCATATTAATTCAACCTCACTGTGACCCACAGTGACATGTCACTGTCCTTAATCTTTATAAATGGCTTTTGCACTCTGCACCATCAAAAAACTTTCTTTTTGCTGATCAATACAAAGTGTATTTGAAAAGAGCATTATCTGCCTTTGAAAAGGCCTTCTGCACAATCAATGGTCTTCAGAAGCAGATGCTGATCAAGCAAGCATAGGCAACATCGTAGAAAGCTAGTAAATATTGATCACAATTCAGAAAAGGAAATTGCCTTGTAGTTGCAGTGTCTGACTTCATTTAGCTCATAAGTTTACTAAAGGTCTGATTGGCTGATCCGGTGAACACTGTGGTGCATCATCACTTATCTTGTAGGAACAACATGCCAGTTTTCCGTGGGCACAGCATGAGACTGAACTAACATTAAAACAAATTTCAAAAATGTTTATTTTTGTTGTAGAAAATCATGAGTAATACTAATTGTTCACATGATTTCACAGTGGATGGAAGCAAGCAAAACAAAAGCTCTGACACTGGCATATTTTACAAATAAAAACCCCAAAACATAGCATTCAAAATAATGTTTAATAATTTTTATATACCAAAAAACCACCTTAACTCAATTGATTTGACAGACTCAATTAATTTCTTTGTTTCCTAGGATTTTATTGACAGAACCTGTCACTTCTGGCACCCGGCATTTCATGGTAGGCCTAGATCCAGCAAGTACTACTCCACTAGTGCAGAGAGAAAGAAAGATGCAAAGGAACCTCAGCAGATGATCTAAAGTTCCATGCAATGCATTACAATAAAACTTGAATTCTTCTAGATTTATGATGTTGTTTATAACAGAAATCTTGTTTAGTACTTCCAAATTGTGAGAGTCACATAATTAGCTGTCAGAAAAGTGCACTGATCGTCATTCTGCAAAAGATATTTTAGCTTATAGCACTGTATAAATCAGAGGAGGTGACAGTCATATCCTGTGTCACTGGAGTCAATAGGACTTAATTGATATTCAGCTACCTATCTAAGCATTCCTTCAGATTATTGTAGGAAAGGTTGTTCCTCACAAATACAGGACAAAAATACCCTAATTGCAGGTCTAAGATTCAGAAGGAAATACAGCAGTAGAGGTGTCACAAATATGTGATCAGCCCACTTGTTCAGTCAGCTTACTTGCTCTGGAGCAAGAACTAACCCCAAATTCTCAGCAGTCACAGGATGGACCACTTATCTTTGTGCCAGACACAATGCTGGGCAATTAGTAATAGGACAACACCATGACACCACAAGCATTTTGTGCCGAATAGCTATTCTTCATCACGACTCCTTGCTGGAGGAATGGGATGGGATTGACAAAGTCTATGGACAACACAGACACAGTTACTCAAAAATTTACTCAGAAGAGTAACGATGACAAAGGCAATGGCCATTCTGCCTGCCCAACCTGAGGCTAGGCAAATTCATTGGCCCTCATTGGCAAATCATAGGCCCAAGTGGACTTTTCACAGAACATGTGTCTTCTACTAAACGGGAAAAAAGAAATGAGAAATTCAAAGACTACCTCCTGTATCACAGTTGTTTATGATAAAATATTTTACTCTTTTTATTTTTTTAACAGATTTACAGACATTAATTACTAAATAACTGCAAAGATCTGTACTCTCAAAGATATATGTCAGTACATGGATAAAATTAACTTTTAGATTGTAATTTTAAGAACTTGAGAAAGGCTAAAGTAAAATTCAAGACTTACTTTGACCCCAGAGTTTCAACCTACCTCAGCTGAAAAGTAATAATACTGAATAATAATGAGAAAAATCCATACTCTTTAAGACAAAATCTCGAACAATGCAGAGCCAAATTTTCTAGATTGAGAGCCTAATTTTCCACACAAATACAGTAATTAGACATGAAACTGCTCATGTACCATAATGTTGTCGTAGTGTGGTACTTGGTCTGTACGAGGAGATAAATCAGGGAGCTATTGTGTGATTTTACAGCCACCATATATTTGGAGGGTGGGAAGAGTAGTTTGGGCTGTCTAGATCATAGCTGAACAATGGATCTGAAATAGGGTTGTTTCTAGTATATATGTGGAGGACAAAATATGACAGAACAATATTTTTCACTGTCAGTTTGTGGGCTATTAAGAAAAGTGCTTGGTTTGGGTTGGCAAGCCATATGTGATAAATGGTGCATAGTTTTGTAGGACAGTATTTTCTCAGCAAGAGGTGAAGGCTTGTCTTATTTTAGAAATGAAGTGGAATTACTTTGTTTTTGCAGAATGGTGGTCTGATGCCAAGGACTATGGGAGGAGTTGTGAAATTCCACATACATATATCCACCATAATGATGTCAACCACTTTTCAGCATTATTAGCATTATTTTGCAATAATGGTCAGAACCCTCATTGGAATGGAGACCACACTGTGGTCTACATTTGTTCCTGTTCAGCACAAACACATAATGAAATTGGGTTATTTGCTTACTGGAAAAGGCTATTGTTGCATCTTTGCTTCTGACTCAATATATTACAAATATATTACCAGAGAAAGTCCAATATAACTGCAGTTGCCAACTACACACTAACATACATGGCTTAATTTATGTCTCCTCTGGCACTTGTACTCATGACTTACACAATACATGTGAAGGAGGCCCATCAGAGGGCTCTTAAACTATTTTAGAATACTAATCAGTCCCTACACACTACAGCTTTTATGCTGTTTACAGTAGGCTACAAAGGCAGAAGAAAGCTGCAAGTGCAAAGCACAGCCGGGGCAGTAGTCCTTAGTCCTGTACTGTTACTAGCACCCAGCAAATGCAATTCTAAGGGAATTACATCCTTGATAATCAGCAAGTATATGACTACACAAATCCTTAAAATAATAGCTGTTAGTGAAAAATAATTCCTATTGCATGAAAACTACTGCTTCTCTCCAAGATCCCATCTTCCTAAGCAGCACCATGCAGAAAAACCTTAGTGATCTTGGCATATTCAGAAGACGTTGTGCTGTGCAGGTCAGAGAGCATCTCCACCACATCCCAGCCCCTGGCTGTGCCAGAGCAGAGGCACAAGGCCAGGATGTTAACTTGTCAGTCCTCTGAAACTCAAAAGAACAAGTAACAGAAAAGGACACTGCAATATAAGAACAACTGACAGGGAATCTGCAACAAATCCGTGTATTGGGGTGGTGCTTAAAAGATCAGTCACCAACAACACAACCCAAATGAAGAGCAGCACAATAGCATGATGAAAAACTGCCAGACAAAAAAAAATAAAAAAAGCTAGGTAATTTTTGTTATGCAACGTAATATGCCCATTTTAAGGATAACATCATGTCTGCAAGCTCCTAATTAAGAGTTCTATTTCTCTGGCTCTGGAAAAAGTAAAAAGTGAAGTTTACCACAGTAAGATTTTGCTTTAAAGTAAGCAATGAAAGTTTGATCCCCTGACATAAGCGACAAAATCCTCAAGGCTTTTGCAGCTTGGTGGAAACAGCCAAATCTGCATTCAACTTGTTTTTCACATTTCCATCATTGTGCAGAATGAAGCCTTGCAGAGCCCAAGGGACATGTGTTTAGCTGCCATTCTGCAGTGCTTGTAGCATTTTAACTTCAAGCCTCTGGGAAAAAGCTGCATACCTATTACTATGGCTTTGGAGTTTAAATTGTTAGTTGATGTGTCCTGTTTATCAAATCCAAAAAGCCGTTTGTGCCTGAAAAATAGACCACAGCCCTGCAAGCAGAGAGGGGTTTTGGCCGGTTGTTCTTCAAATAAAAACCCAAAGAAGTGGCAGTCAAAAGTAAGTAATCAAGTATTTGTCCCTCTTGTCTGCCTCTGAGTTATTTTACACTTAAATTGACTCATTGCTGACATTCTAAGTTTTGCAAGGCACAGTGCTCACTTGTGTGACCTTCTGTATGAAATATGCTTATGAGAGTAAAAAGGAGATGGGCTGGCCCATTCTGCTTTCAGTGGGGTTTTTCTTTGCATGTTTGGTCAATGTAAAAAAACAAAACTAAGCCAACAAAACCCCAAGCCTAGAAGCCCTATCCACACTTTCATATAAATCTCATTATACATAATCAAACACGATCAGCATTTTGCAAGTAACAAATTATTTCCGTTTTATCTACAGCTATTAACAAGGAAATACATATAAAATATAAAAAACTGTATTATTTCTATGTTTTTGCAGACAAGTGAGTTTGAGTTTGTGTAGGTTTGCATGGGTGTATTGTTGATTTTCATTAGTATATATAATCTGCCATCCATTTATTGTATATGTTGCAAAAAAAATAACAGCTGACTTACAGTGCAAAGGCAATCAATATACTTTTTAAGTCTAAAGAGCAGCCTTCATAACTGAAAGGATTAACTTTTTTCAGTTTGTTTTAAAACACCCCTTCATAAAAAGAAGTCTATTGTTATGAATGAGTTTATGTTGGCCAGTTAGACTATTATCTGGGGAACAAATGTTTCCTTGTGAGCATGAGACAACTTGCAACTTTTATTGAAGTATTTCAAATAATGGAAAGTAATAGTAAAATTGCTACAATAAACTAAAAGAAAATCTTGATAGGCAAGTCTGTTATGCAATATGTATTCCCCTCGCTGTTCCTTCACTGGTGCCAAAAGCATGTCACTCAGGTAATTTGTTTTAGACCCTTAACAAGACTTAGAAGCAATTATTATGAAACACTGACACAACAGATCTCACCAACAATTGAAGTTTGACAGCTTGTGAGAAAAGTCTCATGTTTATGTCATTGGAGAGGTGATCCTTGTATGACCTCCTTTTTCACTGCTGTGAATGATAAACTATCACTTTCCAGTGGTTCACTATAGCTGAAGGCCCAGTGTATTGTACTTGTAAAGGAAATTTTCAGCTAGTTCTCTGAATCAAGTAAAGCTGCAAACTCCTTTGGTCCCTTTGACTGATCTAGTTTAGGCTTTATGATATGCTCTAACTGTGTAAGAAGCAAAAAAACTAAATATATCCACACCAAGCACTTTGTAAAGGGCTGCAGAACAAACATCAATAAAGATGTATGTGCAGAGCTAACGCACATACACTTACTGATTGAAAATAGCTTCACAGTTGCTCTTCTAAGCAAACTGAAACAACCTGCATGTGAGAGAGGGAGAGAAAGGACATGTTAATATCTATTGCAATATGTTTATTTGCCTTGTTTCAGAGTAGAGGCTGGAGGGATTATTTACTGGTTTATGGTCATTCCAGCATCTGAAAGCACCCAAATCAAGTACTCTTAGTTCACATTTCAGAGACAAGTGGAAGATGATGTGGCAGGCAGGACTACAGAATCATGCTGCAAGTGTACCTAAAAACTCACCTGAATCTGCCAGAATTGCTGTGGAGCAGTGGAACTGAAATAATCTTCAAGCAGTAAGTTTAGAGCTCCCTGCACTCCTGCACTTAGTCTGAACAGCACAAGACAAAACCTGTACTTCTTTCTTTGCTGTTAGGTAGCTTTCTTCCTGAAGATAATTTTATAAAAAAAAAACTTACCACCACCAAACACACAAATCAACACCACACCCCCCAAAACAAACAACCCACTAGCTTTCTGAGAGTTTTATTTATTTGCGTACTCACATATCAGTTTCTTGATGAAGGCCATACAAAAGCTGCATGCACAGCATCCATGGCGTACACCTTGGCTCCACATTATACTCTTGAGACATTCTCTTCTACCTAATATTGTCACACATTGGCCAAACTACAAGTATTCCTAAAAGAATATTTATCTTACAATTTTGATCACTCTGTATCTTAAGCATACATAAGTAAGAAAAGTTTCCTTCTTTGTTTAATGATCCTAGAAAGAGTGAGACTTGATACATATTAGTTCTAGGTTACAAAGTGATTTAAAGGATGTCAGATTAAAATATCTCTTTTTTATTTGTGTATTCTAACTATTTTCATTGCTTGTACAATAGCAGAAAAACTTGAGAATAAAAACTGCCCCACTTCAATTAGTATATTCTGCAGCTGACAATTTCTCATGGGTATTACTTAACAGGTTGGTTCACAACATCAATCTAAACCATGTTCAGCATCTTTAATAGTAGTTTCTAATCTCAAACAAAAGGATTTTTCTTTTCATCCAGATTTTTTCCCTATTACTGAAAGGAGAACATGGCAAGAACTTTTTTCCTTTCTATTTCCAGAAAGGAGCAGAAGTGTGGTCATCATGAAGAGTAGATGACATTTCTGAATTGCAGACACTCAAAGCAGTACCTTGGTCTCTCATGCTCACCTGGCCTTTTAGCAAAATGACAGTCACATTTAACTTTAACTACTACCACAGGAAATCAAAATATGACCAGACCCAGTTGGCACCAGTTATAACATGACAAAACCTTTTTTTAACCTAATATTTAAACTCTATTTTAATTTTTCCTTTTGTTTAGGATTGCAGATTAGAACAGAGTTTAATTGCAATCTACAGAGAAACCAGCTGTGATTGTATCTAGGACCTTCCAGTAGTCCTACAGAAGCAGAAACCAACAAATAATTATAGTTAGTGGCCATATTTTTGTTCTAAATATTAGCTAAAGCTAGTTGCAGAGGGCAGAACCTTAGCCTGGACATATATAATAAGAATAGCTTCATATATTAATTGTATAAAAGTTGCAGCTGGTAAGAAAGGTTAAGAATCCTGTGATTACAGCACACATTGGCTGCATTTCACCACATCCTTAAAATGTGCTTAACACGAGTTAGATACATCTCATCTGACAGGAAACCCAAGCAATACATCACTCTGTGGTCCTCCCTTCCAGACCTTAGGAGAGCTTGGCCTAGAGAACAGTCACATAGAGTCTGGACTCTAGGAGGTGGGATGGAACAGAGAAGTACGTGAAGGACTTCATATATGTTCCAGAAATCCACTGGCATCCTCTGATCTAGCTGTGACACCTGGA
This sequence comes from Climacteris rufus, assembly GCA_013398175.1. Taxonomy (NCBI): domain Eukaryota; kingdom Metazoa; phylum Chordata; class Aves; order Passeriformes; family Climacteridae; genus Climacteris; species Climacteris rufus. The sequence continues at coordinate 497,431 of VZRZ01008052.1, forward strand.
TATTTAGTCATGGTTTTAAATCAAAGTGTAATTCTGTGAAACTTATCTCTTAGAACAATATGGTTACAGTGTGTTTAATAAAATTACTCTTGTTTAGGCTGGAAAACTAAGCACACATGCTGACTATACACCTCATAGCACAACACAGGTCTCACTAAACTTTGGGCCATCTGCTAAACAGAGAGGCCTGAACTTTTGGAATTATGTTTCGTTCCTCCTTTTGTTTATATTTAAGTTTCCAAGTCTTTGACTTTCCAAGACTTTCCAAGATTTGAAAGAACTGCAAATAGATGCAAACCATTGTAATTTTCACAAAAATACATATTGTACTTTAGTGACAGTCTGGCATACTTCTGTGGCATGTTGAAATAATAAAACCAGTGTCAGGAATATGAATACCTTGCCCTGTGATTATTTTAGACTTTTAAGATACTAATGCAGTTTTACCAGTGAATTCCTTGTTGAGAATGTAGCCCTCTTCTTAACCTGGGCTCTTGGCTCCCTGTTATTACAGTTTATCCTCTCAAAGATCTGTAACAGAGATCCTTCTTCAGTCTCTCAAAAAAAGCTTCAAACATAGCTGTTAGGATGTCCCAACGATAATGGAATACAGATCCATATCTGTGTTGCTAAATATGACTGAACATGTTTCTTTAGGTGCATGTAAATAAATGTTAAAATCTACAAATCCATACAGGTGTGATCCCTCCATATTTCTGCTTACAGTCCATGATGAATCTTTGATCAGTGCCCCTCCATACATCTGCTCCCCTCCTCCCATTATTATTTATCTTTATTTTCTTTATTGCCATTGAAACTGGCAATCTCAAGCATATGAGGTGTTTAATGTCTTGCTCATTACTGCAAAACAAATGCAGGTTTGTGTGAATCACCATCATTAGCAGAAACGAGAGCATTCCTAATTGCAAACAATTACTCAACAAGTGTTGCTCTTCCCCAAGAAACCTATTAAGTGCTCACAGTGGAGCACCTGGCAGCCTTTTAAGACTTCAGTTTGCTTTGCAAATTGAGACTTTTCCATGGAATTTGGTGACTTTTATTCAGTAATTTTAGATAGGTAAGTAGGACTCATTTAAATGTCTCTAGAAAGAATGCCCACAAATGGCACAATTTACCAGACTCATCTGAATTCTTGTCCCACTTATTCCAAATGATTTAATGTTTAGTTGTTTGGAGGTGTGTGTGTTTTGTTTTCTTTATATTGCGGTTGGTTGGTTGGTGCTTTTTTGGTTGGGTGGGTTTTTCACAACAAAACAAAAAAAAGACACCCAGCAATCTACCTTTGGGTAGTAAAGATCTCTCTCCAGAAGCAATAATATTGATATGTCCTAGCCATGATGCCCCACGGACAAACAAAGCATGTTGGTCTACCACGGGCATTAGCAGTCACATCTTTTATCAGTAATTGAACCTGAAACAGTTCAGGTTTCTGTGCAATTTAAGTTTTTCTCCTTCATCCTAGGTATTTTCACATCTGAAAAATTGCATCATAGTATCACACCTAAAAACCAAAAAGTTGTGTTTTTTATTTTTGTATCCCCCTAAGTATACAAGTCATAACAGAAGACTTTCAACCTCATGGTTACAACAAGAGTTATATTCTTCTTGTGCAGCACCTAAACCAGATGATGGACACAGCAAAGCTTCTGCCATTTAGGAGTTAATATAGTTGGTGTGTGTGTATGTGTGTGCATGCACTAATTATAGATCACAGCATGCACTAGGATGCTAAGGAAGTTCAAAGAGAATATTAGATCCCTGACTCCAGCAGATGCACAGCTCTGGGGTATAAGAAAAAAATGTGTGAGCAAATCACACAAGCTTCCTGAGCAGCTAGAAACAAACGTGGAACCCTGCAGGCTGTTGTTGGATTTGTAAAACTGACAATAGCCTCTGCAACTTGTAATTTAGTCTTGTTTTTCATTACTATTAAGATTATTGTTTCAGTTTACTGAGCTCATGAAAATGTAAGTAAAGGAGCATGCAGGGATTCTCTGCCAGTATTTATGCTATAAAATATTAACCTGTTGACGCCTTGCCTTAAAATGGATTCATTTTTGAGAGAGAATAATAGTGCTATCATCTTTATGTAAGCATTACACACTATTCTGAAGTGCCTTGAAACTGTTCCTTGAGTTCTGATTTTCTGTTCTCAGTTTATACAATATTTAGGATACATTTAACACACACAACCCTTGTTGTTTGAAGACAACCAGATCAAGCCATAGAGCTGTTGGCTGCGATGTTGCCTTACAGCTGTTTGGGCGGAGCAGGGCAGGACAGTTAAGGTTGGAAATACACAGTGAAGAGTTCTTTCACTCCTCTAATGTAAACCATAGATTTTAAGACCAAAAGAATTTATATTTTGCTGTACCACCCAGTCAATCTTAAAGAACTTCACACAGTCAGTAATAGGATAGAGAGCTTCATTCCCCAGTAGGGCATCCATTATTGGGCAAAACTGACCTCCTGACTAATGACAAGCCTGCCTTTCATCTAGTTTTCACTGTATGCAGCAGAACAGCTTGGAGAAACACATCTTCCAGAAAGACATCCAGTCCTGAGCTGAAGAGGCCATGACAAGGAAAAGCCACTACTTTACCCCAATAATGTTTCAAGGGCTTCTCAGACCTACTGTGAAATTGCACACTTGATTTCTCAGATGACTCTGCCTTGCCTCAGCCTCCAGCCATTGGTTCTAATTATGCCTCTCTCTACTAGATTAAAGAGCCTTTAGTATCCTACACTATCTCTCCTGACATTACTTTTACAGTGAGATCAAACCACCTCTGACATTTTAATACAATAAGCAGAATGATCTTTAATGTTCTTGTAGTAAAATATCGCCTCCTGGGCCTCAAATAATTGCTGTGGGTCTTCTCTCCATGTTTGGGCACCCTTTAAGATGTGGATATTAACAATTATTGCATGGATACACCTACATATTAGTTGACTACTTCCCTGTTAACATAATCAAGGAGCATATTCTTTTCTTGCCTCAATGTTGCCATTCAAAAACTCCACTGCCGGGATCAGTTGCCTCTCGGGATGCAACTCCCCATACTTCATCTATACACTGCACTCCTTGACATGTGATTCTGTGTGTCACTGTCCCACCTCCCACCCTCCATGAATGCATCTTTTTCTTTCACACATCCAGACTTGATCATCTAGACCCAGCACTGGTAAACTCTCTGTTAACCCCCACCAGATTTCTTCAGCTGCTGTTCTGTATATACTTCCAGACTGAAGTCTTGAGTATAGACCTGGAATCTTTTCTAGATACAGCTCACTCAACAATGATCTCCCACTGATATTTTTGGATTTTTGAAATCTGTGTAGGCTATATCCATGTTGCACACAGTATGGAGGAGCACTGGCAAAACATGACATGTCCATACAGAATGTCACAGCACAAAGCAAACCTTCCGCAACTGTAGATGTCCTGTAGTGGCCCCTAGTCATCACTACCATTTGCAGTACTCTTCTGAGTAGTACACATACCACTCCTCGTTTTCCCATGTGGGCACTTCATTGAAGCTACTTCTCATGTGATTGTATCTGCCTATTCTCACAGAATCACAGAACCTTTAGGATTTGACAAAACTTCTGGAGATCATCTAGTTCAATACCACTTCTCAAAGCTGGGCCAATTAAAACAGGATACTGACCAGCTCCATTTTTTAATATCTTCAAGGATGAAGACTTCCAGGACCTATTTAGGCAACTTGGTCAAGTGAACAATCACTGTTACTATGACTTTTTTTTTATTATTACATTTAAGTAGAATTTTCTGTTTCAGGTTGTGTCTATTACCTCTCAACTTTTAGTGGATACAACTGAGAAGAGTCTGACTCCATTTTCATTGCTCCTTTCTATCACACATCGGTAAGATTTGCTCCTGAGCTTTCCCTTCTCCAGCCTAAGTGATCCCATCTCTCTCAGCCTCTCACATGTCAGAGGCTACAATCTCTACAGGATCTCTGTGACCCTTCATTGGCCTTGTTCCTGCATGTCCAAGTCTCCCTTGCACTGGGCATCCTAGACTTGGAGAAACAACTCCAGATGTGCTCTCAGCATGGCTGAGGAGAAGAATCACCACCTTGTGCTGCTGGTGAAGCTCTAATGCCACATGACTACTGCTGGCTGCCTTTGCCACAAGGGCACATTGCTTGCTCACATTCCACTCGGTGTCCATCAGGAGCCCTGAAGCCTTTTCTGCAAAGCTGCTGTCCAGTCAGTCAGCCCCCAGCCTGTTCGTGTGGGTGCATGTTTCCTCCCCAGGGACAGGCCTTGGCATTTTCCTTAATTCAGCTCGGACATTCCTACCAGCCCACTTCAACAATCTCTCATGTAATGGCAGCGCAGCCGCCTGGTGTATCAACCACTTCTCATCTGCAAATCTGCTGAGGGTGCTCTCCAACCCATCATCCTGGTTATTAGTGACTATGTAGAACAGTACTGGCCTTAGTAGCAACCTCTGGATTACAGAACCCATGATGGAACTCCAGCTGCAGTTCATGTGTGTGACCCCAAACCATCCACCTCTTACCCACTGTCCTTTTACGTCATTGTTATGTATCACATTGTCAGTGAGGAAGTCACAGATGGCAACACTGAAAGCCTAACAGCCATGGCTGTCTGGCTGGTTAGTCATCTAATTACAGAATGCTATTGGGTTTCTCAAGCATGATTTCCCCTTCCTAAAGCTGGGCTGACTACTCACAATCACATCTTGTCCTTCTTATGTCCAGAAATACTTTCCAGAATTATTTCTGCATCATGTTGCACACAATCAGCAAGGCTGACTGCTCTGGTTCTCTAGAAGCTCCTTCTTGCCATTTTTGAAGATAAGGATGACACTTGCTTTCTTTCAGTTGTCAGAAAACTCCCCAAAGGCCTACAGCCTTTCAAAGATAATCAAGAGTGGCCTCATGATGACATCAGGCAGCTCTCTCAGCATTTGTGGAGGTATCCTATTGAGTCCCATAGGTTTGTTTTTGCCCAGTTTATTTAGTGCACTTAAGTTGAACCTTCAAGAAGGGTAAGGTTTTCTTTCTTCAGACTCTCCCCAGTGTCCTCAAGGACCTGGGATTCCTGATGGCTAATTTTACCAGTAAAGGAGTGAGGCAAAAATGGTATTCTGTACCTCAATCTTTTCCATGTCCTTGATTACAAAGATCACTGGAAGAAACAGCTACAACCGCATAAGGGGAAGACGCTTGCTGTCTCTTTTTACCTTCTTGATGCATCAAGCAACCAAATGTAAGACTTGACTTTAGTAAACGAAACTGCCTAATGTGCTAGAAATAACGTGCTAGAAATTATGGCATAATAGAGAAAAGAATTTGTAATTTAAAATGGCAAGTATTATCTTAATTCTTCTGATAGTCTGGAATATTCTTAAAATGTAAGGAAAATTAAAATGAGTAGCAGCAGAAAAAAATGGAGCAGAATTAGATAAACAAATTACAGTATTTGAGATCCAATGTTCTGCATTAGAAATCATCAAAAAGCTGTGATATCAACAGAGTAGCAGCAGCATGGCTATGCTAACATAAACATTTTAAAAATCAAATACATAATATAAATAAAAAATAGTGTTTTGTATTCCCTGTCTTGAACAAGTAGACCCTCACAGGAAAGCTTGATGGATTCGAGTCTCAGAAATTAAAGCAATTTTGAGTTACTTGTACTGAAAATGCTGAAATCATAAAAGGTGAATCAGAACCACCATATTGATCAGCCAGTTGGTAATAAATATTGTCTCCAATTAAGAGCAGTAATGGATATTTGCAGAAGTTAAGAAAGGCTGGACAGTTTCTAGTGTGAATGGACTAATCTTTCTTGAGTGCATTCACCCTTTTTTATATTCTCTGTTTAGAGAGTCCATAAAATTCTCTTTTGTGTATGTGGTTTAAATCTTCTGTTAACTTTTTTGGGTGCCCTGAAAACATTGTACTGAAATGCTGAAAGCTGTTTCCTATACAACCTTCTCCCAGTTCCTCACATTTTTATCAATACTTACCATATTCTATTTCAGCTACCTCCTCTTGAAGCAGAACGGAATTGTGTCTACTTACAGGTAAGTTGCTCCATCTCTCTCACAAAGGTTCCCTTTCTCTGCTACAGAGACCAAAAATATGGTAAAACTCATGGACAAGATGCATCTCCTGATTTCTATGACATAATCTAAGGAGAATGAAACAGAACATCAAACTTTCAGCATGGGTTCAGGTGTATTCAACTTTTTCAATTTTGTCTTCTGTCTTTTTGCCTTGATTTATTAAATTTTCAAATGAATTAGTCCATTTGATTGTATTCCCCAATATCCTGGCATGCACATACAGTTGCTGAGAGAAGGGCATTGTTTCTTTATGTCCACCTAAAAGTGTAGCGTCTGGCTCTAATTCACTATTCTCCCATGAAGGCCATGGGGAGGATTACATTTCTTTCTTCCCTATTCCCTCTTTCCTAGCTAATGTCTGCTGCTGTCACACACTGCTGATAGCAGCAGAGCGAGATGGGTAAACCAGATCAAAGAGAAACGTCAGCTCCAATTTTTGTGCATAGGATTGTAAAGTAACAAGGAGTTAAACAGAGTCATGCCATTTTTCAGCATTTACATTTCATAGCTAGTACTTCTTTGCCATACATCCCACATTAAACAGCTTCATAATAAGTAAAGACCAAACTCCTTACCCTCCATAGTGTCATTGAGTTCAAAAAGGTCTGAAAAAAGGTAGTACAAGGCTGAATTTGGCTCTGTGCTTCAGAACTGACATCCTGGTGTAGCCGCCTGCAGCAGCAGCAGCAGCAGCAGCACACATAGGAAGAATTTCTTTCCCTCTGTGGATTGCTGTTGCAATCCTTGACTCAGCCTTTGCACAAATTTTCTCTGGAAATCAAACAGGAATGTATCAAATGGAACCAATGCAGAATATGCAGCTGCGATTTTCAGGTTAGATAATGGAATATAATCAAAGAAGTGATTTTGCCTTTCCCTACAGCCAAATCTGCATTCAGTGACGGAAAGGCAGGCCTAGTTGCAAAATACACTGTAAAGAGCAGAATCTATCATCACAGCATTAAAAATATTACTCGATATTCACACATTGAATAACTTCAAAAGAAACAGTAAAGAAATAAAAACAACCTCAGCACCTACAGTATTTAATGGCAGTGGTACTCAACCTATGGAATTCATTCTTCAGAGGCCTATATAGAGCTTTTATCATGGGTCTGAGTGAGAAATCGTATGACATGCTGGCTCAGTTCTGTTTCTTTTCAGCTATTCTGCAAACTTGTTGGATGATATCTTTCACCATTTCCTTCCATTTACGTATGCAAAGTTTCTTTTTTCCTTCTTGTAAAAACATACAACATACACAATCAATTACCTTGCCCTAAGACACAAATTGCAGAGCGCCTTCAGGATTTTCTTAACTGTTTTTGATGGATGCATTCATTCGTAATTTTTAATAAAATGGTCACACGCATTTTTGTATTTTTGACTTGTGTGCCTCTTGTGATTTTAAATGGCTCTTTGATTGTTAAAGGTCGAGTGCCATTGCTCTAAGGGGCACATTTTCATTGTGGCGCACCAAGAGTTATGCACGTCAATCTTTAATCAAGATGAAAAGTTCTCCTAAAGCTCTCTGCTCATAAGCTCAATGCACAGCAGAAGAAACTTGCAACAGAATAGAAGTTGCAAGTTCCACAAAAATCTATTTTGGTATGTTTTTATCTAGTAAATTATTAATAACTTCATGATTCATTCTGAATTATTTTATTCTCTGAAACCAATGCCATTAACACGGGTAGTTCCTACAGGAAAGTCTGTGTCAGCCTTGTCAAAAGACAGTTTTATCACGAGGCAACTGCTTTTAATAAATAAGATTAGAATGTACTTTATGGCAGCTTCTGAGGAAAAATTACAAATGAAATTATGCACATGGGCATCAATTCTAACTTCCAAGAAAAAAAAATAACTACAGATAAAATTCTGGGATGTAACAAAAACCATGCATTTGAAAGCAGCATTTCACCCATGCAAAAACAACGAAGAAACAGACTCTTGATCCAACTGAGACTATAGCTATATATGCTAATGCAGAATGTCCCATAGAACTGTCACAGGTAACAAGTACATGCAAAAGCCCTAACACATACTGCAGCAGTCCTGCTGATTTACATACACAAACCTGAGAACTCCATTCTTCTTTTCATGTTTTGCCTTATCCTCACGCCTATAAATGGATTGAATTTTTTATTTACCGAGTAATGGAAAAAAAATTTCTGTGATGAATTCATAATCAAAAGGGAAAAAAATTAAATTCTAGTGGTTTTGCTTAGTTTTGAAAACCCAAAGAAACAAAGTTTTTCATTTGACTGATTCAATACCTGATTTTTATACAAATGACCACTGAAAGCTCATTTAAAATGTGTTTTCTAGGGTATGAAAATATGCTAGATTAAAATGTGTAGGTTTTCTTCGAAGTATTTATAAAAAGAAAAGACAGGAAGATTCTGAAAAAGAAAAATAAGAAAAAATGTGTTTAAGGAGAGGGGGAAATTTATTCGGACTATTCATCTAGGTTTTGGTCAGATCTGATTTCTGCAACTGCATTTTCTGTGAGAAAGATGACAGAACATTTAATGCAAACATTTCTGAGGCCTTTTCTAATGTTAAAGTAAGATCCCCCTTGTTCTGACAGCAAAAATTATGCTTTTTTTTGAATTAATTTTTCAACAGGAATCTTGGAAAAACTGAAGGCAGTATAGATTTACAGAGATTACTCTTCCAGCTTTTCTTATGTACAGAAAATTAGTTTCTAGCAGGTTTTCTGAATTCACAATTTTGTTCTGGAAAAAAGTTACTAATAACAGTGAGGAGAAATTGACAGTTTTGTTTTTTTTTTTTTTTTCTGAGTAGAGTGGATTGACACATATTATGAAATTCACTTCAGAGAAAGAATTACACTTTAGAGCATAGCAAATATAAAAGCACAGGGTAAACAATTTTTTTGACTGATTTTTTTAAATCACTATCATATTCCAATGTAAGAGTATTAGTTTTATTAAATATGTTTAATTGGTGAAGTCTTTCTTATATACTGTTTCTTAACTTTCTTTCTAAATGTTTGATATTGTTTCATGAAATACAAGTATTGAATTAATTTTTTGCCCTGATCCTTTTGCACTTCTGTGGGAACAAAATGATTTTTTTCAAGTGCCTCACACAGCTTCCGTTGGCTTTAGTTCCCTTTAAACGTTGCCAACTCGGGCTGCACAGATTTGGATCTTCCCTTTTGTACCTGTTATTTTCAGGGTTAACCCTAATTTCAGTGTAACAAAATTCAGAGCCATAAAAAATCAGTTCATACTTTTAACTGCAGAGGAGCTCTGTTAATCCTTTGAGAGCCACATCTTTACGTGCCCAAACGCTTCTTCAATACTTTATTTCCTGTTGTCAAGCTGTGATACACAACGCACAAAACATGCAAGCAAGAACAAGCAATAAATACTGGTTTGCTAAAACTCTCCCCCTCTCCCTCTGGTGAGAAATGCATGTGTCCCGACTGGAGGTACATGTGTTTTCCCATGTGAGAATCCCCTCTCTAACAACAAACAATCCATGTTTGTCACTGCCGTTGAACTGACTAATCCAGGCAGTATAGAAGGCGACTTATAAATCACAAAACAATGGGACTAATTTGAGCGACAATCACTTGAGCGGCGCGGGGTCTTCCGCGGCAGCACGGGGTTCAAAACTGAAATGTGCCACTGCTTAAAAATATGTGAATAGTAATGGCAATACACAGGGGGCAAAAACAAACAAACAAAAAAAAAAAAAAAAAAAAAAGGAAACACAACATTAAAAGGATCCGCCCGGGAA
>VZRZ01008052.1:510445-525346 GCA_013398175.1 Climacteris rufus
CTTGCCCCCCCTACAGGCCGCCCGCGGTGCAGCGAGCGGGGCACGGGCATGGCGGGGAGAGAGCAGCACCCCGCCGGCACCTCAGAGACACAGACAAACCCACCCTCCGGAGGCACTTCCTCCAGCCGCTCCTGTCGTCCCGGCCAGGTGTTGGCAGCTTTTACCCGTCTTCGAAATTAATTGCCCGGCAGAGGAGGATTCTTGAGGAAGAGGTGCACAGGGAGGAAAAACTTCTTCTGGGTGGCAGGGCGGCTTGCAGCTGACTCCGTGCTGACGGGAACTAGGAGATAAAAGGGAGAAAGCCGTTCGCAGATAGATAATACAAAAATAAATAAGTAAGTAAGTAGGTAAGTAAATAAATGAGACCGGCCAGCTTCCAAGCCAAAAGGTTTGTTAGCCTGACGCAGGGCCTGTATAGCGAAAAACTTACAGACTGGGAGATGCCTGATTATTAAACAGGCATCTTAGCAGACCAATGGTCACACAAAGGATAAGGAGGCTTATAAAATCAATTCCTATCCTCGCGGTAAATCTGAAATAAAGGTGTCTACAGACGGGGCACATTTGAAAAGAAACTGAGTGTCCCAGTTCAGCCTAAGCTGACCGTAAGCTGGCCCTCTATGAAGCATCTCTCGCATGCACACACCCAGAGTACTCCAGTACATCCAATCTTCTCTGCTGGGCGCCGCTGGGCTAGCAATGGGCACTGATGCCAGGCAGCAGGACAGACTCACCAGCTTTAACTCAGCTCCAACTGAGCAGCTTCTTTGCAGGCATCCTAAAGCCGTTACAACTCTATAAAAATCGGGTTTGAACCATTTTGTAGCCTCAGTTGCACCGCATAAATCTTGTTTGACTCAATTAGCTGCAGTCAAGTTACTGGAGACTGACATGGATTAGAGTGTTGTACAGAGAAAACATTAAAGTGAAAGAGGCAAAGGAAAAGCCTCCAAAGGGAAAGTCCACTGTGTGGGCCATTTTCTAGGTTTTAGGCAAGTGAGATTGCAGGTGTTTAGCATGGTCTTCCTGGTTTTGCTGGTCACATCCCATCCCTCACCTGAACAGTAGTCTTTTTACCACTTTTATTATATGTATATCCATTACACATGGGGATACAAGTCAGACGAGAATCCTAATTTTATACAGCAAATTAACAAAATTATTATTACTTTTGGAAGCTCAAACCATTGCTCCTGTCCCTTCAAATCCACAGGTTTACTATGTATCTGTTTGAACACATTTGAACAGAACATGAAATGAAACAGCTAAGATGTCTCCCTTGTACTCACTTGTCTCCAGAGGTCGAGCAGCTTTTTGCTTCATGGTAATGTAGGGAGACTGAGAACCACCAGAATACGCTTCCTGCTGAGACAGCTGCAGGTGAGATCCACCACACTCCCAAAATTTGTTTTGACTGATACAAATCAAGTAGTGAGAAAAAAACATTGAAGTACTCTGTCTTCTCCTTACAGTCACAAAGACTGGACTTCATGTAACAATAGGTGGAGGGGTTTTTTGGAACTACATTGTTCTATATACTGGGGGTTGGTTAAAGCAATAAATACCATCCGTCTTATCATTAAAAAATTCAGGATTGAAAATACTACCATTTCTTGTCCTTGGGTTACTGCTACACAAAAATGTATGAACAATTCCTTCCCTCAATTACACCTTCTCAAGATAACATTTCTTAATTAACACCTTAATTAGCACTGAGAGGGTATGGCCTTTAGTTTATTGGATCTATTTAGCTCTCCAAGCAGCTGCATTGCTTTTAATCAGCAGCGTTATTTCCCAGAAAGCAGAAACAACAGTCTTGTTCTAAATATCCTGCAATATGTTTCATCATTTATCTCTCCGTCCACCAAAGGGAATCCTACATGCCTTTAAGTAGGATTTATACCTGGCCTTTTTCTCTTCTCTGAATATGTGGAGTTTATGTTTTTTTCATGACTGACAGTAAGAATCTCAACAGCAAAGGCTCAGGAAAGTGAAAAGGCTCACCTCAGTTTTACTTTCTATCCAAAGGTTATAGGGACTTAGGGTATTCAGGTGGTGATAGGGTCTTTATATTCCCGGGTCAAGACAAGGTCTCTTCAGTAACCTGATTAAAAAATGAATGAAAATAGCATGTAAACTAATTGTGCAACACAGCTTGTCTTTTAACCTTTGGTTATCTCCGGTTTAAACTGCAGACACAGCAATAATGTTTTGGTGTTGCCTATATGAACAAGTTGGTATTTGAGAGAGAACAGGGGGCTGCTACCCTCTGCTAAGTGACTTCTGTTCTATCCTTGCAAAAGCAGGATTTGCCTCCATGCTACCACCTTTGACAGGCTGTGGTAATTCTTAAATTGCAAGTGAAGTAGGGTACTGTTGGCAGGGTGGCCATTTTCAACAGAACAAATTACAGTCTATGTCTGAAACACAGCTCTTCTGAAATCAGCTAATTCCAATGGGAACAGAACTGAACTGTACTCCTGCTGATATATCAATGTAATGACAGTTCATGATTTTCCCACCCACTAGAGCACTAAGCATGTGCCCTGGTAATTGTCTATTTTTGTAGCCAAAAAATCCCACAAAGTCCACATGAGATGTGCATATACAGCATGCAAGAGAGTAGCAAACAGAGGAAGCTGAGAAGTGCTGAAAACAGTAAGAACTAAAAACACCAAATAAATTTTAGAAATGCTCAACATGCTATTTTTTTCTGTGGCTTTCTCAGACCAAGTAGTAACTCACTGTCGATAAAGCACTGACAAGTGTTAAAATCTATGCAGTCATTTATGACAAAAGTTTAATTTATATTTTTATATTATATTTCAGTGTCATTCTTCTTTCCCTTTGGCTTACACCACTTTCATTCAGTTAGCAACTGTCCTGACCAAATCAGCGTAAATGACAGAAACCAGGTAACAATTTATAAGGTTGGGTTACTAATCCCATAGGAGTCTTACTTCAGCTGCCGTGCTGAGAAATTACCTCTCAATAGACCCACATCAGAAATACTGAAAATGTGACAGAAAACACCAAGCAAGAGGGCAGAAAAGAACATTTGAAAGGAACGTGTACTGCTAGGATTTCTGGAACTTTAATAGCTTTCCACCTCAATTTTGGCCATCATGAACTCAAGCTAAGAGAAAAAATATATCTTTTTAATGGGTTTTACAACATGCAAGTTGCTTTATAACTTATTACATAATGATGTAAGTGCCATAAAGAAGGTTGTGTGCTGCTCTGTAAAATGTATTAGATCATCAATATTTCTAGTTTCGTACTGAGGAATTAGAAATAATGATGAAGATTAGAGTTACAAGAATTAAAAAAATCCTTTGAATTGAACCATTCAGCCGTCCCCAGGGAAATACTAAGGAATTTGTAGGCTGAGAAAATAGGTAAGTTTATAGGTTCTCCTTAGGTGAAAGAAGTCATGTTAACATCATAAGTTTTATACAAACTTTCCATATGCTGTAGTACCCTCTCTGCTTACCCCCAGGTTTCATTCCTTTGCACCCTTATTGTGTAGCCCAGTTGGAAACAGATTTATTAAAAATGATCCATCAACTTTTACACAGAAGGAGGTCAAACATCTTTCAGTAGCACGATTCAAAACAGGAATATCCATTTAATCCTCCTGCAAATGACAGGCCAAGAGAGTTTACATCAGTAAGAACAGAGGCAAAGAAAGTTGGAAGCAGATTAATCCTTCTACTTAGTGCCATGTTTTCCTGAAATCACCCCCACTGTCTCACAGCCCACTTCTGCAGATGTTCTATATTCCTGGAGAGGAATGCAGACACCTGGAGATGTCTTCCTTCCAAATTTTTTGTATTCTTGTTTTTCCCTTTGCTCACACATGTTTTCAACTTTTGAAATACCCGTATGACTGCTATGCACAGTAGGCAATCAAAAAGCTAGAAAGGAATCTTTACTGAATGGGTCTAAAGGCAAACTTGACACACAAGTGCCCAAATGCATCTTCAAATCTGGCACTGAGCAAGCTGAATTATGCTGGCTATCAATAAGACATAGATTTCTGTGTTCTTTTCTTTTTTCTTTTTTTTTTTTTAATGGGACTTAGTTTCTAATGATATTATGCAAAAAGAAGACTGAATATAAAATTATTGAAAGTGAAAAGAGGGATTAATTAGCAAGCTAAATGTGATTTTCATCATATACATGTCATTGAGCACTAACGCCAATGACCACTGTAGGTGCACAAAAGAAGTGCTGTCTGTATCTGTGTACCAGGGCCAGGAACCTTGGCAAAGCAATATTAAAAACTATGCCTACTTTTAGAGTTAGAATGCAGCCTCTATCACAAAGATGTGTGTTTATTATGATATAATGAAGGGAAGTTTATGAAAGCATGTAAGGTATAACACAGCCTGCTGAAATTACTTTTAAGTCTGCATTGTTTTCATTTAAAATAACTGTGATTTCCAAATTCCTAAGCTTTCTTTAGAGTTAGAAAGTAAATTAACATTAAAATTTTGAAATGCTGATTCATGTGGAAATGTGGGAAAAGAGGTCTGAAGCTCTCAGCATCTATCAATGAACAAGTAACTTGATCTGACCTGCTAAGTTTTCCAATTTTAATAAGGGGCAAAAATGGCTTTTTCCATATTTGAAACACTTTTTGACAAAAGATGCAAAGAAGCTGCAGTAGGTAAAGAAGTCTGACTGATGCTGCAGAAGCCTAGGTATCTAAAATGACCAAGCAAAAGAAGACCTAAGAGGTACAGAGAAGGAAGAAATAAACATTAAGTTGGGAATCAGAGAAATAAATCTCTTTGCTTTCAGCAGGGAGTGCAGTCTCCAGGCTGGTATTAAGCTCAGAAAGATAAGGATATGTTATGGTTATGTTCCCCAGGCATAAAAATTAAAGGATGTAGAAGAGCACTGAAATGGCTCTTTAATGTCTAGTGTGATTATAAACTTTGCACCTTGCCTCACAGTTTCCTTCCGTAGTTCTTTTGTCTAAATCAAATGCAACGTAACAGCTACACTCTGTCCAAGCTTTAACTGTCTCATTTGAGAAGAGTCAGAAATTATATCATTTACAGTTTATTAGAACAGTGAAAACCAGCTGGATCATTAGACACCTTGAGTGATTCTCCAGACAGCAGCTATTCCATACCTGTCTTGCTGTTCCCTCCCAAACTGAAAATATGAATAAGTTCTTACATAAGAAACAATGCTGACATTCAGGTGGTAAACCCGGTGCTGACTTCATTAACATTATTGTAGACTTGGTTCATTTTGCTTTCTAATGAAAGTTAAAATCAAGATCCCCTAACACACTAATATTTTGTCTTGCTAACAAGTAACTGATAAGCAATGTAGGTCAAGAGCAATGCGTGACTAAAGTTGTCTGAAATGTCTTTTTCTCACTTCATGATTTTAGTCACTTCTATGGATGTACTTTTTGCCACTAAAATCTCAAGGATTTTTATTGATGGTGTTGTGTTAAGCATAGAGCTACACTGTAGTTTTTGTCAAATCAAGAAATAGGTTGAGCAAGTTTGTGAGAGAACTGGGAAGTTCTTTCTGCTGTGAGCTTAGCCACAAAATAATATTAAAACAGTTCAAAGTCTTCCCTGGCATTTCTCAGTGAGACTAAAAAATGCCTCATTTTCTTAAGATGTCTTAAGGTTTAATTTTTTCCTATACTCTCCTGACTATTTATTCTAGGACAAGAGATTCTTTGCTCCTTTGGCTCTACTGGTTGTGCTGGCTGAACTTTGGTTCACTAGGGTAGGAACTTCAGACTCCTGCAATACATCTAGATACCTTCTTGTGGATTTTCTTCCTACATTTAAGAATTTTTACCACAGACAAGTCTCACTAGAGGAGTCCCAGAGTAAACTCAGCATGGCTAAAGTTATATAGTCATCTTTTCAGTATGGAAATGACAGAAAAACCTCTGAGAACCCATCTGACAAATTATATTCATATAGTTCAGACATGATTCAAGGAATGATCCTTGTTAGGAATTCTTTCCTTCAGAGATTGCATTATGCATGGGACATGTTGCATACAAATAGATTTTGTTCTGTCTTGAGAGAGCCAGGAGATGAAATCTGACTCTGAGATTAAGCCAGTTCTTCAAGTTAAATGATCACTGTTCTAGACAAGACACCTTCCACTTTGCCAGCTCCTAATGGTGTGAAAGCAAGTGCTGAAAGACAACATTTCTGTCAGAGAATACATACCCTGTAACAAAAGAGAAAGGAAATCCAAAACACAAAATACAGACAGCAGCAAATTTCCAGTAATACCTTTAATAGATAATCAATTAAGTTGTACAGAGAAAAGTTTTTCTGTTTTACAAAAATGCTTCACCATCTGTGATATCATGCTGCAGAGGTTGGATGACTTCCATCTCAGTAGAAAGGAAAGCAATGTTCTCGGAGACAGGCTGGCTAGACTAACCAGGAGGGCATCCAAAATGCAATATATGTACTCGGTGCTTTTAAAGGGCCGTTTCACAAAACTGAAAATAATTACAAGACATATCAGGCCAGAGAAAGAAATCAAAGAGAAAAACGTAAATGGCAGTTTGGAACAGTTCAACAATGTTTTACTGGGTGTCCAAAAAGCCACAATTCCATACCTGACAGAAAAGGCTATGTGGATTTAAAAACCAGCCTGGTTTAGTGGGGAAGGGAAGGCAGCTACAAAGAAAGGGAACTAAAAAGTGGTATAGAAACAAGATGAAAGTAAAGGGGAGGAGATGTGGAGAGCAATGAATATAAACTAAGAACTGCACAAAACTGAGAGAGAAGCAAAGAATGAAATTAAAATTTAAAAAAAAAAATTGAGCAAAAAGCTAAGGTTAAGACAGAAGACCTTGTCTGACAATGGTTTAGAAATAAAGGGAGTCCTAGTAAAGTAACACAACCTTTATCAGATGGTAATGGGGGGTGTGTAAATATTAATACAGCAATGTGCTGTGTTCTGAGGAGAAACAGGGTGAAGTATTAATCATTTCAAGATCATGACATATATTCCATCCCCCTATTAAAGCAAAGGAATGCTGAAAGGTCTCTAAATTCGAGTATTTTGAGATTAGTATCTTTAAATATTTGCTTCAAATAATTTGAAAGCCTTAATTTTTCTGGATTGTTATAATTTCTTTTTAGTAATGCTTAAGATACTGAGGTTTTTACTGAAGGCTAGGAGAAGGTCAGTGAGGTACTGATACTTATAAAGGGAAAGTGGGATGATGTCAGTAACTGCAGGCCTGCTGTCATAATAACACTGGAAAAAGATGATGGGATGGCTGAGAGGAGACTTAATGTACAAAGAATCACAAGAGAGTAAAAAAACCTAGTCTTAGTTAATATGGATGTGCCACAAATAGATTTTATCAAGGTAACTTAATATATTTTTAATAAGATTAGAAATTTGGTTGCTAAAGATAATCAAGTTGATATAGAGTACTGAGATTTCAGTGAGGCATCCCTTTTATTACAACACAACACTTTGATTAAGAAATGAGAGCAGTACAAAATCAACATGTAATATATTAAATTGATTGAAAACTGGCTGACCAGTAAGTCTCAAAAAGGGTTTCTAAGCAGCAATTATCATCAAATGCCTGTGCTTCTAAATGGGGTCTGAAAAAAAAAGAGTTTTACACTTTATTCTATTTTTATCAATGATATAGAAGACAACTTTAAATAGCAACCCATAAAAGTTTGCAGATGGCAGAAAAGCAGCAGGAATAGGAGATAATAAAGAAGACAAGTCGCTGCTGCAGACCTACCTGGCTTATTTGGCAACATGAGGTCATTTTTAATGCACCAAGTTGTAAA
The DNA here is from genome assembly GCA_013398175.1 of Climacteris rufus. Classification (NCBI taxonomy): domain Eukaryota; kingdom Metazoa; phylum Chordata; class Aves; order Passeriformes; family Climacteridae; genus Climacteris; species Climacteris rufus. Next base: position 518,269 of record VZRZ01008052.1, read on the forward strand.
AACCTTTGTGTACTCACAAAGAATGAAGGATATATTTATGGTTGAGGGACTGTACTGTATGAAGTAGTGATGATGAAAAGGACTCCTGGGGTGAAGGCAAGGTCAATGGGAGATAATCAGCTGAACAAGAGTTCCCAGTATGATGCTTCACCAAGACGAACAGAAATTTGATAAAACAGTGCTTTTTGATCTATCAGACAAAGCTATAATAAGATCAAATGGCTAGAAGTTAAACCTTAGTAAATTCTGGGCAAAAAAACCACATTTCCAGCACTGAAAGTATATATGTATATCTTCTCTAATATATGCTATTTTAAAATATTGCTTGATGACTTGCTTTTTATTTAATTTAATGGGTTTTTTTCCCTGAAAAAGAAGAAGAGCCAAAAGGGGTGATTCAGGCATGGCTTATATTATACAGAAGACTGTACAAATCCATATCATTCTGTTAGTATTATTCCTGAATTTTACATGCATTTGGCTAATGCCTTCATTCACACTTTTAGCAATGGTGAGACTACTATAATTCTTGTCAAGTAACTGCAGTTAATGCATCTCTGAATAACCACCATGATTAATCACAAATGCTGTATTTTCAAACTTAGGTGGAGATTTGAAGTGTTATCAATAGTGCTACGGATTGCATTGTTATAGCCATTCATTGCTGTATAAATTGAAAATAGAAAAATTATCATGTTCATAGAAAATGTTAAAGCCTCTGTTTTTCCATTTTAAAAGCTTAGCACCAGGACTGGGGGGCGTAGTTCACTTCTGCTTCTTGCCTTCAAGAACCTCCCCAAGTGCTTGGAAAAGGTCCTAAGCACAACCCTCACAGTAGACTTTGTCCTTTTAAAGTGCTTTGCTCAGCTTGCAATTCACAAGCCTGAGCCATTTGGCAGCGACAGACAACTCACTATCTTCCAATCCAACCAGGAAATTCTGGAAAAGTTTGACTGGGAGCAGTTTTCCCCAGAAATGGTAGGGTCTTTCATCTCTCTTCAAGAGTGACTGACTCCCTGTTTTTCCTTAGGTCCTGGGAAATCACTGTGCCAGTCCTGTGAAAAGACAGAAGCTCAAAATCTTTTAGTACGGCTTCATCTAAAAATTTGAATAGAGATCCAAATTAAGCTTTTCAAATGAGGAATAAAGTTTTAATCAGGCACAAGTACTTTAAGTGTTGGTAAAAATCATGACCTATTTACCTTATTAAAAACAAGAGACTGAAAGCATTTCAAAGTCATATTTAAGCCTCCTGCTGACATTACTATTCTGAAATATGGGGACTTTATTATGTTACTTGGACGTGTGCTAAGGGACATTACTGACATTCTCCATAGTATATAAAATTGAGGAAACAGCTAAAAATGTTTTGGTTAACTCTCAGACTTGCAATTAGAAAGTATTAGAAGTTAACAATTAAATAAGTAAAGTATTTTCTTAGAAACAAAATAAAAGTTGTTCTCAATCTGCTGTTTCAGCCTGCTGTGTTAATATAGGGTGAGGGGAAATTAATTATTTTTCTGTGGAATCAATTTTAATAGAAAAAAAAATAGAAGGAAAAAAATAAAAAATCCTGAAATGTCAGTTAGCAATCAGATGTGATGTAAACACGAAACCAAAATCTGAGTTCTAACAGTACCGGGCCTTCCTCTAATACAAATGAAAGGTAATCTGCAATTATGGGCACTCATTATTTAATAAAATGTTTATTTATATTTCTAATTCTCTGGATGAAATTCAATCTCCTGCACTCATATGAGGCCAAAGTAATTGGGGGTCTATGTATTGGTTGTGTAAAGGGACTGGTGAGGTGAAATTCATCCTTTCCAATCTGAGGCTCATGACTACTGCGCGCCGCTCCAGTTCCCCAGCCAGCTGCTCTCATCTGTGCCTTTGCAATGCTTGGTTGGGAATGGTAGTTGCAATCTCTCCAGGCAGCTTATAAAGCTTGGAGCTGGTTTTGGTGTCCCATGAGTGCAGTTTGTAGCTTCTCTTGCCCTTCTTTGACTGAATATCTATCCAGAGAAAAAAGTGCTTCATACTACCCAAGAGAGTTAAAAAATATTTAAAAAGAGGACATTTTCCTGATTGCACCACAATTGATGACACTGGTGTTGTAATAGCTTGGAATATCTCTGATCTTCAGGTGTCAGACTTAAGAGCAAAGACCTTTTACATTCACTCACAATGGAAAGAAAAAGAGACATCTAAACAGAAAGGGTCTCTGATATTTTTAATACTAATTCCTTCTATATATGTGTGAAAGAAACAGGGTCTTTATTTTAATTTATGTCTATTTTAGTCAGCATTTTGTTTTTGTAAATATTTGTGAGAGAGGAAAAAGAGAGACCAGATCTATTTGGGCCTGGTTATGGGTGCATGTGTGTGCATTAAAATTGCCAACTTAAATAAGAGTGGAATTAATGATGAAGCTGAAAATTTCCATTTGCACTCTCATGTAAGAGGAGATTTGAACAGAAACCAAACTCTAATATAATTAAACTTTGGGTCTGTTTTACTGTAAAATGTGCAAGAGTTAAGACAATATTTTTGATGTTTTGGTGAGTGTAGTGCCTAAGTCTATTGTGTGTTATCAAGCCCACGAGTTACAGGACATTCTTGTTATCTTGCACATGTAAGACTTCCAGGCCACATACTGTTTCAGACTCATCGAGCATTTCCTCTTAGACTTCAAAAACCCCAAACAACAGCACGTGAACAATGCTGTGGGACTGATCAATAAGAGTCCTAAATGCACACTACCAGTGCTTTTGCAAATCTCTGACAATGATCTATACATTTATATTTTGCATTAAATAAAGCGCTTCTATCAGCCCATCAGAAGAAAACATTCAATTAGACTATTTATTTTAAAGGGGATTTAAATGTAAAACTCTTAACATGGATTCCCAAATCTTCAAAAAATCCTTCTCCTTTCTCTGTTGGAAAGAGTGGAGGGGGAAAAGAAAATTGACTTAGTACTTTGAATGAAGACTTTGAGCAGGCCCTTCTTAGGGAAAGTTGTTTCCTACTGAAAGCCTTGTCTAATTATTTCCTTTAGAGCCACTTTGAATTGAACCATAAGATTCCAATGTGTATTGAATTTAAATTCTACTTATGGGCTCTGCTTCCTTTGATTCTGCATTTCTAGCAAGGGGAGCTCCTTACACCACATTAATCATAATATGTGGAAGGGCTTCTGTGTTTGCTTCTGCAGTGCACTAAGTTGTCCCTGAAGATAAAAAAAAATCCCCTTGGAAGAAAAATCTCATTCTAAATGAAGATTTAAATTGAAATTGTTGGAGAAGTTAAGAGGAAAAGATATGCCCAGTAAAATTAGAACAAGCATTTAAATGGAAGAGGGTATCTTTAATTATTTTCTTCCTTGGCATTGCAGAAAATCCCATGATATGATAACTAAGGATACTTTGGGGGGTTAAGAGCCCAACAGCAGAAAAGCTAATGGGATTTTTTTTTTTCAGAGAGAGGTTAAAATGATGGTGCTGTAAGTAGGCTGTCAAACTATCTCAGCTCACCATCTGCTACATATTAACTTACAATAGAGAGAGAGGTGAAGTGGGTGTTACTCTTCAGGAGCTATATAAATGTGTCACTTTGTCAATTAGTATTCACTTCAAATGAAGAATAAAATCCCAGGAAAATCAGACCAGAATACAAGCCAGGCATTATTATATTTAAATGGCAATGGTATATCTGTAATACACAGCTAGAGCTGCAGTGTATTGACAAGAATAGGGCCCAAAATACTAGGCTAAGCCATTTACCATTAATCTCATGAGATGTCTTTGTTTTGGATAGGTATGCAAAATGGCATAGAACAAATGTGTGTTTCCAGAAGGCTTTTAATTTTAATTTTTCCCCTTTTATTTTATTGGAAATAAGTGTTGCAGTTGTAGTTTGCAGAAAACTGTATTTCCTTTAAAAGCATTAATTCCCAGTTGCACCAAATCAGATCAAGAAAAGGAAACAGCTACTTAAGAAAAACAAACTTTACTTTCTCCCATTCCTGTGTGAATCATATACTAGTTGAAGAAAAATAGAGGAGAACTCTTAATTTTTGTGTGTAGGGAGCCAGAAGCTACTTGTAAAAGTGGGAACAGATTTCCCTTTCTCACTGTAATGGCAACATGGAGCCCTGTCCCATCTTTTGGATACGTGGGACTTCCTTCATGCTAATTCCCTTCCTCTCTGAATGAGACTGAAAATCCTTTTCTTGATCTCAAAGGAAATGGATCAAACACTGATACAAGCACACTGACTGTGAGAATGTGGGCTGTGTACAGTTTATAACTCTTTTAGAGATCCCCATTAAAATATGGTGAGGTTCTTCTTTGGTAATTAAATTGTTTGGGTGTATTATGATGTATACATTCCTTCTCTTCAGTATTTACTGTAGCATGAAACATTGGCTAACAATTAGCAGTGCTTAAGTGAAAAGACTGTTTAGATTTAGGCTAACCATAACAAACCTGGCCTTGTTTTATGTAGAAAAACCTATTAAATCTGAAAGAATGATTTATTCCAAGTTATTTTCCTCATTCATTATTGTCCAAAGAATATGTGATTTCCCACCATGACGGGGCTTTTTTGGTCCCACAACCAGAAAATTCCCCAGACCTCCTTTTCTCCTTCCTTCTTGAAGGAAAAATGCCAAATTCAAGGAAAAGTAGAGTTGTGTTCTAGCTTTCGCTATTCTGTATCTCCTGTGCAAAGCCAGGGTGGTGACAGCAGGTGAGCAGCAGAAGGCAGGGGACGTGGCTGGTGACACTATCTGTAGCATGGGGGTACAGCTCTCCTGCAGACCACAAATGTAATGATGCAGTCCACCTCAGAGGCAAGTTTCTTTATAACACGCAGCCATGTCCTGCTAAACGTCCAGAGCAAAGGTGGTATGCTCAGCCATCATTTAAAGGACCATGACATGAAGAAAGGGTTATGATGTTTAAGTTATAGGCCATCCAAATGTTATAGGCCCAAGCAAGTTCCTATTAGCAATAACTCAAGTCCACCGAGGAGATTTGACATTCAAAACTGATGAGCACTAATCCCTTGAGCCTGCTCCGACCCAGCCACGCTCAGGCCACTTGGTAACCTGAGTGACCCAGGAGTCAAACCATGATAACTCTCTTCAATTTAAAGAGCAGCTTCTCCCCATCTGTCTGAGTTCTGACTCTGCACAATAAATTTCCCAAAGAGCATAAAGACCCATCTAGTGTATATCAAATCAATATCATTGTGGCTTGCAGCAATATCTGAGGCTACAGTTCACAAAATAAACTAGGCCAGGGGCTGGATTTCTGCCCTTGGCAATCAATCAGACTCACTGGGTCATAGATTTTAGTGTAAATTAACACAGCAGAAACAATCACGCTCCCCAGATGATGATATAATACAGTATTTGCTTTTCTTTTTCCCCCCATTTCATTGCTCATGCTTGGCGGCTAAGCTGTACTGAACAAGAATAATAAAAAGCAATGATTAGAAAGGTGGTGGTAATCATAAAGCAGAACATTAATATTCTCCTGACAAATGTATATAAAATGCACATAAAATATATACACAATATTAAAAGGAAAAAGGAGAGGGGAAGTGGTGTTAAGTCATTGGTGTTTCAAATACGTTATTTTTGCTTAAGAATTGCAGAAGTGATCAGTGTGAGTGGTTAACATTTTCTTTCATTACTGGATTTGAATTGAAAGATGCTAAATGTTCAGTTATTGTCTTCACATACATGGTGTGGAGCACAGTGACAAATCCTTTCTCCACTTGCAATTCAGGCTTTCCCAACGTTTACCTGAACATTGCCAACACTTTTCCCCAGAGGAGTTTTAATTTTTTCTCTTTAGTATGTCATTGTTATATGAGAAGAGGCACCTGGTATTTCCTGACACCCACCTTTATGCAAATCTCATCTTTTGAAATTTTCTCAGAATGTGCCACATATGAAAGCCTTGCAGGAATTACTATAATCTCTAATTATGCAATTGACATAAGACAGTGTATTGTATTTTCTGTCAGAACCTCTGGAAGAAATGTCAATATTTTCAGCATTAGTGGGACATTTTTTGAATTATAAACACCCATCTTCTAATGTTATTTTATCTCATGCATCTTCACAAAATATTTTACAGAAAGAAACTGTGATACACATAAAGGTGCCAGCTGGATGTCTAATTTAATGCAACAGAAAATTCTGGTAAGCGGCTGTTTTATTCTTTAAGTATTCAGACCTTTATGTTACTTTCAGTGTAATTCTGGTCAGAATCTATTTTTTTGCAAAATACCTAATTAGATTATACAAACAATATTGAGTTTATATATAATAAAATACTAATCTGTGTACAAAAGCTACATGGTATGGATTAGAACTGTGTGAGAATAATAACTACTGTGCAGGAGTGGTTTCTGTTGAATAGTCAGGATAATAAGATTTATCAAATAACAGTTATAAGCAGGAATTCATTTCTTAGATTAAATTTATCCACTATTTTCTGCCAGGGGCATAAAGAAACAGAAGCTTCAAAGGTAGCTCTCTTCTGAGCTGATTGAAGGCAAACTGTACCTCCTTTAGTGACAAATCTACTCTTCTGTTCTCTGACTAAAGAAAGGAGCTGGATTAAGAGACTGCGGAAGGGAGAGCACCTCTTGTGCACGTTGGTGTGTCCAACTAAGGAAAGCTCTTAAGTAGTTGCTACAGAGCAAAGATACAGGGTAGAACTGGGGAATCTGCCACCCTGTGTATTCCCTGTCCTGTGCATTGGAGATACAGCCTGGACTAGCAAAATAACAGTCATTACAGGGCTGCACAGTGTCCCTTCGTGGTAACGTGAAGGAAACCCCTCTCTCACTATCTCAGTTCTCATCTAATTTGGTGGGTACTTCCTGTGTGGCTGAGGACTTTTCCATGGAGAGAATAAAATTTCTGAAAAAGACTAAGTGAAATTTGCAGGATTAGTGACAGGTAACTAAGTAGTTTTTCTGACGTAAAGCAACATTCTCCCCCTCAAATAAAACCTCTAAAGCAAAAAAAAAAAAAAAAAAAAAAAAAAAAAACGGC
>VZRZ01008052.1:525406-775850 GCA_013398175.1 Climacteris rufus
AAAAAAAAAAAACCCAAAGCAACTGACTCAGTCTATAGGCTGAAGAAGTAGATTTTCTTTCTTCCTAATAGTCCACCTATGAACAGCTGAGTTACAAACTCTTGCAAATTGTTATTTTGGTTTTTAATTTTAGATTCCTCAGGAAAACTCTGGTTTTGTGCCACTAGAACAGCTGGTGTATTCTGACAGCAACTAGATTGCCCATTTTTCTAAAAGCTGGTGTAGGCCAAGATGTCTTGAGGTATTCTTAATTATTTCTTAATGTCCAAAATGTGGCAATTAATTCTGTGCTGAATAGAAGTTACTGTTAAAATAAACTGCTGATTTTTACTTTTTTTTTTTTTTTTAAGGAAAAAGAATTTAAGCACTCATATGTAGACAAATTTATCTGTAAATGTTCATAAGGCCCAGTGCTCCATCTCAGAAGGAAGAATACAGAAAATGTCTCACCACATTTTATTTGATCCTTTGTGAATCTGTATTATGCTACAGACCTTAATTATGTTGCGGCAGGGTATTTTTCATGAGACTGCTTCTTTCAGAGCACAGGCTTGATGCACAAAAGAGCAGAATTAAGATCTCACAGGGTACCATAAATCTCACCTCACCCAACTTGCTCCTTCTGGAGTTTGCCACCTAGGCATCATTCCTCTGACCTATTTTCAAGCAGTTTAAAATAATAACTTTGTTGCTTCCCTATCCTTCCCTGAATTTTGACAACACAAAGCAGCTCTTCATTTAGTGATGTATACATGAAGCAGCTCTGCCTCTTTGGACTGCTGCAATGATAGTAACCCCTAAATAAGGAGCAAGTGCTGTCTGTCAATATGCTATGTTGTGCAACACAGTAGGCCACATGAGAGGTCTGCGTTACATCATTTGTGGACTTTCCAGGCTTGTAATGTCCTTTCAGTGAACCTGAACTGAGTGTTGAGCTTATAACGAAAACTGAAACCCAGGGAGTTACTCATGGTTTAGAATTTTTGCACAGCTTCAATATACACACACTGGGAGTCATTGCAGTAGGCTAAAGATGTGTTTCAGCCGCTTGTGAGGTAGTAATGTTAATAGGTAAAAAATGTGCTTCCTAACATAAAAATTTTTAATTTCTCCATTTTAGAGGTTTTGTGTTGTTTTAGTTGTTGGGGTTGTTTTAAACAAACGCAGTACACTTGTGCCAGGCATCTGTAATATTTTTTGCAGTTCTCCAGTTGTAGAAAATAGGCATGTATTGGTAAGACTATAATTATGGATATTATTTTATAGATGTGTGAGTGTATGATTCTCTGTGTTTGTCTGTATGCCTGTGTATAAAAATAATTAAATATTCACTGGGCTAGAAGAAAGAGGGGAAAAATTACAAATCCTACAGTCCAATGGTCAGGGTACTCCCCTGGAATGTGGGAGAATCCAGTCACAGTCCCTGCAGAGATGAATGTTAATTATCTACTCGAAGTCGAGCATTTCCAGCGGGAGAGATTAAGAGGTACCTATTCACTAGCCCAAGGATTAAGTCACCTTTGTGGGAGATTTGTGTTCAGCGCCAATTGGGATTCATTCGAAAAGTGAACACTTCTAGGCAGTAAAAAGCTCGTCTTCGTAGTGTGAGACAGAAACTCTCCTCCTAACCACTGGCTAAGTTTTGACCTTGTAGGTGAGGTGAACACATCTTGCTCTTTAAGCCTGTGATGTCTTGAGTTTGAAACAGCGTTGCAGCTAAGCCTATCAAGAGAGTGATAGCCATTGGTATGAAATTTTGGAGTCTGGGGAGTTTCTCTGGTAGAAACAGGCACATAAGAAATGCAGATGCCTACAACATAAAGGAAGATGATGGTGAGACAGCATGGAGGAAGCACAACAGGACAATGGGAATCTGAATCTTATATTTGAGTCTCCTAGGAAGTAGATGATTTCTCTGTATTCACCTGTGGGAACATAGTATTTTTTTCCCTTTCATTTCCAGTGTACGTTTCTGGCCTTGTCTTCTCGTCTGTTTTCCTTGACACAATTATTTCATGCCTGATCTTGAAAGTTAATTCCTTTAAGGCCCATTTCCATCAGGCTTCCTTTGTGATAACGCTGCCTTGAAATTCATCTTGCTATAAGGCTATTCTCAGTTTTAAGTAGGCCTAGGAGCCTTTGCCTTTGCTTCCTCTGAGAAAGTCAAATGCCCATCTTGAAGGGTCCCACCATAATGAGCCAAATGACAAGTTGTGGTAAAGAGAGCACCAGGAAGTGATTTTTCTTTCTCCCACTCAGCAGCTGCCGTGTGTAAAGGTCCTTTATTTTCACACTCAAGTCCAGAAACTTTCTCTTCTAAACTGTTACTGTTTCTGTAGTTTGTGCTTCATGAGCAATTCTTGATCTCTCTCTCCAAGCCTTTCCTAACTGACTCCAAATACAGCTATAGAGAAACTATATTTACAGCTAATGAAACACCTTGATAAATATGTAGAAATTTCAGTCTTTAAAAACAAAAAGGTCATTCATCTTTTGTCTCAGATTTGGCATGTAGAGGAAAACTTCATAAATACAGATTGAAGAGCTGAACAGGAAGCATAATGGAAGTCCTCATATTTCTACCAAACTATCCAGATATCTTTCTTCTTTAGGTTTATTTGTAAATTCACTTTAATGTTTAAAATATTTAACTGATGAAAGGAAAATAGTTTATCCAAATTATATTTTTTTGTTTGCTTTTAATCAGGAAGAGTACTTCTTAAATTACAAAAGAAAACAGTTGCCAGACTGTCTAAAGGTGGGTAGATCTTTAAATCTTGAGAGAAAACCTGGTGCGCTCGGTTTTTAATCCTTTTTTCCAAAATTTAGTTATATTCAGACAACTTGGGTAATCCTTAGGAAGAAAAAACAAATGCTATTTTTCTTACAAGACCTAAACTTCCAATAAATCATCTGGGACTGAGGTAGTGAAAGCAGTGCCAAATTGGGTTAATTTGAGGTTTGGCCCCCATAGCTAATTTGACAAATGGCACTGAAATGTAACTAGTATTTTTTTCTATGCATGCCATTTTTGTTTGGTGGCTGTAAGGGTTATTAGCATGACTTGTTTCCTTCATGTTACTGCTTTTCATAAAGTTAACTAGTAGAAATGGTGCCAAGAAAGAAAAAAAAATCCAATTGGTACATGTTTTAAAGTAATAAAATGATACAGTATTAAAATGGCAACAATCCTGCCCTTACAAAATTGCCTGGTACAGAACTAGAGTTGATTACAAACTGTATGCAAAGTATAAAGCAATAAAGAGAGATGCATGTTTGCTCATTGTTTTACTGAATATCATAAACAAAACCAACAGAAAATTCTGGGAAGTAATGCTCTGCTTGTTTTTCTAAGTAACACTAAAAAGCTGCTTAACTTAAATGGTATACCATGAGAAAATAATTTCTAATTATTTTAAGTAATATTTAGATCAATTCATAATAATCATTAACTTTTATGTTTATGTCAGTATTACATTACTTTCATGTTTGTTTAAGCTCTTTTGCCTTTAAAATGTTGGTTTCAAAGGCAAATTGAGCATAGTTAAAATAATCAATGTCCTTTGTGGTTTCAGCATATGCATAGAACAACAACAGTTGAAAGGAGTCTAATGCTTTCTTATACAAACTATTAAGCTTTTACTGAAGAAAAACAGAATTATCTAGCTTATTATATCATTCATTATTGCTACCTGCATATAGTCAATCACTTACAGTCTATTAAAGAAAACTATGGTGAAAGAGATATGCTGTGAGAAAGAATAGCAGCTGGGCAGCCTCAATCCCTGTACAGCATTGCTCAAAAAATGGCCTTTGTTTTGCTCATGTGAATGACTGGGAGTAAACAACAGTCTGGTGCTGAAATTACTGGATTTCACCTGGGAAACTCTGCATTCACTTCTTTGCTCTGCCACAAACTTTCCGTATAACCTGTGGCTGATTATTTCAATTTTTCTAAGATCTGGCATAGAGCTAAAAGGAGCTGAGGTGCTTCCTTTCCTCAGTCCTTTGCCTACAGCTAGACTGTAAGAAACTGGTCGTGAGGGTTATACTTGTGCTTCATGATGTGCTGGTGTAGCCCACAGCCTGTCTGGGCTGCAGCCACTCTCTCAGGTTGTACAGTGAGTAATGATACTGATCCAACAGGCCGTCTGTACATGAAAGCTCTCATTAGCTTCACTAAGATTTCCACCGGAGCCATAATTGCAGCGGCAAAGTGCTGACAAGTTCTCAGCATGGGTCACCTTCTGAAATATTTAATGGGAGTGAAAAATACCTAAACTAATTGCTAGTGTCTCATTCTTTGTTGTCTTTTCTTTGCTTCATCCTCCTGTGCTTTGTGCTTGACTGTCATGGAAGGAAAATTAATGTTTTGCAAGGACTCTGGGGGCTCCATTGAAGCAAAAGAAGCAATGGGTATAAAGGGTTGGCAACACTCAACAGGGCAGTCTCTGCTCCTACTCTCCTCCTGTGGAGAGAGGTGCCTGGGGTATGCTGCATTTAGGATTTTTACTGACAGAAAAAACCAAAGCATGGAAGGAGAGGGATTAAATTCATGTCCAAGGCACAGCTGAGCTTTCCCAGATTCAGAAATAAGAAAACACTATATTGGGACTAGTCTAAATGTTTTTGAAAGTCAGTATACAGATTTTTGCTGCTTTGCCCTCTCAAATGTAAGCAATATATGTCCATTACAAGATCCCATACTGTCACAACATCAAATTGCTGTGCAAAGAGAGCACTCGTGAGATAACAAACTGATAAAAAGATATTAACTGATCCTGCTCGGTTTTGAGATTATTTTGTTATTTGTCTTTTGCAGTAAGAAGACACTTCAAATTACTCTTTCCACAATGGCAGTAGGTTGTATTTCCTAGTAGTCATCTTTTTAAACTCCTTAAAATTTAAGTCAGAAAATTTTTCTACTCAGATGAAAACACAGAACCTGCTTTGCAAGATCCACAAGTCGGATTTGCTAAAAAAATCATGTTTCTGTTCTTAGTACTGGAATATAAATATACTGTTGGTATGTGGCAAATTTTTCGGTTATGTTCAGTAATACCAGTGTAGCATTGTGTTAGCATATTTATTTTAGCAAGTTTCTCTTTGGCAGTTTTAAATTTCAGACGTAACTCAGATTTCCAGACCATTTGATAGCTGGAAATAAATGCAAGGAGAATATTCATCTCAGTGACTTCAGTATGTTTCAAAGAAGATAGCTTTCAGGTTTGTATCCCATTTGCATCTATTTGATGAGCCCTGCTGTAAATTGATTTGTGGAGTTCAATATTTTCTGAAGTACACTACATATTGACAGGTACTGATACTGAGTTATTTAACAAATATTTGACACATTCTGTTTCTGATTCTTTCTCTGCTAAAGGGGACTTCTGATTCTTTGGCTATTGGCCAGTGACACTTCCTAACACTATGTAAGAATAGTACAAAACCTCCAATTTCTTTCTAAAAAGGGTGTTCATGCATGTAAGAAAACTGCTTGGTAACTGAAGTTGTCATTAGCTGAAATGTCCAGGTTTGCATGAAAATCACTCTTTCAATAATCGTGTGTATTCAGATCTAAGGTTTCTGGTCACATACCACTGAAAAGAGAGATGGATGCTCCTAATGTGCAAAAGATTCCCTCTTCTTTTGAGAAGTGCTGTACAGAAAAAGTACAGATAGTATATTTTGAGTATTCTGGTTGAAATTCTACAAAGACTTCTTTCTCACAAAACTAGAGAATCTGTTCCAGTCTCCAGAACTTCTCTTTGCTGGATAGCAGTGGGATAAAGAAGCCCAAAGGAAGCCAGGATGACCTAGGCATATATCAAAATAAATGAAACCTGGTAACAGTTAGCAGAAATAAACTATAGGTAGGAGTCAACAATTACACTTAACTATGAGAATATATCTGGAAAATCATAAAGAAGACATTTTTGGAAATTGTAATTACATTGTTTTTGCTGTAATGGATTGTAAGAAAGTCACAGATACCATGAACTACTTATGCAAGATTGTGATGAGACAGAGGAGAAAAAAGTAAGTGAAACAATCCGAAGAGCAGATTTTTCAATAATCAGTCAGGCTAGAAACAGGTGGTTATTAATACGGAAGTCAAAATAAGTTAGTAAAAACTTTTAATCATAAAATATTTGTAATATGCCAACATAGCAATCTGAAAATCAGAAAATACTGATTACTTTGTAATATCTGGCATGCAATTTGAACTTAGGAAAAAGAATGCAATCTTAGTCAACCTGATATAGATGTTCTAAGGGAAAAACCTAGACGGGAATATATATACATACAGGAATCAAAAGGGAAACTATATTTCTTCTGATAACAAATGCTATTTAACTACAGACTTAGGGCATACCAAAAAGCAATTGTGAATCAGGAAACAAAGAATATAAATATTCTGTGATCTGATTGTTCTATATGATAAAAAGCGATGTAAAAGTGTTGCAATTTTAGCACTGCAACAGCGCTTTTGATTGAGTGAGCTTCAGTGGGATCAGGAATTTATTTAATGTCCCAAGGAATACCAACCAGCAGTGAGATTCCTTAAGGAAAATTGTCTGAAGAAGAACAAAATTTTTAGGTCATACCAGTTCTAAGGATTTTGTTGCAAATGAAGAAGTATTTTTTGTCCCATTCAAAATGTATGTTTCTGGACTCAGACTTTGTCCTGAGACCCTCATCCAACAATTTAAAAAAAAAACAACCCAACAAGCAGAGGTTCACCTGTTGAAAATGTTTTTCATTCCTTAGAATGCCTTTTTTTTTTACTTCAGTCTTATGAATTATGAATGTTTGCATTTGGCAATAAGGAAAGACTAAAAATTCTATAAAAGATTGTTTGAAAAACAGAAGACTAATGTTAATGATTAGTTAATGATTAGCATGTGATTTAATAATCAGCCTTAATTCCAGACAAGGCCAACTAAATGTTATATAATAAAGAAGTAAGGGAACAACTTATTTCTTTGAAACACAAATTTTAAGCAAGTGCAGGGGAATAATTTATTAATTTTAAAATTAACTTTTGGGATTCACTTTTGCAGTGCATTTTATCCTAAATAAATACCATACTTATATGTATCATTATTATGTGTAAAAGTGTAAAGAGCAATAAAACCGTAATTTTATAAAAACTGCTTTCTGATATTGCACTAACTACAGTAAAACAAGCAGTGTTACTCATATTTAGAAAATAAAAAGTCGTATTCGTCTCAAAAAGAGTGAATTATTCTATTGTGATAGAATTTGAAAAGTATAGGTATTTTTTTATGCATTAAATGCTAATCATTTATTCCAGTTAACTTCAGTTGCTGAACTGTGTTTTTCCTGTCTTCCATCTGTCGTTAAAGAGAAGAACCACATTAGCAATGTTTCAGATTGTAGCATGTGTTAACTTGCACTGTGAAGTGGTTACTCCTATCCACTGTGCTGGGTCTGCTTGGAAGGTTTGACTAGGGTACTTCTTGATGTCTCTTCTAATCTAATTTAACCTGTGAATTATTCCATGTTCCTTAGTCACCTCAAATAAGAACCCAAAGAATTTGTCCACATTAATGGTTTAGTTCAGCTCCTGAAATTTCTCTCTCAGAGTTCTCCCCATTCCTGTACTTTAGTTCACTTTGGGACAGACGACCTGGGTGATACAAAACTCTTAAGATGCACTCGTGGGAGTGTACTTATAAGGGATTACAGTTGCAACAGGACATTAATCTATTGGCACCATACCAGACCTAGTCCAAATTAAAACACACTGGAAATATGTACAATGAGGATATTGGTCCTCAGCACCAACTGCTGTGCTCTGCAGATCCCCCTCTATTGCTGTTAGTTGTTAATGCGGACACAGGCAGGGTTGGCAGTAATGAATCCAGGCCTCCAGGCTCAGTGTGTAAATGAATCCACAAAATGCAGACCAAATAGTGTTATCATCTGAAAGTGAAGCAGATTCACTTCATTAGCAATTTAGAAAAACTTCCGGTCTGTTTGTCCACAGAACAGGTCAAACACTAAAATACTCAGTCATTTAACAGAGTTCATATGGGACCACAGAAATAATTTGGAAAAATTTTGCTACAGAGTTGTACAGTTTTCAAAAGATTCGTTTTCCTTTTTTATTTCTTTTTCTTGGAAGTGTTACAGACTCTGTACAACTATATAAATACTATAAGTATCAAGTATACACTTGCTTAACCATCCAAAACAGACATTATTTATGCAGAGCAGAGCCTCAATCATTATGAAAAAATCAAATATTGACAGCATTTGAAATAAAAATGCTTCATATTACCAAGCAGACTAATTGCTGTTTCTGATGAATCTCCTATTTTTAAAATGGCCTAATCTACAAAAATAGATTATTAGAAATCATGCATGGTGCTAGTAGACATTTGAGATTGCAGGCATTCAAGCCTCATCTGAAAAAGTCCATTCTTAGTGTTGCTTTTCAAAAAGAAGCAGCAGTGCTGAACATCTTACTATTTCACCTCTAAAGTTACTGGACTGTGTCACAGTAAGAGCAATCAATATTGGTTAATAGGCCAGATCTGTGTTATTAGTATTCTTTACAACCTTGACATACTTCATTTTATGTACAGATTGCCTATGAAAACTTGAGCTTATATCTTGTCTAGACAATAACTTACATGGCCATTCAAATTAATAATGTGCCAGAATTATCCTATGCTTAATGCAGCTGTGCCCTGTATTGACTCTGAAAATTAAATTTACTTCATGGTGCCTATTGACAGCTGGGTCTCAAGCATATTTAATGGATTTGAATGGAGTTTGGACTATGGCTTATGCCTCCAAGCAAAATGTTAATAGCTAATAATTTTCATTAAAAGTGAGAGCATTTATCTATAAATGTTGCATTTCTCAGTATATAAAGTCAGCAAAAAAACAAGCTTATCACCTTTCAGTTCACTCAAAGCACCCAGAAGGAATCAAGAGAAAATAAAAATAACCTGTTTACTGTCTTTAAATGCAATTCGTTGGCTTATTAACAATGTATTTGCAAATATGTGTTAAGGGAATCCTATTCTAGTTGAGAAAAATAGCTTTAGTTCCAAGAAGGCAAAGACAATACCTCAAGTTGCATCTGAACATAATGAAAAACCTCATACATAATATATTTATTGACAGCCCTGGAAATTGAACTTCTTTATTCATTGACAGCGTGCACACAGCATAGACAGTGCTAGTTTGTCTCACTGCTAAGCAAACATATTTTTTACCTGGACAGAAGAAACTACTTTTTCTGAAGGAAATAGAATTTATTCACCATAACCAGTTGTTCCTTGGACTCTCTGTGAAATGTCAGAAAGGATTGTAATCCATTTCCAATCCTGCTGGTCACTTTTCTCCTCTGAAAATATGTTCTCAAGAGAAACAGTACAGAAACAAATTTTAGTCACTACTAATATGAGATTGACTTCTGCCACTAAATCCACAGTTAGGCAGTTACACATGTAATTACTGGGAAGGCTCTTAGGTAAATAACCAACCAACTTCCTGTTTATAATTAATATCAGAATGGATTGGCTCGGTTCCAGCAGCCACCAGGTAAGCAGGTAAAATTCATGTGTTTTGCCTTACCCCCACCATATCATTGGTAGTGTTACAGTGCAAATGGCAGTATTTGCTTGAGATAAAGGCTCCTTCCTGGTCTTCTTCTTAAGTCTGAAATTACCAATTTAAAAACAAACAAACAAAACATTTCTGCCGTTTTTAAGCACAAGACAAGTGAAAAGCATGAAGGCTGAAGGTATGCTTTCTAATTTTCAAGTGATAATAACTTTCTTGGGCAATATGACCAAACAAAAATATTAAAGCTGGAAAATTGAAAAATGAGAGGATAAACCTCCCTAATGTCAGGATGCAGGTCTGCAGTACATTTTGCACAAGACTGTTCACTAAACTTAGTAAACAGGCAGCTTAAGGAGGACTGCACTGGGCTTTAGCAGAAATCTAGGCAGGCCTGAAATCCAGAAAAAGGTGACATATGCTCTAGCAGGCTTTGTGAAGTTCATTAGCAGATACCCAGATACCTTACATGTAGTAAAACTGTTTCTATTTAGGACCTTCCAAAATGTGTTGTGTGCAATATAAACCACTAAAAAATGTCTATTTCTTTTTTGCTCGTTTCCTCTCTTTTTTTCTACAAGCCTTAACAGATCCTAACACATTTGATATAAAAGGCAATGGTAAGATTAAGCAGAAAGAAGAAAGCATACATATTATATATGTAATATCTGTACAGATACATAACAGAGAAATGTTATACATACACACACACACACGTATACATGCACACATATATATGTATGTACACACATACATAAAGAAACACATGCATATAAACTTGCAGAATAATTCATAACCCAGAGAAGTAAAAGAGAAAATGCATTACAAATAGAAAACAAACATGACACCTGGCTCAACTTCCTAGAAACTGTCAGAACAACTGCAGTCTCTGATATATATTGCAGGCACCAATGATTAAAAAACAAAACAGAAAAAAACAAACCAACATACAAACAAAAACCAAACAAAAAAGTAATAGTTTGATGTGGAAAAATGTTATAAAGATTAATCAAAGTTCGGGGTATATTATAGATCAAGATAGAAGGGCAGTGACATACAGGCAAACACACCACTGAACTGTAATTAAAAAGAAAGCAAGAATGCATGACATTACCAGCTGGCACATCCTCCATAGAAGGGAAACCTTGTATGATATCCTGTGGTCTCAGAAGAGACGTGTGCTGTGAAGCAAATGTACAAAGGCCTCACAGATAACCTTAATTTCAGCATATTCTTCTTTAGGATGGTTCACCTTAGAGTTCAAGAATTTTTGGGATCAATAATATCTTTAACTGAAACTGGATTTTTGAAAACAAATTTCTAGCAGGTTCTTCCTCTTAGACTTCCCACTGAAGTCACTCCTGATGGAAAGGAAATTTTGCCATGTTACAGAAGGAAATTAGTTTGTACAATGTGATTCTTTCATATTCCTCAAGATTTGAGAGATCTGATTGAGTTTAAGAGCTTTTTAAGGCAGAATCTCAATGCTACAGCCCCACTTCCTGATGACACAAGCTGACTACAATTGTCTTTCCTTCTACAGCATTTTTTCTGCATGACCACAACAATAGTGTGTCTTTCTCTCACGACAGTGCTTGGATATGTCTTTTATCCTCTCTGACTTGTTTAGATTGCTGACAGCCCTGCTATATATTTTGCCTTTCTGACAGTCCACACTGATCCCAGCTTCATGCAGAAGTCCAACGTGCACAATCCCACACTTCTTTCATCCTGAGAAGCATTATTTGTAACCTGAAATGTTGACTTTTTCTTACAATAAACAAAGCAAGAAACTATTGAGGCAGATCTTATTGGAAAAGGAGAACATTTTAACTTATGGAGAAAAAATGTCTTTCAAAGCTCAGAGTAAAACACTGGTTGGACAACGTCTTTTTATGCTGATAAAATGTTATTACTAATGATGTTTCTTGATGCCAAAAGTTCTTCTTCTTGTGACTCTAAGCAAACAAAAGAACAAGATTGTTTCAGAAATGCTGTCAGAACCGTCCAAACTGTAACCGTCCACTTACAGTTTTTCATTCTACAGATAAAACCCAGGAAACTCAGCTAATCCTCCCAAACACAAAAGAAAGTCACATTTTTTTCCCTTGTTATGCACTTACCTTCAGAAATGCATCAACCTTTTCAAAATTGTCCCCTTTAAATTTTTGCTGGTGCTGATGATGGATGAAGTGCATCATATAGAAATGAAAATGTGTCCCAAAAGACTACTTTCATAGCAGATTGCTCACACACACAAAATATCAGCAGGTGTTTTTCTCCTTTCCTTTCTTGTTCCTTCCCTTCTCTCTTCTTTCGTTTCTTTTGATGGGAAAAAAAACAAACAAAAAAAAAGCCCTCTACTCTTTTGGGGCTTACCTTGAGAGGGAGTGGTAAAGAAGGACTAGACTCTATAGATTTCACACATTTTAAATGACAGGATTTGGGAGTCATATTTTTGGCTCATGAAAGTAAGCCTGGTTTCTAAATTTTGCACAATAGCTGTACTGTGACATTCTGTGACTTGAAATTTCCATGGCACATATACTTTTACAGTAAAGACAACTAAGACATTCCTTTTATGCTATTTTGCTCTTCCATAGCTACAGAAAACAATAGCTAGAGAACTTTTAATTAATTTTTATAATACATGTCCTGATAACATCCACTCATGGGCCATTTTTAATTTTGAAATAAAAGAAACTAAATAAAATAATTTCCTAATGGCTATAATAGATTCTTGCTAGAATACATAATCTAATGAACTACTGACAGCACTGAAAATTTTGCTAATTGTTAGCAGGTTTTTCTTCCCAATACAAGCCAGTCACTAAGCTGTGAAAAATAGTAAATACATAAATCATATGCGTATTTGAACTGGCAAAAATTCAATAGTTTGTGGAGGATGGATGATGCTGTATGAAGCAGCACTTCTGAAAAACAGTGACTAGGATGTGCTGGATTAGTTTGGATTTTCTAATGAAGTGTGCTTTTATATCCCGTTAAATCCTCCTAAAAATTAAGTATATTGTTCATAATTTTACCTGCATTACTTTCAATCTCCAGATGGATTTTATTTGCATAAGAGTTCCCAGGAGGGCTTTACTATAAAGAAGCCTTGCTGAACACATTACAGAACTAATAATTTCTTTAAATAGACATTTGTAAATAAAATAAAATATCTGTACAATATGTCATATGTGAAAGGTTAGCCACTGTGCACAATAGCAAAATAATTTAACCTGAAATAAATTACTTTGCCTTAATTAATTATGAGGTGAACTGAGCCTCAATTCCTAACATAGTTAAGGAAGACTACTCCTGCCAAAAAGTAGATTGTAAAAAAATATGAGGCTGAAAAACACTTTCCCTTCACTAACTAGTGGGAGCCTGAAGTTTCTGCAAGCAGGGGAAGCTCTTAGAGTCAGCTCTCAAGGCTGCTTTGTATCCCTACATGACAGGAAAGTGGCTATAAAAACTACAGAACTGAAAATTACGTGATTTATTTGACCTTTAGATATGGTTCCCCATCAGAAAGGAGAACCTTCAAAGGTAGTAAAGGTGACAGAATCAACAGGATTTAGTTCTCTAACTACTGGTAAGCATCTAGAGAGAAGCTCAACAACACATTTGAGATACCTTTCTTTTCAGTAGTATCTGTAGCAGCCTGCACAAGTATGAGGTTTAAACCCTAACATTTCAATTGATACATACAGGAACAAAAGAATTGACAAAAATCCCCATGAGGTGTCTATCTTGATTATTTTGCATTCTGAAACTTTCCTTAGGAGTCACTATTGTGGCTGCTGTTTGGAACTACAGTCACATCCCATGAACAGAGTCACATGTGACTGTTGATACCTCCAGGGACTTCCAGTAAATCCTATAAACTCTTCAGAGAGGCAGAATTACTCATGTGCATAATTATCTAAGGGACAGATAATTATCTATTAGTAGTTTCCTTTAAAGCATTAATTTATAATAGTAGCAGTGTATCTCTTTTAGTGGAATATTATTGCAATTGGCCTAATATGTTTTTTTTTATCTTTTATCTGCTGAGGCCTGAGGGACAGAGGGAGGGAGGAAGGAGAGGGCAAAAAACCACTAAACCAGTGACTGCTCTTATCTTTGACATGCTGTGAATAGACAGGATATTAGACTAATACACACAAAATCACAGATAAATTATTATCTTGTCTTGATTACTACTGCCCTTTAACAGGCTTCTCCTTTTAGCCAAAGACATTAGTTCCAATTTATTTGACACAAATTTTAAGGCCTTCTGCCAAGAGGAGAGCAAAAGCTTCATGAAAATGCTCTTTGCATAAATTTGGGGCATCTCTTGTAAAATGAGTTGATAAAAAGAAAGAAAGGTCTTTCTACTGAAACCAGAGGATCTCCCACCTTAAAGCAGTTCTGGTTTATATATTTTACTATGTATTTATAGTGAAGACTTAACTCACCTTTGATGTGAACTTCCTAGCAAAAGCTGAGGCTTAGAGACTGTCTATATTATAAGCACTTAATCATAAAGTACAGGAGAGCACAATGCATACCTTCATATGATTTATTTCCTTACAGAATAACCTTTAACAACAAGAAGCCTTTCATTTTTTCTCTTGTGTTTCTGTGCTAATTAATTTTCAAGAAGAGTCAACACTTTATTTCAGCTGCTAGGGAAATTATTTTCCTTGCCTAGGAAAATGTATCACTGTATTATGATACTCAGTCGCTATTGGCGATGTTCCTAACAGCCTGGGATGTCGGTGAATAATATTAGTGTTACTTTGTTATGTGTATTTTACAAAGCATTTTTTAATACTTTTTGGATCCATTTCTGCTGAGTGATATGTGCTATTACTTTCATGGTTACACAGGTTCAACTTAAGCAGTTCATTTAACTTGAGTTTTGTTTGCTTGGTTTTACCATTTTGATACTTCTAATGTTGAGGACATAAAAAGCAAATGCATTAAAATGTATATTTTTATTATCAAGGGTCAATGGGTCAGGAGGAAGGTGTGTGCCCTGGATTTTCCAGTCCATCCGTGGATTTGCAATTACAAAAGTTATTGTTTTCTTCTTCATTTTGGCTGGTTTCCATTTTGTGTCATTCCTAAACAGCTTTGTGTGTAATGAGGCTATTGTTCAGTAACAGGAAGCCACATTTTCTCTCATGCCATAGCTTGTTTGGGCCCTTGTACCTGCAATCCTTCTCGTGTTCATGAAATTTCATCTTACAGTTATTGAATAATTTGTGTTCGGACAGACCGCAGCCACTCTCCTGCCCCAAACAGGGCTAACTTCAGGGTTAGATCATGTCTGTTGGGACCTTGTCCTGATGAATTTAACAATCTCCAGCCTCTAGTTTTAGAAAAACAAAAGTGGGACTTCTTCCCCAGACACAGCTTTAAGACACAGAGTGTCTACTTCAAAACCAGTAATTCATTACAGTATGACTTCTGCATACGTACGGTATTGAATAGGGTGAAATCAATAACTGCAAGCACTTTAATTAATATTATCTGAGTATTTCACAAGTACTTGAAAGTAAAGGTCTAGAAGGAAAAGAGTGAACATTATTAGTTGAGTTAGAAGTTCTGAATAGACTACTTGTCCTTTTTTTAGGCATTCATTCAGAAGAAGCACTTGTGAATATTCTCATCAAAACAGTCTATTCTCCAGAATTGATAAAATATATTTCTACTTTAGCCTTAATTTTGAAAAGACTCAGATGTCAGATTAAATTCAGGGACTGAGACTCATTCCAATGAAATAATCCACCTAATAGAAATCCCTATGAAATGAAATTTTGAAAATAGTTTTTAAACCCTCAAATATAATTTCTACTTTTATTCATGGAAGAATGATCTGATTGAAAAATAACAGAAATGTAAAAATATTAATTCTTGTTTTCTAAATTTTCTTTATATGCACTATGACATTTTCATCAGGCTTTTGATACAAAGACCAAATTTAGGTATCCATAGAGCTGGCGAATTGTGATTTCCAGTCATCTAATTGGAAACTATCTGTGTGTAAGGAGTAAAACTAACGTAATGGCTATTTAAAAAAAAACAAGAAAGTCTGTTTAAGATTTAGCTCAAGTATGCATGAGTAAGAAAAGCAATTTGCTATGACTGCTAACAATAACATATTAACATTGAGACGTCACAGTTAATGACTAGAGTTTTCAAAGACAATTGTTTAACAACTTTCTGCAATAGGAAGCAAGACGGTTTGGAATAATATTATTTATTTGGATTAAATACTACAGAAGAGAAATTTGCCTGAAGAAAAATTACATTCAATAGAAAATAGAAGCTGAACTGTTTGACTTTAATACATCTAAAGGTTGAACAATCAAACCCTAACTGAAGAACACAGAGGAAACATTCATCCGGTTCTTTGTTAGAGATTCCTTTTAGAAATTTGCCAGAATAGTCATAATAAGAGGTGCAATTAAGCAATCAGGCTTTTCAGAGATACATCTGTAATTGCAAACAATGAAGTGTCTTATTGTGGATTATACTTCATGCAATTTAAGAAAAACAACTGTAATTTTAAGTAAAGCTTATGGCTTCATACCTCATGTTTGCACAGGTGTGATGTTTTATCAGATTGAAAGTTTTCTTTAGCACAAGAACAGTATAAAAATATCTTACAGCTTTGCCAGAAGTAATTGAATTATTAACAAACAAGTGTATTCACCTGTTTAGAAACAGCTATCCGTGCTCTGCTTGCAATGTCTACACTCTACTTTAAGTGCTTTGAGTATGGAGGTTATTTTAAACTTTTTTATACTCATGTGGCAGACAGGTTTTTTTGTATTATGGACAAATCTACTGCCACTGGGTCCCAAATATGTGCGTGGACCATGAAGCCTATGGTGAGAGTAGACAGCCAATGTTGTCTCCCTATGTATCAGTGTTTCTGGAGGGGAGTGGTGTTCCTGTTGAAGGAACTGATGCTGATCCAACTCAGGAACCCAGCTAGAGACTGAGTGCAGCAGAAGCCACTGGCATTGCCTGACACACTGAAAGGCTTCTGCCAGTATCCATTGTCTGGGAACTGCCTTGCTGGACCAGGCAGAAGAAGGAAGCAGCAACTCAGGAGAGGTTTTCAAACACTTATGGCTTGCCTCTGTGCTTGTTGGTGTGGGCTGAAACTAGTAAAAAGTAGATTTAGGGAGAAGAGTGCTTGGCCATCATGCAACCATTCAATCACATCCCATTTCCACTGGCACACAGCACCCACTTAATCCATAATATTCCCTGCTTCCACACTCAACTTTCTGGTTCATGGTATACCTGGTAGAAGGAATACCTGACTGGAATAATTACATCTTGCTTGTAATTGTGTATTCCACCTCCTCTCCATTTGTCATCAGGGAAACTCCCTGGACAGCAACAACTTTGGTGGGAAAGCAATTGTATATTTTTTGCTGCCTCTGGGTCATGCTATAGAGCAGTTTTGAGTTTCTCTTCTCATCTGCAGTGGAAGAGCCTGGAGACATAAAAGGGCATCTGGAAATATGATCTTTAGCTATCTGTATTAGCAGCAAGGGAGCAGAGGACTGATTCTTTTGGAATCAATATTTAAGAGAATCTTGTTCACTGGCCAGCGCTGAAGCAACATGGTTTGTTATTTCAGTCTATTGTCACCATCCTTTTTAAAGGTAAAGTACAGTAACAGTGACTATTATTGTAACTGTTCTTACATTGGAAAATTTTAATTTTTGTAGGGCCCTGGCCTTGAGTTTGTTGGCAGTAATTCCACTGTTCCACAAAGGTAAAGTAAGATATCCTAAAACAATATATGCAGTATTTCTAGAAATAAAATGTGGAGCTCGATAATATATTATAAAATATATTATAAAATACTAAATAAGCACTCTGGCATTATACGCTCATGATTTCCAGTGATTAAAAGTTGACTGTACCTGATCTTTGACAGTAAATCGAAATGCGCTAACCCCTGAAGTAAACAGTGGCATTTTTCTATTATCTTTATTTTATGTGCAAACTTTAGGCCAGATTCTGAGCTACTATACTTTAGCTCCTTTTCCCTCAATACAGATTTACTGTTGATACCATTTTATGACTGCATCCTTACTGGGCCCCTCCTGTGTGTTTGGAAGACCATTCTGATATTTTGTTACTTGTGTCTGACATCTTTAAAAATATATTGTTTTAAATTTTTGTGAACTTCATGCCTTAAATATGATATTATCATTAGACAAAGATTTAGCAAGGTAAATAACTCTCATGTACTAATACATATACAGATATAAGAATTTGCAGCCTTTCAGTGTATTACCACTTTACTCTCTGACTACCATGTGAAGCTTTGATTAACTCCAAGAAGAGGTACAAGTATAATGAAAAATGATACCTCTAGTAAGGTCATGTTTTGAAGGGACTCCTTTTTTTCCTGTTATTGTAGAACTGAACTGGTCAGGGAAAATTGTGAAGGACGGGCTAAATTATTTAGCACTTTTCATTTTAGATTAATTTTTTACTGATATTTTATTTGAGAGTCCAAATCACAGATTAAGAAGCAAATGATCTACAAAAACAAAACAAAACTGCTATTTTTGCCACAAATGGTTTACAAGGCAAATATAGGACATTCCCCTTGCCAGTGTTGAACAGAAGGCTAAACCCTCAGCGCTAAAGACCAGCTCTATTTTGATCTTTCCAGTATCCCTTTTGTGAATAATGTGGTACATGGTTAGAGATGACCACAAAAAAAAAAGGAAATTAAATACATGACATTGCATTTGTTTTAATATGTTGATTGCTCACTAGCACCTAGTTGTATAATTAAATTTGATAATTATCTTTGCCTAATGTTAGAGTGAGACAAGAAAGGGATTTAAGATTTCATTAGTTCAGCCCATTTTTCCATGTTCTCAGCATAGCTTAAAGGAATGAAAGGAAACTTAGTGGAGCCCTGAATCTAATATGCACTCTGTATTCCTAAACTTGGAGAGTCTCTCTTGGTGGGAAAAGGAGGTGAGAAACTGGAAACTACCTACAAAAATGTTAATAAAATTGTGGAAAGAAATAATTTGTTGTGCATATGTTGTTGTATGTTCTTTTAAAATATTTTAATAACAACTAATTGGCCAGTTAAATTAATATGGGTATACGGAGCCAAAAAATTTCAGGCATGTGAAAATAAACAGCTTAACTACATCATGCTGAAATGAAGAAAGAGTTACTTGCTGCACACCACAAACTATGAAAATGCCAACAGTAACAGAGAGTGTGCTTAAAAGGAACATGTATAAAGGATCATAAACAGTAATTTAAAAAAATTTTAGTCTACACTGTTCTGTTTCAAGATTAGGTTAATTGAATGTGAAATGTTGGTTTAAGGGAGAAAAAATGATAGACTAAGATTCACAAATCTTGAAGATAAGTGAGTTAAGGAATATTGGTATAACTGTAAAATAAATTTGACCCAAGAACATGCACATAATCATAAGCTCCTTTATCTTCCAGACCTTTGGGTTTAGTGCTCTATTTTTTATTTTACTGTCTGAAAAATAGATTTTAAAGATTTACATACTTGCCACAGAACAATATCTTAAACATGTCTGGATAAAATTATGACTTAGAGGAATTCAGTAATGATAGGCCTTGTATTGAAAAATATGCCATAACAAATTTTAATTCATAATTGTTATTGAATAGCAAAGACAGATTTAATTATCTCCATTATTGACCTGTTATAGGCAAGTACTTCATGTTATAAATCCACACATTATTGCCAAAGAGCAGGCTGAATGCATAAATTCTCTGCCACTTGTCTCAGCAGATTCTTTATGCCAGGAAAACTTCTAAAGGAATAAAATATGTCCATCTTTCTCCAGTTCACCTAGCTATAGTGCAGACACAGATTTGTCAGGGTTGCAGGCCACAACAAAATAAAATTATTTGGAAATTCAAGAGAGTTAAATAAGTCAAGAACTGAAATATTGTATCAGGGCAATTAAAATTTCAGTGGTGATAAAGGCGTTGTGATTGGTTGTGGTGCTGGACATCAGTTACACAGAAATCCTTCAGGAGATCTGCCATTCACACTCATCTGTACCACAGTCATCTAAAGGAGTGATGACACTGTGAAAACAGGTAAAATGTGGGATTCTCTTTTTTTGCTGGAGGAAAGAAGAGGGGGATATAATAGCAGCGATGACCTTGGTACAGGACATTTCCCAGGAATTGATGACCACCGTGGACCATCAACTCTCCTAGCTAGTCATTAATCCCCAGGAAATGCCCTGTGTCTGCCTTGTTATTGCTTAATTCAATTATTTGTGGTTGTGACATATATTCTGTGAATATTTTATTGCTCAATCTGCTCTCCATCTTACCTTTGTTCCTCTTAAAGTCCATCTCACTTGTGCAGATTGGCTCAGCTCAAGTTCACCTCTCATTTACCAGAAGAGACTATGGTTTGCACATTTCTTTGTGCCTGCTATTTCATTAAGATATTATAGCTTGAATGGAGTAATAAAAAGTGTGCTTTTTTATTTATCTTGGGAGTTTCATAAATTGTAATGTAGGTGAAATCAGGTTTTATTGCGCATATACATTGTATATATACAATCACTATAACAAAACCAATTGATCCTGCTACTTGAAATAGCATCATTATGCTGAGATTTTTAGGTATGCCAGAATGGTAGGATGCTAAAATAAAGTTAAGGAATGGGATGATATGATTCCTTTTTGTTAGTTTAGTTTTTTCTCCTGCCTTATATCACCTAAGTTCTTGTTCTCATTCTAAGGATGCAGAACAACCAAGCATTTCACTGTCAGCCTCATTGTTTCCTCTTCAATACTGCAACTAAGTGTTTATTCCTGTCCTTATTTCTGGCAGTGGGACTGTTCTGTGAGGAACTAGAAAGGTAAGGGTGCTGGGTTTTAAAACGAAGGGGGAAAAAAGGCTAGTTTTAACCCCTGCAATCCGTTTCATCAAACAACCTCAAAAATAGATGTACCAGCACAATGAAGGGTCTTGTCTGGAGCCAGGAAGGAGTGGTGAGGAGTAAGGACAGCTTAGCCAGCCTGCCAGGGAAAGAAACACTCCTCTAATTACAGTCTAAGAGTTGTATTCTCTTCTACACTAAATGCCTTCACAGTGCTTTGACTGTGTGAAGCAATAAGCCTAAATATAATCCATGTTACTACTAAGGTGGAGCATTAGAACATTTCTGAAGCAGTTGAAAAGCATAGGTATACGAATGGAAATTATTAGACAACATCTGATCACTTAGTCACAATGTGTGCACAGAGGTCTGTGGGATCAGATGGGATGTATGTGAGAATGTTGAAAGAGTTGGCCAATGTCATTGTGACAACACTGTGCCATCTTTTACAGCTCATGGCAGTCGAGCAAAGTTAATGAGAACTGGAATAAAGTTGATGGGGACTGTGAGAAAC
Organism: Climacteris rufus; assembly: GCA_013398175.1. Classification (NCBI taxonomy): domain Eukaryota; kingdom Metazoa; phylum Chordata; class Aves; order Passeriformes; family Climacteridae; genus Climacteris; species Climacteris rufus. The sequence goes on from VZRZ01008052.1 coordinate 546,461, forward strand.
CTGACAGGAACCATATGTAGTTCAACAGAAGCAAATGCAAATCTTTACATGTGGTGTGGGGTAACAACCCACACCAGTACAAGCTGAGGGTCAACTGTCTGGCAAACAGCTCTGCAGAAAAGGATCTGAAGGTCATGGGTGGCAGCAACTTGAAAGTGAATCAGCAATGCAGCAACAAGGAAGAAGCAAAGATCAGTTTCCTGCTGGGTGTATTACAAAGATTGTAGACAGCAGATCTAAAGAATTTATCCATTCCCATTATTTGATGCTCTTTGAGTCTGCATCTGGAATGTTCTGTCCAGTTTTGGTCTCCCCAGTACAATAAAAATATTGACTTATTTGAATTAGTCCAATGGAGGAACCAAAATGGTTTAGAGCTGGAACATGTGACATCTTAGGAGGGGCTGAGAGAACTGGGTTTAGTCAGTCTGGAGAAGAGTAAGCTAAAGGGAGACCAATGCAGTTTGCAATGGCATTGATCAGAACATGCAAATAAAAAAGCCAGAAAGTCCTCAGATGTGCACGACACTCCAGAGACCACAGATACAAGTTAAAACATGGGATATTCTGGTTATATATACAGAAAATTATTTGTTGTCAAGGGAGTCAAATACTGGAGCATTCTGAGCAGAGAAGTTGTGGAGTTTCCATCCTTGTAGGTGTTCAAGACTTGAAGGGATAATACACTGAGCAACCTTTATCAAATTACACCTGCTCAGAGCAGGGCTTGGACTGTATGACCTCAGGTGGTTTCTCTTAACTTATTCAATGAGTCTGTGATTCCAAAACCATATTGAAGTTACATGAGGACATTTCAAGTACAGGTACCTAAATGCTAGGTATAATTATAATATAATAATAATAATATATAATATAATAATAATAAAATGAGATCATCCCCAGGGAGAAAAATCTCAATTTGTAGCATTTCCATTAATTTCTGTGTTATCAACAGTTAAATGTTCATGTTAAGTTTAATATCTTAAAGAAAGCTATCCTTGAATATTTGGTAGTTAAACATGTTGCCTACAGTGGATTGGCATGTTGGCATGCCACATACTATAAGACAGAAAAAGTAGTAATGTTTTATACTTGCACTTCTGCTATACTATTAGACTCCAAAATCATGAAATCCAAAGCAAGATTTTTGGAAATGTGATGGGAATTGGTTTTGCTTTCTTCTTGGTATCATTGTCACACAAAAGTAAAAAGTTATTTGCTAGGAAGTAAGATTGTTTTACCTCAAGACTGATTAATGTAAGAGCACCTAGTTTCCTTGAGATCCTTTGAAATAGTGCCTAGCCTACATTTTTCCACATATTTTGTTGTTCTTTTTGCTACAGGCAACCCTAGTGATGGTCTCTACCCCTCCCACACAACCTTTCATGTTCAGAAGAGTTGGTGAACTGCCTTCAAGTCCCATCAGAAATTTTGTAAACCCTGTGCAGGTTTATAGATTCAAGCCTTATGTTTCTCATAACTTGATGAGTGATGGGTCCAAGGATGATTGTCTGACCCATTCCATTTGATGCAACTAAACAGACAGATACCACAAGGATTTCAGTTGTTTATTGATATCACTAAAGAGGCCAGGAATTTGAAGTATAGGATTGGAACTCAGAAGATTTATACTCTGGTCCCAACTCCACAACTTATTTGTGCATGACTTCTTGCAACTCACTATGCATCGCTAGGTTCCCTAGCTTGAAAAAATAGGGAAAAAAGCATTGCTTGTCCACTTTTAAGCTATACACACTGTACTAGTGATTTTTTTCCAGTTTTTAAAACATTTTTCTTGTTTATAGACAACAAGCAGGACAGATACACATACGAAGGTACTTTTGTCAGAACCAGTTAGCGATTTTCTTTCTCAAAGTGTTTAAAAATAAATGTAAATGACATGTTTAAGTCAATACGAAGTTTTAGACACAGACAGACACAGGACTGCCTATACACACACAAACGGAATAGTTCCTAAATTCTTAAATGCTGCACTCCTTTGATAGCATAACCATAGTTAATGTTGTGTCAGGGTTTCCACTATAAACCCTCTCTTTTATAACTAGGCAATAAAATTTTACCCCAGGCATGAAGTACCAGGTCTCAGCACAGCGGCTGACATTTTTATATGTACACGTTTTCACACACATAAAAAAAAAATAAATTAGTTTAGCTACTTTAATACATGCAAGTATAACTAATATAAAAAAGTTTAAGGTACCTTTCAGTTGAAGATATATAATGCACATACACACATGCACATACACACATATACATTGTATAACTCCAAACAGCTTGTCCTTGTTACTGAAAGGGTGCTAGAGATAGATAATACAGAATCTTCAACCAAAAAATATGTATTGATTGCTTGTATCTAAAGAAAAAAATGTATATGACCAGATATTTGATTGAAAGTTACTTTGTTCAAGTAAACATGAGCCCTCACACGTGGCTCTACCCACCATGCCACCAGCATTCACCTCACCCCTGACATGATACACTTCATTAAACACAGAAGTGCTTTTTTGCATTACGGGGTTTAAAAGAAATGGGAAGATAGGCTCCTTGAACTTCCTGTGAGAAATGAACATCGACTTCCTCTGAAGAAAATGTAAATGGATTTGCTTAATTTGACTTAGGGCACTGGAGCAATTAATAATAGATTGTGTCATAGTAAGGGCTTTGTTTATATTTAAAGCAATAAATTACAAGTATTAAGTTTATATTTATTCCAAGTTAAACTCATTTGTAATTGACATGTTACTTAGCCCAAGGCTTTTAAGATCTTTTAGTATAATTAAATTAACAGAGAATTATAGATCACTGCATTATAAACAAACAGCATGGACTTTAATATGACAGATATGCAGAGAACAGGCTGTGTAAGTAGATCATTATTATTGGTTCTACCTTCAGCAAAAATGCAACAGAAATAGCAGCAAAGGTTCAGTGCAAACAATGTTAAGTGCAAGGACAGTTTCTAAAAAATTTTTTTACTCTCCTACCTTGCTGGCTAAAAATCATTTATCAGTGTGAGGGACTATTAGTCAGTGAAACAAGCTTTTCCATCTGATCACTCTATCATTTTACTTCTTCTTCTGTCACCAAAATACTTAGCATTACGTTTTTGAAGAGGTCACGCCATGCAAGAAATCACTAAAACTGTGGACAGTTGATTTTCAAGTCATCCTTCTAGCCCTTTGTACCTCCTTCACCCAATAAGCTTAAGTGTACCATTCACAACAGACCTTTGTTGAAGCAATTAATGAAGCCTCTAACCGCTGTCATAGAGAACAGTGATGAAGATCCCACACGTGCCTTGGCAACTTATTTCAACATCTAATAATTGTGAGGTTTGATATCTAACTAAAAATGATCCGTAAAGAGAGTCTCTTTATTCTTCTTTACTGTGGCCATGGAGAAAAGACAATTCTGTTTCTCTTCCAGCAGTCTTTTAAAGCCAGCATGAGTCAAACACTCTTGCTGTTCTTTTCTCTGCATTACACACATTAAAGAGCAGAATTCTCAGTCTGTCTGCACAGGATCTGCTTTTCAGATCTCTGACTGTTCTCTTTTTTCTCCTGCCGAGTCTCCTACACTTCTGTCAAAATGCCCCACACAGGACTCCTCCTGAACTCTTATAAATACTGAGCAGAGCAGAAAGCTATACTGTATGTTTATTCGCTTTGCTCCTTTTAATCTTCCCAGGGTAGTGCTTATCTTTTTCTCAACAGCATGACATTATTGACTTGTGTTCCACTTCTGACCCACTAATACCTTTAAATCCCTGTCTATTGGCCTGTTGCTCAACCAGTTTTTCTAGATCCTGAATTTGTTTGGCTGATTAGGCCTGTCTATCTGCACTGTTTCACTTGTGCCTCTTGAACTGCATTTTGGTTTTTTTTCAGACCATGCTTTCAATCTGTCAAGATCCTTTTGAAATGCAATACCATCCATCAGCATAATGCAGTGCTTTCCATCTCAGCATCACCTACAGATTTAATTACTACTCCCTTTCCATTATTCAGGTCATTAAGAAAAAAAAAATAGTGCCAAATCCTGACAATTATATGCAGAATCAGACTCTGTGCTTCCTATTAAAAAAATACTACTTATTAATGATTTTTCTATTAGTTTTACACTATCCTGAAGTACACTTAATAAGAGACTGTTTTCATATAAGAACCTCTTGAGATACATTCTGGCAGTTAAGATTTTGCTAAGTCTAAAGTTAAAACATATATGATATTTTCTTCTTCTACTGTGTCCCTAATGCTTCTTTGTCATAGAATATAATTACATGTGCTTGACCTGATTAGCTGTTAAGTAACCCATGTTGACTGCTACTCATCAGCTTGGTTTCTTGCAGGTAAACAGTTTCCTTAGCTCTTCCATATGAGTTTTTTAAGTTGAACAGACAGTCTATATTTCTTCCCTTCTATTTTTAAGTTGTGTACCATGTCTCTTCTCATTCCTATTTTCCCTACCACATATGGCGTTGCAATTTCTCAAAATTAAATGCAACCACCACAAAAGTGACAATTTGGATTCTCTAAATAAATCTTGAGACATTTCAGAACCAAATTTTAAATTTATTTAAGATCACTGTTACTCTGTGACCTATTCCTTCTGTATGCCTTCACCTTCTGTGTTAATCAAATGATTCATCAGTCCCATAGCTGACCTTTCTCCCCTCTACTACCATGGACATTGCAGTGTTCTCTCAACTTCTCTCTCAGACCCATTAGAACACGAGAAATCAATGGCCCACAAAACCTTTCTGGTGTAAGTGGAGTTTGTGCTGTCTGTTTATAGTGTTAGAATAGATCTGGTTTGGGATATTTTACCTTTGAAACTGTTTGTCAACAAATTCTGTAGATAAAAAAGAGACAAAGGTGTAATTTGCTAACTTATAAGTTCAGTGTTCACCTTAAACTTTTCCTCTGCCTCATGATAATGCAAGGAATTCACAAATCTGATGATGATGTCTTTCTGCCCAAGAGTTGAAAATGTATGGTATTTCATCCTCTAGATCTTCATGAGCCTTTGCAGCTTGTCTTAATTTTTGTTAATGAAAGCTATCATATTTCACATTAATCTAAAATCTGTTTCTTGGTTACCAATTCTATTCTTGCATACCAATGTGTCTATGTGTAATTATATGGATATGTGTATATATATGTATATTTGTAAATCTATATCTAGTTTTGTGTATATATGTTTACTAGTATATGTATATATATAAATATTTCTATTGTCATCTTTTTCTCTTCTAAACTCTCCTTTGTACAACTTTTCCCGTATTAATAATTCTTTACTGCATCTTTCTACTCTGGATGTCAGTTTAATTTTGCTGAGGTCTGTATTATTTGCTGCATGATGTGAGTACATAATTTTCTGAACTAATCCCAGAGTTGAAAAAGTCTTCCTCTTTCCTTGTGCTTATTGTCCCAAGGAATGATCATTTGAGGAAAAAGAAATTACTTTCTGTGCTGTTGTTTTTTCTATTTAGCTAATTGATTCCAAATAGCATAAATAATATAATTTTCCTTTTTTTTATCAGCCTCATTTGTCTGTATCTCTGCACTGTATCTTTTGAAGGGCTGGCATTTTCTTTTCAGTAGGTGGCTAATTGTACACTTGTACTCAAACAAATCTTTTGTGGGGCTCTTCACCGGTCATATTTTTTAAGTTAGACCTACTTACATTTTACCAGTATTATTATAGATATATATAAATATATGTGTATATCTATACACACATATAGTGTTATATATTACATTATAGACATCTGTGACTTAAAATGTTATGCCTATTTTATTTAGAACTAGGTATTATAGTGCCTTAATTATTTTTGTCATTGATTATAGCACATTAAGATCTTCCATTCTCAGGTGTTATGGCACCCTGAGTTTGAAATTTTCTGTATTAGAAAACTGACCTTTTATTTGAGGGTGTTTGATCAAGATTTTATATTGAGAGGCTCTGAATAAGGAGATTATTTTAAATGCATGATCACTTTTTGTTTGAACTTTACTGGGGGGAAGGAAAGTCAAATATTGGAATTACAATCTTAATTTACTGTCAGAAGATGCTAACCACACAGGAAAAATTGCTAGACTCTACCACTAAAAATTAATGGAACATATTTTAATATTTCTAATTTAATGTGTATTTGAAATAATAAAATTCTCTTATGAGATTAACAATACTGAAAGAAACGTGAATATTTGTTTTCTTTATGTTATGTTATGAAGCTTTAATAGCAAAAGTAAAGAGAAAAAGGCTTGGAAGTAAAGAGAGCTATCATTGCAGATTTATTAGTTTCACTCATCATGTTGCACATCCCTGTGCACTTTTAATTTTTTTATGCATCATAGCTTTCCTGCACATGAGGACCTCTAAATAGAGAAAAAGCACCCCACTTTGGGATACGCTTCTGTCATTTCAGCATAGATTGTTGTCGCATGAAATAATTTCATATTGTGAAATTCACAGTGAAATTACAGATGAAATTAATTACTTCATGTGTGCTGTAGACACCAGTGTTAATTAAATAACTTCTGAATAAAAAGAAATCTAACTTTTTAAAAAGGTAGATTCAATAATAGCAAGTTGCTCTTGTCATGTGCTTAGAAACAGAGTGGGGTTTTTCGCTTGCTCACTCCCAAAGTTTTTTAATTGCTTTACCTGCCATGCTTAAGTCACTTAAGTTACTGAAGTATACTCCAGGCAATCCTTTCCTTTCAGATCAAGAGAGCTGATAACTGAATGAGCATCAGTCTAGAGGGTTTTTATCACATCATCACCTCTTTAAAGACAAGCGCTAATTCCCTGGTATTTAATTTTCCAAACAGCCATACTATACGTTATTTGGCTAGCTAGCAATTTCCATTTTTTTTTTAGGCAGCTTAATCATTAGCTTTGACTGGTATCTATCACTAATACAAGCTTAAAAGCACCCTGTTGCTAATTTGTTTCCCAAATATGCATTTATTGCTTGATTTTAGTCTCTCGAGTTTGAAAACTGTAATCTAAATGACTTTGCTAACCTCATCTTGTGATAACTGTTATCTTTCTGGCTTTCTAGAATTAGACAGGGAAGGAAAAAACCTCTCAGATATTGCTAAGTGATAAATACTGACCTATCTTGACTCTCTAATTGTTATTGGCAACTAACTGTAAATCAGTGTCATAACTGAAACTAGTTTCTGGTGAAAATTCTGATCCCTTGAAAGATAATGAAAGTTTTGCCCTTTTTTATTTGTTATGGATAACAACAGCTCATTTTTACACTCTGAAATGGAGTTGTAGACATAGCTGTCTCCTTCAAAAAATGGCCAAGAGCATACACTGTGTCTTCATGCTTGTGGTAATCTTGTGTGAAGCCAGGTTCTGACCTGCTGACATGCAGAGCATGGTATAAATTTTTTTAAAAGTCATTAACAGCATCAGGAATGTCATCTTTTTACTGTGGTGGAGTAACCTGAGAAATGCTGCATAACTTGCTTTAGGGACCTGTGACTTAAAAAGCTGATCATCATCCTCACTCAGCTTGATTCTCACTGAATTATCTATAAAATTTTGGTACAAACAAGATGGGAAAAAATGCTTCATATCTGGAGTTATGCATCACTGTATCCAAATGGCAAGATTTGCATTCATGCAAAAACCCATGTAATACATTGCAAGAATACAGTAGACCACAGAAGTTAAGTAATAAGCTCTCATTCTTCCACTAAAATGTTGCTATATGCAATTTTTTACTAATATTTTCTCACTAATGTCTTTAATGAAAATATATTTTTAAAGGCAAGCAGAGAACAAGCAAGATGATTTTTCAAAGTATTGCCAGTATGCTTCTGACGCCATCTTGCAGTAATTCAGTTTTTTAAATAATTCCAGTTGTACACTTTGGAGCAAATCCCTGCAGAGAACAATGGAGTTGATTGTTTTGTTGACGGCAATTGTTTTATATGTGGGTTGTTTCTCAAACTTCACTTTTGGGCAGGATAGGGAGTGGTTCAGAGAAGCCCCTCTAATGAATGGGTAACAGATGACTGTAAACTACAGGTATTAGACCTTTTCAACATGGAGCTTTAGTGACTCAAAATGTTAAAACAGAGACAGAAGAATAACTGTGAACATGTCCTAAAAGCTCAATGAATTAATTTTCTCAAATTAGGTAATTTGTGGCAAATCAATTTGGATTTTTAACATTTTTGGAAATGTGGGTGAGTTTGCAATGCACAAATAACCTAGCTATCTAATATCAAATGTACTCTTTCAAAAGATATAATTGTCCATGGGGCTTTTCAATAGCACAGTCTTAGAATATATAATGATGATTGCAACATTTTCAAGTTTTCAACAATTACTCCATGTAGCAAAAGGTACTTGGTAAAACACTAAAAAATAATTAAAATAAGGAGGAATACATTGCAATAAAAGAGTACGTTTGCTTCCATTCACAGCTGTGTTCAACCTATCCCCTTTGCTTGATTTTCATGCAGCATCTCCTGACTGCTGTAACAATTACTCACATGCTAAAGTATTTAATGAATTTCATGCAGTTCAGCATGATCACGGAAGAAATAATCCAAATATAGTTCTAAGAAATAAGGTATCTTCTCTAGCGAAGTCTTCTTCATGCAAAATAAAATATAAAGCTTTATAGTCATTGCTACTGGTTGACATTTTTAGTGGAAATCAAATCATGTAGCAAAACATCCCTGGGATGCTATCCACACTTTGGTACTTTGTTGATAACTTAAAATTAGCTAATTAACTAGTTTCTACTGTGAAATCTTAGTTCCCCGGCAAACATGTATGTTTCATTCTTCTAGAGCCAAAGGCAAATCATAGATTAAAATATCTGGGATATTTGTCCGATTCTGTGCCTGTGGGTGGAGACAAGTCAACAGTTGGAAGATTCACACGGTACATCATGCTATGCCTTAACTTGTCTTTCAGACCACAAAAACCTCATGAGACCAGCAAACCATAAAAATGTCTTTTTAGCACATCTGTATGCACAAAATTATGTGCTTTCTTTTTTATACATTAAATTCAGGGAATATTGAAATGAAGAGTCACCTCAAAAATCAAGGTAATTTATTTTATAAATGTTGAAACACAATAACAACGTGGGACTTTATATTCTTTTCTTTCCTTCAAAGGTCCAATTTTCATCAAATAAATTATCAAATCAATGAACCAAAGAAACCTTTCTCAGTAAGAGACATCTAAGATTTGTGTCAATCATAGAAAGCTCTCTTATGGTTCTTTGCATGGAAGAAAGCACACTCTATCCCCTCCTAGCTTCAGTGCTTAATGAAGTGACTAAAACATTCAAACATTTTAAGGAATTTGGACACCTAATCTCCAGTTATTTTAAGTCAACTGATATTCCATGAGGGAACTTTCAGTTCCCTACATGGCCATAACTTACACATGATCCTTTCTGTGTTTTTCTTGATTTCTTTACCTGTGAAAACAGAAAGACTAATACCCAGAGAAAACAGCAGGATTTGTAGTGCACTGTTTGAAAGGCTTCAGCACTACAAGTGTCTATTTTCTGCTTTTCTCTGTTACTGGCTAATAACTGGTCACTGACAGTTCTGTCCTAGTCTCTATTCATCCAGCTGCTATTCTCCTGCTCACTTTCCCTGGACTCTGAAGTGCACAGTAAAATGTCTGCAGATGGGCTTCACTGTTTGTTCATCTGAAGAGCTAACCTAACTCTTGGAGTTAGGAGTCATTAATTCCTTTTGGTAACACAGGCAGGTCTTCTCTGTTGCTGTTTTAAAGTTTGTGTGTACGAAGGCATCTCTTCACTTTTGTTGGTGACTACCTGGCAACATGACCAAGCAGCACTGAGAGCTGTGTATACATTTTGCCTTGATGACATTTAGGGCTCACACATCAGCTTTTTCATCCTGCTCTTGAGTGGCTGTTGAACAGTAATATTACAGCAGTAATCAGTGTCAGAATTTGAATTTCAAAGCAAATTAAAATGACCATCGTAATATCCTGTTGGATGTTGATGGGGCTTTTTATTCCCCTGGGAATTATAGAAGTTCATTATTTCCATCATAGTCTTGGCTTGTGAATCACAAGCCAAGTAATGTAATAGAAAATTCACATTTTGCTGTGTAAAGCCATATTTTCTTTTACTGCAGTTATAGCCATTGTCTTCACAAGGTAACAGCTGGAAGTACAATCCCCATGCCACCAGGGGTGAGTCCACACAAGCAGTTTGGGGAACAGAGCACCATGAGCAGCAATCCTGCAGGTTTCTGACTGACAGCAGAATACAGTAGTTGCCTCCTATTTCAGCCAGCATATCACCCCTGCTCAGCTGGCCTCTGCAGGCATTTGGATGTCTGTCTGTCTGTTGCTCTTTCTGAGTTGCCTTATGTGCTTATATATAGGGATAGCATCCTAATTCTTGGCCTCTTGCTTTTTCTTCCATTCCTCCCCTGCTTCTCTTCCCCTGTACCTTACATCTCCACACAGCCAGAGTCTTACCTTACAAGACTATTAAATCATGACCTTAAAATTATTTCCCTTTGGAATTAGTATTATTAATTCTTACATCCTGTAATTTACAATGAAATAATGCTCTAACTCGTGAATCTTTAAACAAGAGATATCAATGCTCTGCAGAGAAGGACTGCAGAAGCAGAAACTCCCCATCCTAAATCTTAATTAAAAATTTTATTTGTACAACACAAAGTAGTATTTCAATAGTCCTCTATTTGCTCAGAATCTCTTTATACAGGTTTTCACAGCAAATTAATTTGTATAACACGGAAGGATTTTGCTACAATTGTGACTAGACTAATGTCATTTTGGATAATCTTCATAATGTCTAAAACTTCAATCTTTCCCTAAAGAACAAAAGCAGTGGGAAAAAAGAGAAATTTCTCTCCCCTGTGGGTTGTGGAGCTATTTACACCAGTCATATTAAGCACTGCAAATAATTTATTTGGTGAAATTAGCCCTTTCTGTTTAAGACATCAGAAAATAAAACTTTCATGTCTATGACCTTGTGTTTAGGACACTCTCCCAGAAGGGAAGAACAGGATAAAAAGGTGCAAAGAGAGGTAAAAATGAGCACTGCATCATTTGGCAAAGCTTTTGATAGAGAATGTACTGTAAACAGATGTTACAGTCTGGATCTTTTACATATCGAGTCATTCATAGAGTGCTCATTCGGACTAAGAACTTGTTTGATGGCTTAAGGAACACATTGTCTTCACTAATTAGATAACGTAACCTTTACCAATTAATTCCACTTTCAGCTGAATTAAATAAATGCTGTCAAAAGAAGCTTGACCAACATTTTAAAACCACTAAGCTATACTGTGTCTGAGTTCCGTAGGAAGGTTCAGCCATTTTTTGGTTTATTAGTTGCAGATATATGGCTGCAGGAACTATCAATTTCATGGTCTGTCCTGCTTTAAGCACAAGGTTGGATTAGGATCCTCTGAAGGTTCCTTCCAACGTGAATTATTCTATGATACTATGAGCCTACATTTTATATAACATTCTATATTAATAGAATATTATTCTATTAAATTTACCATAGGGTATGCTAATTGTCTATTTTTATATAAGATAAATATATATATATTAACAGTTGCTCTCCTGTGTTAATTCCCTTTTGGCTGTTAACATACTTTGCAGCATTCATTAAAAATAGCTAAGAAAATTGAACCCTTGATCAGAAGATTTTTTGCCTTTACAAGATTCCTTATCCATACTGAGGAGTTGGTAAAGGCCCACAACAAAGTCTAAAAATAATGGATTATGTCAACCCTGTAGTTTCTAAAAGTAGTATCTGTTAATTTCTTAAAGATTTAAATAGCTTGTTAGGATATCAAGATTTTTAAAGACTAGAAGTAACCTTCTGCACTCAAACACTGCAGTATCATTTATTTTTAATTACATATAATTGAGGTCCTCATAAACAGAGCTCTGCCAGCTGAGAACTTCTCAGTCTCTCTGAGACTGGTGACTAAACAAGACATTTACTGAAAATTAAGTCTGTTTCATAAAGCATCTTTTAGAAATTGTTTCAAAATTGGCCTCTCATGCCTATCTATTACTGGTTTAAACAGTTTCTGCCTTTGAGAGGGAATACTGATACTGTAATTTTAGTCAGAAAGTTCCAAAGCACTGCAGTTCTTTTTAAGCCCACAAAGCTAGGTTTTTCTTTTTTTCTTTTCTGTTTTCTTTCACATCTGAAAAAGCTATTTATCTTTTCCTTTTCTCTTCTGGTTCATCTCTTCTGCAGTAGCTGCAGCGACCTGACTAAAGTTAGAAGAATTTAACTAACAGAGTTCAACAAGTTTATGGTGTTAACAACAGGAAACCACCACACTAATCTGCAGATTGCCTGACTTCACATACAGGGCTATTCATGAATTCATGCTGCTGTTTTCCTTCATTTCAGAACTTCCATTGTTTTATATGGGAGCTTGGAGGCTGGTTTAATTAAAGTGATCTGAATAGAAGTACAGTATGCCAGATGTACATTATAAATATACAGGTTATGTAATGGTAAACCATCAGGAAATATATGGGAATGGTTTGTGATAACTCATTGTTAACTAAATATAAATTCTAATTTATTTCACTGTTTTAAACTTACTACCTTTTTTTTTTAACTAGCACGAATGAACTTTCTTTGTATTTTTACTTTTTCCTATTTTTATTACAGCTATCCCATGGGGAAAGTCTGCTTCAAATTAGTTCATTCTGGTGAACAGGTACTATTCAGTGTGAATAAGAATTGTAGTATTTGGGCTGGATCCACAATGAGACTAAGACAGGGTATGCTGCTGTTTCTTCTGCCCACAGCAGAGGTATTCTAAAGCCATGATTCAACTGCCATATAATTTATTTGGTGAAATTAGCCCTTTCTGTTTAAGACATCAGAAAATAAATCTTTCATGTCTATGACCTATAAAGACAGAAAGAAAATTATTTCAAAATTTAAATTCTTGGTGTCTTCAAAGAATATAGCCTTGATTCAAAATGTCTTCTTTTCATTATGTTGAACTGTTCAACTCTGTTGTCCCATGACTCACCAATTAAGCTTAGAAGTACTTTGTGCAGCCCTGGTTCAGGACATACAGCATCAGCTTTCACTGGTTTAAAAAGTAGAATGAAGTGTATATTCTTCAACTACTTGCATACTGTCATATAAACAATACTCAACCCAGGAAGCCAGTTTCCACATAAGTTGTGAGTGAAGTTGTGGGTGTCATACATGTGTATATTTCACATATGATTTACTTTTTTTTTTTTTTTTTGGAAGCCCAAATGCAATTCATTTAATAGTCAACCATTTTCAGGTTCTGAACTGTGTTAATTCCTAAATTATTTTACTTTTTGCATTTCCTTTTAGACTATGTGTGCCACTTGATTACCACAGAGGCTTGAAATAACTTTTTATGAGTCACATTTTGTATCTAAAATGAAATATTTCTGACAAGAAATATGACCCTACATATTTGTTTGGTGGTTTTCCTGTCAATTTCATCTGATAGGTATTTTCAAAGCTGAGTGGACAGGAGGTGTAGAGCAGACAAATCCCACTGTTTACTAATTAATTTCTCTCTTCTTGAGATCACTAACAGAAAAATCAATGGTCATCTAGCACATGTTCTTTATAACCTGCAGTGGTTTAGCATAATTTGTTGAAAGATTACCCAAACACTATTCACAAAGAGGGAAAGATATCAAAAGTTCATTAAAGCAGAATAGCAAAGAATAAAACAAATATTTCTCTGTGTGGAATTTTCATTCTGAAGAATTTATGCTTCACAGCAAATATGCATCCTAGACTCCTGCAGGAAGCTCCCTAATTAAAGCCTCCCTTTCAAGGAGTTCCTGCACTAGACTGACTAACATCTGACTAACTTTGGACAGTGGAAATGAGACACAATTCTTTTAACTTCATCACCACAGTTTACCATATGATTCCACTCGTAGTAGTGGGTGAAACTGGAATAAAGTAATATATCAGACCTGTCTTGTCTGAATTGTCTTTTTAAATCCACAACAGGACTGGAAGGAAATTAAAATATGAGGCAAAGGGTGTGTTTGGGCAGTGATTTTCAGCTTTCAGATGTCTCTCTTTGTCATCACTCTCACATTGGTGCTGTTTACTGCAAGAGATTTTGATGAATGATTTTTAAAAATGTTCAAGAGTTTTGGAAAACCATTCAGGCCTTCTGAAATTAGCCATAAAGCCTTTCATTTATTTGCATATGGTCTTCTAATACTCTATATTCAAATTGCTTAGAAACCTCAAAATATCTGTCCTTTTCGCTTCTCTGAATCATGTAAGTTATAAGGAAAGGAATGTCCCCATCTCATTGATCTCTTCTAACAAACACAATGCAATTTATATTAAAGACTTCTCTAAGGCATTGCTGTTCTTTTTGATTCCTCATGGAGCAAAAAGGGAGAAAAAGTGGAATTTTGTGTTCAAAAAACTATAAATGTGTTGCTATGGATAAACACAGTTTCAGTCATTACTCAAGGCAGCTGTGAGGTGGCTTTGAACAGCTCTACCAGAACAGCTGCCACCAGCTATGGCAGCCAAATTCTATGGGTCTTGGCAAATGGGGAATGATGGCGAAGCTGGTCAGAGGACAGGCTGTATCAGCATATTTCTTCTGTACCCTGGACCCTCTGCCCATGCTGATATGAACCTTTCACCACCAATCTTTCCCAGCTGTGATGGCCACACTCCTGACTTGATTTACATGAGTTGAACAGGTTTAAGTACAGCCGCCTCCAGGCGTTGCCAGGATGTGCATGTTACAGTCACCAACTCTGGGCTTACAGTGATGTTTCAGAGCTCTCTGGGAAGTCCTTGATGCGTGCAAATCCTTTGGCAGCTTGCATGGTTCAGCCTTGATTGCTCACATAGCTTTTGGTGCCTGGCACTCAGTGAATATGGTATGCAGGAGGTTGCAGAGTAGGAACCTGATCCTCTTTATGAGGCAGGAGAAGAACATCAGCTTGTGGTGATATATTTACTATTATTTTGAATATGGTATTAATTTGTAGTGACATATTGAAAACAAATCAGAGACTATCACTGATCCCTGCAGCAAGACACATGGGTAGTTCTCAGTAGGAGGCTTTCAGATGCTTTATGGACTTGCACCTGCCCAGGCAGTCCGTGAAGGCAGCATCTGTCTCAGACCTGTCAGACTCATTCATGCCTTACCTCAAATATTCTGCTGTAGCACATTAATCCCTGATTTTCTTCTGGCTGGCAAGAAAGTGGGGAGAGTGGGGGGGCAGACAGGTGTTATCTAGAAACTGGGAATTGCCTCCTAGGTCCTAGAAATAGCATGCAAGAGTGTTATGGCCATGCATGATCATGTAAGGTTATTGTCAGCTACTTCCACAATTATCTATTTCTTTTATTTTTTTTAAGCGGGAATTGTATTAAACCATTCTTCTGCAAACAGCAAGAGAAAGCACAGTCCTAGAGATGCTGAAAACCCATGCTACAGTCACCAAAGTTGATGGAGTCCCTTACTTCAAAGTGCGTTTTCTCTGTTTCAGAGGACAGACTTGAATTTCCATCCCAGGGAACAACTGAAGGTAGTATTCCCTGCCTCACTGGGACTCTGCCATGTTACATCAGTATTTCACTGAGACTAAAGGAAAGCTATTGACTACACACCCTTGTGAATTTGATCACTCATCTGCAATGAGAGATACTTAGGCATTGAACCCTTGCTTACCAGACGCTCATTGGAACAATTCCTGCAGAAGACCCCAAATCTTGGCTAAAGCATTCACCTGATTCATAGTCAAGTCTTTGCTCCTATCATTCCAGTCTGCAGTGGTGCACAGGCCTCATTTTGTGCTAACATATAGTTTACTTAGGAAATTACAAAAAGGAGACAGAGCCGACAGCTTTATCTTTCCAGCACTTGTACTGGTCCTTTCTAGTACTAGAGGTAGTACAAGAGGAGATTGCCTCAAAATGACCCAAAGAATGTTTAGATTGGATACTAGGAAAAATTTTGTTACTGAAAGTGTTATCAAGCGTAGGAACAGGATACCCAGTGAAGTGATTAAGTCACCATCTCAGAAGGTATTTAAATATGTAGATGTGGCACTTAGGGACTTGACAGTGTTAGGCCAATTGTTGGATTCCATGGCCTTAAGAGCCTTTTCCAACCTCAATGATCCTATGATTGTATTTTGTACTTCTACAGGTTGGTGTTCAAGGTACTACAGGCTATTGGAGAAATTTACACATGCAGCATTCTTATTAAAAGAATAAAAAACAAACAAACCAAGAAAAAGGAAGTGATAGTAACACCTAGCACTGTCCCCTACATCATATTGCATAGTGTCATGCCTTCCTTACAGCCTAAATACAAAGTCCTCACAGACAGAGGGCTGCCTATGCCTTCCCTGAAAGGATGATTAGTGTTAAGTGTATATATCTAAAATACACTTACTTTGGTTTCCTAAGAAAATTCAGTAAGATCACAGTCTTATCACACATGTCATCATTTGAAATTGACAAGCACATCACTCCTCTTATAATTAGAAGCTTTGAATGTTAATTTCCCAAATTCCCACATCATCAGGAGGATGAAATTTAATCTCCACATATGTCAGAGTGGACTGAACCAGGGATTTGATATGTTAGGAGAATCCTGGACCTGTGTTTTTAGGCAGAAGGAATTGGCAACATTTCAGTGTAACACAGTATTGTGCTTGTCCCTCAGGGGAGGCTTTATATAGAGTGCTTCAGTAGCATAGGGTCATTTTTGAAACTCAGAGTGCATTGCTCTCTTTAAAGTCACAGCATCTAGGAATGATCCAGATTCTAACACTCAGAAAAAAAAAAGACCAGTACAAGTCAGATAAATGGTGGCTGGCAGGTGCTGCAAAACTTGGGACAAGAAAACCATGAGTGGGATACCAAACTGGGTAAAAACCTACTGCCTAGAAATTAGTTTTCTGTGGGAAAACGAAGGCTGAAGATTTAAGTACAAGAAAAATGAGAGAATGACTGCAAGTGAAAGAAGACAATTTTGGAGTCTATCATAGCAAAATGATGCCACATTGGAAAGAAAAAATCCTACAAATTTTGAGGTGTTACTGCTAGTTTTTACCAACCTCTAATAAGGTGATTTTTTTTTAATTTTTAAGGGAAAAAAATGTAGTTATTTTCACGAACTTTCCAGGGAAAAACCAATGTGGGTATTTAACCTTGTCAACTCTCCCCCAAATTATCCTTCTTCTTTGGTGAGTGAGTACTCCACAGTGGTAAATGACCATGCTATCTTTTTCCATAGTCCCATATGTGAAATAGCTACATTTTCCCCCATGACTAATAGGATAAGTTCAAATAAAGGTTATGTGTTTAACTAAACCTCAGCAGCAGAGTTATGAGACACATATTTAATAGTTTTTCATCAGAAGCAACATGCTGTTCTAATTTGCTGATTGCCAAATTATGTCACCCAGCTAAAGAGGTTGTTTTTTTTGTTATTTGGGTCTACAGAGATGCCTTTTTAAATAGCAATACAGAGAAAAACTATAAATATTAAGGGGAAAAATATCTAAACTACAAAATATGGTTATCAGAAATTTCCAATAATTAGATTAGATTAATAAATATGTTCTGAGACTACTGATATCATTCTTATACACAAGACCACAGTTAAATTAATAAATCTCCTACTGGTATAGATTTACTGCATAAACAGGCAGCAGGCTAGAGAGGTTATACAATCTTCACCTTTTTGCTTTATTGGGGAGAAAAGTGCATGGGAAGAAACTTTTAACTTTTTCTTCTCATTTACTCTCCCTTTTTTCTCTCTCACATCAATAGATACAACCCAGTCACCTCCATCTTTTGAAAGGTTTGTCAGGTTGTGTCATTGGTTTGGACATCTTGCTACCAGCTGTAGAATGGATACAATTAAAATGTGAGGGAAGTGATAAAACTTCCCCTGTAGAGACTAGAGTGCAGCACAAAGGAATCAGCTGAGTGTTTCTGATAACAGTTTTGTCTAAAGCCTGCACTGCAGCCTGAAAGGCTGTGCAGAGCTACTAGAGTAAGATAAGAAGCTATTGAGACATGACACCACCAAGCCTGGTGAGGGCAAGGTGATCACAATTCACCCAGCTGGGACATTTTTGTGCTTCATTGTCTCTACATATTGGGATATTTCCAAAAATATTTCAGTGGGGTTTTCAAGATTTATCTTTGTACCAGAAAACACAAAAAATGTATTTTGGATGATGCTTGCCCCACAAAATCCAGAATAAGTGCTTGAGGATAGGGAAGAAGGGTCACTAGAAGGTATCCTAGTGTCATTCTGATAAAATGCAATGAGAACTAAACTGACTAGGGAGAACAGTAAAACTTAAAGTTAAAAAGAAATTTTCAACCCTGAGTCCATTGGTTTTAACTGAAGAATGCTTCCTTCCTCTTGCAGGAGTGATAAAAAGGTGCTGTAAGAGTACAAACGCTGCAATGACAGATTCAATTTTTCACATTTTAGAAAATCTTTGAACTTCTGTTGTGTCTGCAACACAGATAAGGCCACAATTTCTTTGCTCTAACTCAAAATATATAAAACAACCATGCGTGTTCAGAGCACAGCAACAAAAACTGTCAGAGGGCTGTAGCACCTCCTTCCATGAAAAAAGGGTGAGTGAGCTGGAGCTGGTCATCCTGGAGAAGAGAAGGCTCTTAGTGTCACTGGTCAGTGACTAGTCTCTACACATTCAGTATGAAATCAGAAGAAAAACAGCTAAAATATACAATACACAAGGGTTTAACTGGACAACAGTGTTACTCCTGTGCATAAAGATGTTATAACTTCTATAAAGATCTAGAATTATTACACAAACACAGGATTATGGATTAATTCAGGACATGAAAATAATCATGCACTAATCTGTAATTTTCAGAATAAGAGAAAGATAAATTAGATTATTTTCTAGAAAAAATCCTTTATAGATTAAAAAAAGAGCAAGCCTTGAAAATGTCATATGAGCTACTGGAGTAATGAAATTCATTAAGCTTCAAAAAACTTCCACATAAATTTAAAGAACCATTGTTTATGCTGCTATCTATTTCAAGTGCATTTATATAGGAAGCATGACAGAGAAATAATCCTGTGTGATTACTGCAGTGAACATGACAAGCTCAATGTGAGTGCAGATTTTTAATTTTATACAACAAAATGTTGAAATACTAAGTTCTTCATGTGCTTAATGAAAGAAGAAAACAGTAAAAATCCAAGATTAATCTCACTAACCAACTCATTTTGGCATAAATAAAAACAGAAGTGTTCCTAAGGGATTCTGTGCTCAGTGTTACAAAGCAGAAAGAACTTAATATGACCCATACATTAGTTTACCCTTTCAAACAGGTCTGTATTACAGATTTCTCCTGTAACACATGGGCACATTTTAAGAGATAAATGTTCAAGAAATTTCACTTGAAACCTGATTGAGACATTTTAAAAGAAATGAGAGAGGTTTAAACCACTGGGTTGGATTAATGTAAATTGATTTGTCCAAGGTTATTTGTTTAGATAATAGAGGTAATAGAAGGAAGGCCCTGGGTCTCACAGAAGTGACACTCTGAGATGTCCCATCCTGTCATCAGGCTCAAAGCAGGTTCACAATAGGGCATACTCCATTTAGGCAGGGAAAATTCAATTAGGATCATTCTGTGGACTCAGGGAGCCCAGTGGGGATCAGGATAGGCAATATTCAGATTTCATTTTCTCACAACAATATATGCGAATGAAAGAAATTTTTTGCCCTGCCTTGTGCTCCCCCTTGTGTTTTCCCAAAGTCTGATCATAAGATTCTGGTATCAGAAAAAAAAAAAAAAAGTTGATTCTTTATGGTATATTTTATTAATTATATTTAAAATAATAAAAAACTGGCCATAATTAACTACCATAAACAGTAAAAAAAGAATTGTCAAACCTACACAAAATTATGAATTTGGCACTGCACAATGACTAGAATTAAAAAAACATTCTACATATACAGAAATGCAAAATAATTAAGCAAGAAACCTTAAAAACAACAAACAAAAACCAACCAAACATTATTTAAATAGTTTCTGGAATCAGACACAGTTTTTCCCTCATTGTGCTGTCAGCTAAGTAGGTATGTCAGCAACAAACCTTTGAACAAATCAAGGGGGAGATGATTCATGCTGCAGCCCTTAGGCCAGTCCAGCACTAAAATTTCAAAATACTGAATGAGACAGTTAAAATCAAAAGGTGGACTAAAGCACTGATTAAATGTGAGACTGTGTTGGATCCATCCTTTTGATTTTTAATGTCTTCTTACCCTCCACACTAGGAATGTGTCACAGATGTGTCAAGAGTCCAAAATGTAAGCTGGTTCTCATTCACAAAGCAAGAGTTTTATAGCCCAGTGATCAACTCCATTCAACTTTTACCCAACTGAATGGGTAAAATTCATGAGTCATTGTTCCTCAGCCACCCAAATGCCAGTTTCTCATCCATAATTCTTTCTTACCATTGAAGTGTTAGTGGAGGAAAGTATGTACTTTTCGTGCAGCAGTTTTTGCTGGCTTCTTTTCCACAGCAGCAGCAAAGGTATTCATTGAGAGCATCTGTCCTTGTAGAACTGAAATTCACGTGAATCCTTTTAGTAGTATGGCAGACTTCAGTGATGACTTAAGACGCTATACCGATCACAATAGATGAAAATTAAAAGCACAGAGTCAGAGAAGAAGGAGCTTGAACGAAAATGTCGAGAAGACATAAAATTAATAAACCTTATTTTAACACATGAGGCATAGGAAAGTTGCCAAAGCACCTGTAGGGCCAGTAAGTAACCAAATATAAAAGGAATGTTCAGAAAAGATAAAGCTATAGTAAGAAAACTCAGCACATGTTTTCTATCTGTTTTCCCTGTGGAGAAGGATGGGAAGGATTGCCCAAAGTGATCCCTTTTCTATGCAGGACTTATCAGAGGATCTTGTTGATGCTGAACTTTTGGAAGAATGTGGAACAAAGAAAACAAATTAAAAACTTCTTATCAGTGATCTGGTACATGCTGCAGAGTTAAACAAACTCATTCTGAAGTCTTGCTTCCCAAAGCTATTGGAGACTTTTACAAGAACAAGGATAATCACATCAGCCTTGGTGAGGCCACATCTGAAGTGCAGTGTCCAGTTCTGAGCTCCTCAGCAAAAGAAAGACGAGGAGCTACTGGAGAGAGTCCAGCAGAGGCCACAAACATTATTTGGGGTCTGGAACACCTCTTATGAGGAGAGACTGAGGGAATTGGGGCTGTTCAGTCTGGAGAAGAGAAGACTGAAAGGAATCTCATTAATGCATGTAAATTTCTCAAAGACAGGTGTCAAGAGGATGGTGCCAGCGTCTTTTCGGTGGTGCCCAGCAACAGGATGAAGAACAACAGCCATACACTGAAACACAATAAGTTCCACCTCAACCTGAAGAAGAACTTCTTTCTGTTGAGGGTGGCAGAGCACTGGAACAGGCTGCCCAAGGAGATCATGGATAATTCCAAACCCACCTAAAAGTATTTCTGTGTCACCTGCTCTAGGTGATCCTGCCTTGGCAGGGGGATTGGACTAGTTGATCTCCAGGGATCCCTTTCAAACCTTACAATTTTGTGATTCTGTGATAAGCATAAGGAAATCTGGAGAATATAATCTCTCCATATTTCCAGATGGTCTAAAAGATGTTAATGAAGTGAAACTGCTGCAATGTGAAGAGCCTAATCTACATAAGTAATAGGTTGAATAATAGGAATCAGATAGCTGTAAGAGTTAGATCGCTTAATAAAAATAACTCTATACTTTCATCATATGCATAGTTAGCAAGTTTATAATTCAGTTATAAATAGAACGATTATTAAGATGAATCTCTAATATCCTCTGTCTGCCTCACCACTAATAGATCTCTGTTTTTCAAAAAGTCATTAGTCTTACCTTAGACATGTTTAGTTCTGTTGATTTACCCTTGGGGAGGACTTCCAAAACACACCAATGTACATTCTGCATTGTAAATTTACTTACAGTAATTTAGTTACTGCACCTTACTCTGGTAGGAGCCTATGCTTCTGATAGAAGTAGGAGCCTTCACTATATAGGTTTCATTCCTGGATATTGAGTCAATATCTAAAAAGAACAGGGATGTAGAAGACAGATAACATTGTTTCTGTCAGTCTATTGGACCAGCTAACTGCATAGCAGACTTTAGCAGATAAAGAAAACACTCCTTGTCTATTGCATTTTAATTATCTGGGAACTGAGAACTAGTCAATATCTTGAGGCTGCAGCTTTCAATCCTTCCATACACTCGCTCAATTTGCAAGTTGCTCCTCACCTGTCTTCTTGTCCTCTGTTTTCATTTTGAAACTCCAATCTAATTTTTTTTATACACATATTTCTTGGTCTAGGAGTGCCAGCATTTGCAATCATAGAATCATAAAATTGTTTAGGGTGGAAAAGACCTCTAAGTCCATTGTGTTCAACCGTTAGGCCAGCACTGCCAAATCCACCACTAAACCATGTCCGTCAGTCCCACATCTACACATCAGGAAAGAATTAAAACAACATGTGGGACACTATTGTCATCTGGTTAGAAGGAGGAAACAGACCACCTGCTATGTGTATAAGTTCACCTTGATCAGTGAATACAAAGGAAAATGGGGATTTATTTGTTGGTTTATCTTGCTGTGGAAGGGATTTTTTTTTTTTTTTCTGCTAGACATTAATGGTTTTGATAGAGGAAAAGTGTGGTGTCCACCCATTTCTTAAGAATTAGAAATCAACTGGGGCTAAAGAGAAGGCAAAGTAGAGTGTACAACTCTACTTACATATGTCTTATATAGAAAGGACAATTTCTAGAAACTCTTCAGAATGAGATACCCAATTGCGTAACTGCTTTTTAGCATACTGGACAAATCTGGTGACCTACATCAGTTTGATGTCATAAGTGGTCCCTCCCAAGTCTACAGATCTTGAGTCCATGTGTTTCTAAACATATTTGGTCCAAATCCAATGGCCATTTCAGATTGACTGGGAAAAGGTATTCTTCAAGATTCATATTTGTTTCAGATAAAGTGTAAGAAATTCGGTGTTTCACTGAAGGAAGCTTTGTTTGACAGTACTATCACAACAGTAATACTACTAATCTGGAGTTTGCAGTAATGGCTTAGGAAAAATAGTCAACCAGGTGATGTGTTGTCCTGAACATTTTCTGTGTTTTGAAGTTGTTTCACAGTAGCACAACAAACAGGAAAAGCTCACGGTTACTAATAAGAATAATAATCAACATTTTTTATTTTATGTCAGACAAATGGACATTTATGTCTCTTATCTGAAACAAACAAAAAAAAGGAACCAGAAGGACTAGTTATGACACAAACCAAACATGTAACTCAATAAGCAGCCATTATTTTTCATGGTATTTCTTAGAAAATGAGCCTGTATAACTGCCTTCTTGTTTGTACATCTGGCAAAGAATTGTCTCTCACTTTACAATAACTTTTGAACCAACTGGTCAAATTTAGTCAAATGCAGCTCATATGTAAATACCTCAAAGGTTAAATTCCTCCAAATTTCATGAAAAGAAACAGCCAGATAAAACAAATACAAACAAGCTACAAAATTAATGTCACCACTAAATGAAAAATTGCACTCTGAGCTGAAATGGTTTTTTAACACTGCATAATCTATTTCAGATAGAAATGGAGTATAAATGCATTATTGTTGACAAAAACTAAAATTTATCTTGAAAGTCACTTTATATATGATTTTGCATATTGTCATTGATATGAAATCTGTGATGGTTTACACCTAATTCAAGTTTTTTATCCTGCATAATTTCTACACTGACTATTATAATTAGGTTGCATTTTTGCAATGAGGCACATTTTCATCTCCTAGACAAACCAGCAATATTCATTTTCTTAATTACAAATACCAGGATATGAAACAGAGAATTAAGACATGATATAGGTAACAGGAGCTCTGTGTTCATTTCCTTTGATGAATAAATAATTGGTTATTTGATTAATAAATAATAATATTTTGTTACCATTTTTCTCAAACACTTCATTAAAAAAATACTTTCTGACATTGTTTTATTGCGTATTACCTAACAGCACTCTTTGGGGTTCAGGAAATAGTTTTACCTAAATTTCTCAGCCAAAGAAAATGGGGCATATACAGTTTTAGAAATACGTTTTACCTACCTGGAAAGTCATAGATTCTGTGCTGCAAGTTCCTATGCTTTTTCAGACACTGTGAACAAAATAAGGAGTGAAAGGAGGGATGCTCAAAATGTGAAGGTATTTTCTGAAATGTATTTGCCCAGCCAGAGATTAAGTAATTGCTCCATTTTGTGATTGCAATTGAATCATGGCAGAAATTCTATGGATACAAATTTTGCTTGCAAAGAATATTTATGTGCTTTATGCTTTTTTGACCTGGGTACACTTTTCACAGTAAGTGAGGCATAGAGGGGAACATGCAGAGGAACAATGCAGCCCAGATTATTTCCTGCAAGGTCCTACATTCAACAGTGAGTAAGCAACAATAGTAAAGTTCCATCAATGTACAACGGTCTTGTCCTTAGTTTTGTTTCGTTTATTTTATTCCTTAGTCATTGGACCACCTTGCCTTCACTGTTTTGTTTTAGCTCCTCATTTTCCTAGTGTTATTTTGATATCGAGACCTCTGAAGATTAACATTGTCTTTTAGAGGATCAGTAAAATTTTAAAACACTGAAGATGCTGAAGAACTACACAAAATGACTAAATTTGGGATGCAAGGTAACCTCTTTTTTTCCTCACTTGAGAGGAAAGAACCAAGAACTCAAGAACAAACTGCCCAACAGGCCTTGTGCTGCCTCACTGCATGAAGTAGACCCATGAAACCAGTAATATTTTTCAAAGCACTTGGTCACAAATCAAGTGCAGCGGTTTACCTGCAAGAATGCAAAGAGCATTTCCACCAGATCATTCTAATGAAAGGTTTCCCAAACTACTTACTTGCAGTTACACCCATAAACACAGAGTCTGGAGATGTCTGCTCATGTATCCGTGCCTGGGACAGAGGACCTGCTCACATCCCTCTAATGGAACAAATGACAAACAGGTTTCAGAATTTCTGCATTAAACTGAATGTCAAATCTTGGATACCTTCTGGCACGTATGTCTAAACCAAACACTATTTGCAGTTTTCTAGTCACAAACCTCTGTCTTCTGTAAGCAGAGATATTCTGCATCTCACTGTGCAGCTAATTGACATAGAGCAAAATAAACAAAAATCTCATGTTCTGGAAGATTTAGTCAGGTCTGATAATGAACAGCACAAAAAACTTAGCTTTCAAATAACCCAGAGTCTATATTAACATTGTTATTCATCTTCCAAACCTAATGGTTTATCATAAGTAAAATAAAACAGAAAACCCTCTACAAGAATTTTTATTAGGCACAAGTTCTCCTTGGGTTGATACTTGCAAAATTGGTTTATTAGTGAAATTTCTGTGATAACGCATCTTTTTGCAAGAAATATGATTTGGGGAATTTTAGGCAAGGTCTTCAAATTAAAAAAGAAGTATAGTATCTCCTGATTGTGGAAGGAATCATTCTGACAATGTCTTCTGTTAAACTGTAAATAAAGCAAAGTTGTAATGTTCTTCTGCTACTAAACATTTATAGTACTTCTCACATTATGACACCTCAATTTCAAGAGATCTTCCATAAACAGGAGTCTAATGTCTTTCTCAAAAAGATAATTACAGCATGCTACAAATGGTTTTGTTAAAATTATTTTAAAAGCTTTTCTGAACATACTGTTTGCATTCTTCAACCTTGCTATGACACCCAGCATCTTTGTCCTACAATCCAGTTGTTGAATAAACTAGAAATTTTACTACAGACTTAAACACAATGAACATAATTTGTGTAGTAAAAGCAAGTTATATTTTAAATTAAATTTGCTGTAAAAATTGTCACAAAAGGCATTAGTGCATCTTGCTGTTAGGGAAAGGAAAATAATAAACTGTAAAAATATTAGTAGGTTTCTAATATTACATGTGCACTTCAAACGGCTGCAATACCCAGCCTAATTTTAAGCAAACTGTTTCAACTATTGACTGAAATCAACCTCACAGCAACATCGTGCAGTTTTGTGAAGGCTAATTTACTTTGCTTTGCTTTTCCCATGTATAGTGTAGGCATACTTTTACTCTTCTGAAGTTCTGGGTACAGGATTAAAAATAATATTGTATGTGTGGGTATTTATATATGCTACTAGGTATAAATTCCAGAAAACAATGCTCAGAATTAGAATCCTACATGAGAAAGCTTGCATAAAAGATGTGTTTCCATAAAGACAAGTGTTCTACTGAAGGATTCTTTTGGTTGATGTTGAAGTTTTACAAACTGCAACATGAAAATTCAGTATATTGAGGAAAAGTAAGAAATCTGTGAAAACAGAAATGTATGTGGAAGGGGTATATTGTTGCTGCTTCTATTTGCATTCTGTGCAATGTAAAGGTCACTTTGGAATGGTGATGCTGTACAATAACAGTCTTTAAAGAGTAAATGTATTAATCAGGGATGTGTTCTAACCTGAGCTATTTAGGGATGTCTGAATACTGGATTCTTTGAATAACGCATATTAAACTCAGATTTTAGTATCACTACCTGGAAACAATGTTACTTTATGTGTAATGTACAGAAAAATCTGCTGAATTTGGTCATTAACTGAGCTAAGAAAAGCTGTCTTGATTTTTTAGAATTTTCATACCAGATATTCCAAAAGGGCTGCCTGTACAGGATTCAATGGCAATATTAACTAATTATTTATTACTATTAAATTTAATTGGTATTATGGAGGAGCTTTAAATAGTAACAGTAGAGAAGATATTTTTATGGGGGTTTTTTTTTAACAATTTAGCTAACATACGATAAAAAAATGTGTTGAGAATAGACCAGAATTTAAGGAGTTGAAGGGGCAGGAAGAAAACATACCATGCTGCTGTGTAATTTGAATATCTTGATAATCAGAGAAAAACAAAATAGGAGAAAACACTGCATCATTCCCAGTGATGCCAGCTGTTTACTTTGAGGACTGAAGAATGTTGCACTTGGGACTGAAAAAAAACTGGACCTACTAAAATTAAAAAACAACTTACCAGAAAAAAATGGTTTGCTCAAACAAATGAAATGTTGCCAAGTTATGGTGATGGAAATATATGCTTTGCTAGTACTTGGTGGTATTTTGTAATAGTATTTAAATAAAATAAATACATTTTTTAACTGCTGAAAAGGCTAAAGCATCCTTTCCCTTCTTCAGCCTTTTTTGCTTTCAAATATGCCTACCAAGATTTTAAACAGCTGAGACACAGCCAGACATGATTTTTGGAGCCAGAGACCATAGCATAAAACTTAGACACTAACAGGTAAAAGTAGGAAAACAAATCATTACCACGGAATTATAGAGCAAATGTTCACATTACCACCAGACAAATTATGCCCATGTATTTGTCCTTCTTTCCTCCTGAGTTCATCAGAGCAGCCAAAATACAAGGGGAAAAGCAAATCTAAGTAAGACAAGCAGGCCTTCATACATTTTTTTATCCTGCCATCATTCCCCTATTATGTTCCATGTCATGTTTCTATTTAGATTAGACATTCTGATGGAAACAGACTTTCCTCTAGGTTTGCACAATGTCTGGTAAAGGTTGGGGAAAAGGAGAGGAAAATTTTGATGGGAATTTTTAAAACAAAAATGTTAGCAAAGTTGATATGTCTGCTCACAAGAAGAGGGATAAATCTTCCAAATGAGCTATGCTGTTCTTCCATCTATTATTCCTAACTACACTTTTTCAAAATACAAAACAAAGCTCATTTATGCTTTACTGTTAACTCCCTACTTCCTACTACTTGAATTAATAGTGATATAATACTCCAATACTGGTTACTCTGCAACTGTGGTATTGGGAAAGAAAATTGAAGAAAAGAAGTAAAGGCATGGGTGTTGCCTAAAAACAAAACAAACAAACAAAACAAACAAAAACAAACAAACAAAAACAAACAAACAAAAACAAACAAACAAAAAAGGAATATTCAAGTCTTTGGTTTCTTTTTCAGACTACTGCTGTGTCCAAAATTATCAGTCTCTGTGTCAACTGCAGCATCTTCTCACTACAGAGTAAAAATCCTTGGGACACTTCAGAAATATTTAAACCCCTTTTCTGAGGACTTTTAAAGATTAGTAATTTCCCTGAATTGTCCCTCTGGTGACATTTTCACAAAGTCACTTTTAGACTATATCCATACTTTGGCTTTATTTAAAAAAATTAAAAAAAAAAAAAAAAGAGAGAAAACCTGTATTAGAGGTTCTGAGTTATGTCTATATGTAAAGACAGAAGTTATGGAGATGAAAAAATGCCACACTTTTCCTTGCTTTATTTTTTAAAGTTTTGAATTCTCTAGTTAATAATAATATTGGATTTTATTTCTCTCTCTTCCCTCCCTGCACTCTCTCCTCCCTTTCATCCCCTTAACTATATTCAGGCTGCCTGATCAAAACAAATTACAGGACAGCCTTATAAATTAGTTACAGTAGACTAATGTCTAATGGTGACATGTCTGTTTTGCCATGGTGATGCTCATCCTCCAGAGGTAATGTCACCTAGGTTGTCAGACAAGCAACAGCATTTTCATAAATAATCCATGTGATGCTAATACAGGATGATTTGTGATGCCTTATGAAAAGTTTGGTTGGGTTTGATTGAGTTTCCCTCAAGACACTGTATACTTAACATTATGACCTGATCTGACTTGGCTGCTTCTAATTTCTGAAAAGGCTACTCTGAAATGCAGGTATGTAACATGCAGACACTATGTTACCCAAGCACAGCTACTCTGGTAGTACACACAAGACTGTAATATTTTGCCTGTATCTCTGATTATATCAAAAATTCACGAGTGCATTAAAATACCTATGAAGCTAAAAAATCTGGCTGACATTTTTCAAGCATGAATTTATTGGGTGAGGAGAGAAAACAAAGCGAGTTGAATCCACCAGGATTACCATGGCCTCATGCAGTTTGCATGTTTGAGTTCACGTGACAACTGACCTGTT
This sequence comes from Climacteris rufus, assembly GCA_013398175.1. Classification (NCBI taxonomy): domain Eukaryota; kingdom Metazoa; phylum Chordata; class Aves; order Passeriformes; family Climacteridae; genus Climacteris; species Climacteris rufus. The sequence continues at coordinate 575,658 of VZRZ01008052.1, forward strand.
ATTCAACGACACCGTCCGCTCACACCCCTCCTGCCCTACCTGACCATAGCTGAACTGGATCAAATGTCACCTTTAAAAAATGCAAAGGTCCATGCTGGTATTAAACAGAAGCTAAAACTACAGAGGGAAAATACTTTGTGATTAATCTAATGAGGTTATATACCTTATTTGTAGAATATCACCTCCTTTTCAACTAATAAGGTCAGAAGTGCAAATACACAATTGTAATATAAATGAGTCTCTGACTGGTTTACAAATATGAGCCAGATGCTCATTATCATACTGGAAATATTTCAGGATGTTCTCCATTGAAATATTGAGAATTTCTCCATGTATCTCAATGCAACTAGTTTTAATTTTGCTGGTTGGTTGGCTACTTCGGGTTAAGGACATCCTGGACTTTCCATAAATGCTGTTGTTGTTTCTCCCCTTTGTTTAATAGGACATGTTTTGTCAATGTCTTGACATACTTCCCAGGAAATTACACTGGCTTCAGTGTTGTCACACAAAGTTGGCCAGTCTTGTGAAACTATGTGATTCTTAATTTGAAAAGAGTTTTAGCTATAAGTGTGGTGCTTAGTACTTCAGCACTCTTCAGGATATGACTGAGGTATGATGTGGTTAAATATTTAACATTGATGGAAAAAAATTAACTAGATCCTTAAAAACCACATCATGCTTTCTTGAGGGTCAGACTGCATATGTGCATGGGCACAAGAAGGTTCAGACAGCAACTGAGAGGAAAGAAAAAAATGTGGAGGAAGAGAGAGGACAGAGAACAAAATGCTTGGCTTAGGAGGAATAATTTAGTACAGACCATCAGTTTATGAAAACTGGGAATACCTTCTCAAATTTCTTATATTCTCTGTGTTTTCTGTAATGTGGCTTATGATACAAACACTCTAATACTCATATATAGAAATCAAAGAGCTTATTGAAAAAAACATGAGAGCTCCAGCAAATATTGCATCCCCCTCACACTGATCAAAGCAACAATATAGTGCCAGAATTAGACAACAATTCAATAATGAGATTAAGTTATAGAACAACAACCAAGGATGCAAGGTTCAGCTCAACTATAATAAGAACAGAAAGGAAATTTTAATATTGCTGCAGCTTGATCTCTTGGGCATGCAGTTTTCTGAGTTGGTGGCATACCCATCTCACAGTGTTCCAGTTGTGCAATTGCAAGTGTTGCACTTAAACCCTTATGCTCCACAGTAACCTGACAGTTGTAGCATCTGACTGCATGCCTGGAGAAAAGGAGAGTCTCTTCAGTAAACTGTTGGTAAAATTTGTTCTCTGGAAGTCAACATGTTTTAGAGTTCATAATTTTTCTCCCACGTGTTCCCCTCAGAAGCTTTGTGGAAACAAATGAAGCCACCTTGGTAAATAAAGCGGACTCCAGTTTTCAAAATCTGTCTCTATCACACCTCCCCTCTGACATTATTAAGGTCCTACAAGAGCGTTTAGACTTCATAAACCAATTCACAGATGAAACCAAAACCATTCTTCCTCAAATTTGAAGTACCACTTTGTTAGACCATATCCTGTAAAGCCATATGCTTTTCTCAAAGTACACACTGACACATCAGAAAAATAGCTGCTATAGTTTTTTTCTTGGCCTTCACTGGGCAACCAGTCACACAGGGTCTAGATCTTTTACTTACTGGTCTGTTTTACAGCTGTAGACCCCTGCTCCTTTGAGAGGTTTAGAGACACCTCTAGAAGGGTCTTTAATCGATTTTTCACTAACTGTGCTTTCACAATAATGACTTTTCTCTTGACCTCATAATTTGGTACAGCCTGTAAACAGCTTTTCCAAACATCATTTCCAGCTGGATATTTGTGGTTTAAGACATTTCAGCAAGCACACTGCCGTAGTCCTTTATTCATAGGAGTTTTTTTTAATAGGAAGACCTTGTGAAACCAAAATTCTGGTTTTAATTGATTGAAGAGAAACTTTATGCACTAATTAAAGGCATCTTTAACACCAGATATGCCCTGTCTGTTCCAATAGGGACATCTAGCTATAATAAAGGAAAGCATTAGTCCCATATATTTCCAATCCTATGATGTTTTCAGGTATCCACCTTTAGGACAGTTACCATGACAATGTCAAGCAAGCTAAAAAGATCACTTCCCACATTTGGTGTCAGTGTCCTGAGGAACCTTTCCCCACCATGACTTATGCTCAAGTTTTTTCTGGCAATTATATACTGCTTTGAACAAGGACCTGGAAGATGAAAGTAAACGATCACTATTTCTAAAGCAGAAAAAAATATATATCAACATCTGTAACTGAGCAACCTAAGCAACAGAGCTCCACACTGCAGCGGTTAAGCCAAAGGGCACTGTTAACTGCTGTTTCCTAGTCAATGATCATTGACAATGGATTTTCTCTCTTCTCCCAATTTTAATTTTTTTAAAGAAAAGTCAGATGTTAATCATGTTCTCAAAGAAAGTGTTCTCCTTCCCCTCATTAGCACCTGCTAATGAGATGCATATTCACATGTCCCAGTATTAGATTTAATCTGCCAATTGCGTCAGGACTCTGTTTTTCCATGACATAACTTGAACATGTACCAAATGAACACCAAAACACTAGTTGTTTTTTTTTTTTTAATTAGCTTCAAAAGAGTCTGTTGTGCCAATTGATAAAATACACTAGAAAGAATCAAAATAGTATCTCTCTGCACACCACTTGTATGGCACATATGCAGACTGTCACAGATATTTTCTTTCATACTTGGATATACTTTGGATGGGATGCTGTTTTCTAGGAGTTATTTTTTTTCAGACCTTCTCAGACTGAATCCAATACAAAGGCCCAAGGCGCACAAATTATCCAAGCAGTTCATATCTTTGGAGGAAACACAGTATGGAATTAAGGTACAGTTTACTCAGGAAGAGAATCCTGGCTGTGTTTCACAGGAAAGTCTGCTTCAGTAAATTTTATTTCAGACGCCAAGGTTTGTTCTGTATGTGATATGGCAGCTGATCTGCAGGAAGGAATAGAATGTAGAGATGATCCAGCAAAGAGAGATGTTTGTTTCAAAACTGCTTGGTTTTGGGAGGGATATAAAGAGTGACAGATCAGCTCTTTAGCAGATCAGTGCTTCAGAAGAAAATGTACCTAACATTCCTGAGCATTCTGATTTCAGATTCCACAATCAGAGACATTCATTCCTGAATTTTATTGATGTTTTAGTTGTGCAGACGGATGACTAGATGTCTTCTGACTCTGGAAGTGCAACCTCTGTATAGCAGAAAGCCCAGATTTTCATTACACTTTCCTGAGTGGCGCTAGAAATTGTTACATCGTTCCCTTAATCCTCTCCTTACATTTCTGTTTCAAAGTCTGCAAGATGGTTTCAGTGGGACAATTCCAGTGATCAAACACTTCTCAATATCAACGTGGAATAGTCAGAATTATGTTAAGTGGGAAGGTAAATAAGATCCTATATTATACTACAAAACAGAATGTTGACAAGAAGAACCAACATTTAAAAATCCCAACGTTTGTAAAACCATGTATTTTCCTAAACATAAACACGTTTTCACATTAATATCCAGAAGGATGATCTTTATGATATCTTTTTAAAGATATCAAGCTATTCTGCATCTTTTTGTAAGAAATCAAAACTGAAGATGCATACTATATTTATTATTTATTTATTGAGAGGAATAAACTCATACAGATTTGAAAATAGTTTGATAAAGATAAGGAAAATAAATACTAGCTTTTTTAAACTGACTATTTAACAAATCAAATTTCATGTCTTGTATATGGGATATGACTGGATAAAATCACTCCAGGCTTCAGTATTATTGTCATTTTAGAGAGCAAACAATAGAAACCTATTTTCAGTCAGATGTGAGCCTGCAGTTGTTTCAATGATGTAACCATGCCTTCGATATTCATGAGTGAAGATGAGTACTGAACACTCCTAATCCTTCAGTGAAAAATACAATATCACAGTCTCCCTCTGTTTTTTTCATCCCTGCACAAACACAGACAGCTACTCCACAACTGAAAGAAGTACAGTCAATTGTCTTGTTATGCTCCTTTTGCATTACAGATGCATTAGAGCTCTGCTTAGGTTTCATAATTGAGTTATAGCAATCATCCACATATTAGATTCTAGACTGAGCTTTGGCAAAACTAAATAATAGATTGAAAAATACAATTATTGCTTACCTACAGAATTCCTTTGCTTGGAACGTAAAGCATATCTATCAGAAAAGTTGTTGGTTTTTTTCCTCAGGCCCATTCAATAAATAAACGTTACACCAGGATTCTTACACAGAGTATCTTTGAAATGGGTTTTGTATTGATTTTTATAAATACCCTGTTAGATGACGTTATCCCTTAGTGTGTCATGTTTAGATGGGTCCGCCTGGAGCAGGTCACTGAGGTGATAACTGTCATTTGGAGGGACAGAAAAGCAATCATAGCTTTTTCATTACTTACTGTTTTCCCCTGCAAGTGTAGGATCATTTGACATATTATGGTTTCTGTGATTTAAGCTGCATTCTGAAATTAAGTGCTAGAATATCAAGCTGTGGGTTTAGAAAAATAAACTTCACGTCAAAGGAACCACATGCCCTGTAGGTCATAACTAACATCCAGAAGAAGTGACAGTCTTAAGCACTTAAGAAAAACAAAGACAAACCCTAAACACATCCTCCAAAAAAATCCACAATAAAAATGTTTTTATAAGAGGCAAAAGGATCGAAAATGGTTAAAGTAATTGCAGAGTGCACTTCCATTGTAAATGAAAAATTGAAAAACAATTTAGAACCTGAATCTCTTCCATGCTAAAACAAAAACATTGTAAAAATATTACCAATTTGTTAAAGCATTAGTATGCCAACAGCAGAAAAAAGACGACAAAAATGTTTTTTACCAGCCTTCAAAACACTCCTGTACTTCCCTCAAAAATGACCAAGTTTCTATGGCAAGTTTTATATCAATCCAAACTCATTCTAAACCAAATCTGTATTAATGCATATTTGCTGACAGAAAATATAGAATGTCATAGCTACTAAACTGTTTTGATATAGAACAAGGAAACATGTTGTGCTTTAGCTGTTCTTTCACAATTTCTAAAAGTTAATCAAATACCAAGTTAAAAAACAAGTTACTTAGCTAATAGACTAGTTTTCTGCCTCAAATAGATTTTTATATGCAAACTGGGTTTTGGTGTATTTTAAAAACAAGACATAAAGTCAAAGTGGCCCTTCCTGTGTTAATCTTGAACACTTACTGTGCAAGAACTGTTCATGTATTTAAGGCATAAGCCCTTAAACTATCAATTTTGTGGTTTTTTTAATTTATTCAGGATCTTCATTTTTGATCAAAATCATATTTCATTCATAAGTCAGGTCATGCCTCCCTTACATGAAACTTATTTTTACAGCTCTGTCTCTCTAATTCCCTGAAAGCTCCTGTAGTAGTATAAAATGTCATTATAGCAATGCTCATCTCTTATGTGGTCATTGGATAGAAAGCAAATACTAACCTGTAAGCAAAGACTGGCAAACAGTATTTTAAAACACTGGAGGGCCACAAAGATGATCACAGGGCTGGAGCACTTCTCCTATGAAGACAAACTAAGAGAGTTGGGGTTGTTCAGCCTGGAGAAGAGAAGGCTGTGGGAGACCTTGTAGCAGCCTGACAGTACTACAACTAGAACCGCAGATCAAGTCAGTGCCTTCCCTGTCCATGATGGGTGGTGTGGAACCAGACAATCTTTAAGGTCCCTTCCAACCCAGTGATCCTATGATTCTATGAAAATATCCTGCATAAGTGCCAGGTTACAGAACTTGCTCTCTCTTGTCTTCTTTCTCACTCTTCCACATGTGTGGATGTTCAAGCTTTTGCCATGTATGGGAACTGTTTCAGCCCAGGGCAATTATCGTAGTCAGGTGGTTCAGATGCACTCTAAAGAGGACAATGTCTTGTGGCTTGAGGCAGAGGAATCCAGGACACCACACACTGTGCAGAGATTTTAATCATGAGGTTATGTGCTTTACTATATTTTCAAGGAGCAAGTCTAATCAATTTCTCCAGAAGAAATCTTAGCATTCTTTTCTACGATTCCAGAGTGGATAAGGTTCCCAGAGTCTGAGAAAAGACAGGCATATGCACATGCTCAAGCAAGTCTGTCTATGCTAGTTCTCAGCAGCTCCTTCCTTAGGAGTCAATTTGGATTTCATGCTGGAACGCTCAAACCAAGATTAGTAAAATAAACCACCTTTCCCTTACCCCCCTCCCCCACTTTCACCAAAGTAAGGTAAGTAACTAACAAAACAATTTGGTTGTTTTTTTAAAAAATAGGCAACCAGTACATTAATATGTGATTGTGGACATTATCTTCCCAAATAGTAAATATATATATTTATATATAAAGTGCTGCTAAAAAATTGTCCACAATAGATTTGCAGTCTTGCTTCTAAAATTAAAGCATTTAAGAGATGCTAGCTTACATTTTACATATGATTTTTTAAAGTAATGCTTCTTTTAGGTTGTTATCTGAGATACTTAAGAAAAAACTGACTGTAAATGAAAATTATTTTTAGAGTGTGCTTAGAAATTCTCTTCTTACTTGGTGATGATTAAACATTAATGAACAGCTGAAAACGAATATAAAAATAAAAGGTGATCAAGTTGCATACTTTTTGTCAGATATATGGACTATGGTTGGATGCTAGCACTATTTTAAAAAACTACAAAGTACAAAATTGAAAGAATAAGTGTTGTCTGAATTGAGAAGTAACCATCTTGGCATACCTCAAAACCAAAGAGATGGAAAAACAAATTGGTGGGTTTATTTCTAGTGAATAAGGCTGGTCAGTGTATTCAGGGATTCTATCACTCATGAGAAAAAGCTGATCAGATTTATTGGTGACACAGAGATTGAAAATAATGGTGAGAATAGGCCATTTATTCAGAGACTTCCAGATCACATGGCACCATGGGTGTATTCAAGTAACATGCATTTTAATATACATTTAATACATTCAGTATTCAGCCAGAGGCATGTTTTGAGAGAACTCAAAACCAGGTTTCTGATGGAATCCTAGTCACAATCTTATTAATTATGAAATATTATTTTTTCCTATTGAAGACAGTCTTTAATTTTACTATTTAGGATTTTAAAGAACTTTTGCATTTTTCTTTTTTTCATATTTGTGGGAAATTATGTCACTGGAAGATATTCAAAGCCAGTTGTTTTCATTTGGTGTTTTTTCATTTGTTTTCATATGCAAAGTCTTCTGGTTTCTGGATGTCATAAAATTCAAATTGCAGGCACACATTTTTCCCTTGGAAACAAATTAAATCATCATAACATAGATCACTACATTGATTCCCTGAGATTCTAGACGAGTTTAAGAATCTAAGCTTTTTCAAATTATTCAAATAAGTCTCACTAGAAATATCCACTCTTAATTATAAGGAATTAATAAAAGCTGTACACTATTCTTTTCAACCATTAATATGCTTCCTCCAAAGGGAAACTAATAGACTATTGTGAAGGAAACTTTATTGTCCCTACAGAAAGATATAACTGTGGGTTAACTGTCAAGGAAATGTGACAATGCTATCCTTTTTTCATTGACATTATATTTTGAAAACACAGAATATTAAATCAGGATAGTATCAGTTATTCTTCCTTCCTTAAATTTAAGCCACAAAAGGTAGTGAAACTGAGTGAAATTGACATTTTTTAACTTTTCAAATCTCTTTCATAATAAAAAATTTGTTGTTTTTTTATTATTATTTTATTAAGAATACTTTCTTTTCTACTTTACTGGGTCACAGACTTGCCAAATGACTTTACATTGTATCATCTTAAATATGCATTATGGCCTATCATGTCAACTTTCAGAGATATAATTCCAAAAATTTATTCAGGTTGTTTAAAATCCATGCATATAATTCTGATAGAGAAACACTACAAGAATCTATTGTAAGAAAAAATCCATTCAACCACAATGTATTTATAACTTGTCACAGACTATTAATATGCATCATCCCAACAAAGACTCTCTTTGTTCCAAACCGAAAATGGAAGAACTGAGTGAAGCTGGGAGGATTCTTGATCCCCAGGCTTCTGTTGTTCATTCTTAAGCCAGCATGGCTTCTTTTTCATGGATATACTTATTTACTTTGTCTTCTTTCAGGAATGTAAAAGGAGTTTAAAGTAGCTTTAGCTGGGCTGCAAGATTGGGTTAATAAGATTAAAGGAAATCTTTTCAGTTCTTCAGTCATCTTGCCTTGGGTTTGACTGTGGTCTGAGGAAGCCTTTGAGCTTCAGCTGAAACAACCATCACATTTCTCAAGATGCAAACTTCTTAATTAACTCCAATCTTCATTGATAGAAGCCAAGTTCTAGAGAGCCATTTTATATTCGCCATAAAATTATTGCAGATACTCAGCGTGTCTGTTCTGTCTTTGTGACATAACTGACCAGATGACCCCGGTAAGTCCAGCTGGTTTCCAGAAAGAGGCCAGATATCAGGAAACATCAGCCCAATGTACTAACAGAGTTCTAGGTGTTCCATATACTGAGGTTGCACTACACTTCTGGGAGCACTGGGCAGGGGTTCAGTCACTCATTTCTTCTTCCTCACATCCACACAGTGTCTGGTTTGCTACCTAATTTAACCTAGTGTTAAGCATGTCACATTCTTTTCCCATTCCCTGCCAGAAAACACTCTAATTTTTTAACAAAAATAATATAAACTGACCTTTTTGAAGAAACATCAAATATTTCAAAGAAATTAAGTGTTATATCATATTTACCCAATATTGTCTAAAAGACAAATCTTTCAAAAACTCTGCAAGAAAAAATAATATTGTAGGGTGATCATTATTCTTCTAAGAATTCTCTCTCACTGTAATATAGTGACTCAACATTTCTGTGAGATCTTCTATTAAAACAGCATTTATTTTACTCTTTCTAACTTAGACAAGAATTTCCACAGAGGGATTTGGTTGAATACATATTTTTTTGTAATTAGAATGTTATCATTCTAATTATTTTAGGAAAAGAAAAAAATGAAGTATTTTCTAAAAATAAATGGAATTCGGTGCATTTGATAGAAAAGGATGAAATAAAATTGCTAGGAATTCAATAGCACTTATTGCAAATATGTTTTTAGTTTATGTTAGTTTTGTCAGTATTTGTGATCTATAATACGCATTTCTAAAAAGTATAACTGTTTGCAAACACAGGATACCAAATTTTTTAAATGGCTCCAGGGGAAAAATGTATCTGGGGAACTCCATATCACTATATCTGTTAATATAGAAACAATGGGCTCAAGGAGACATATGATTTAGTGGGGGACAAATAACCCGGTATTCATAGAGAAGCATAATGCTTATATTTTTTCATGATCTCTGTGGGACTGAAGGTGAGGGTGATCTGGTTCAAATACCATATTTTGATGTTTAGAGAGTTATCTGCCACATCTCTTGTGGTAGGCTCTAAAAGAAATTAAAATTCTAAGGTATGAAACACCTATTTGTATATTATGGAGCAAAAAGAAGGATAAGTTGTGATTCTGAAAAGGTAGGTCAATAATGCAGACTGGTAGGAACCTGCACTGGCATCTGCAGTCTTCAAAATAAGTTGTCATTATTAAGTTGTTCAAGGTTCTCAAGTTGGAATAGGTACATGGAAATGCCTAGTACAAATGTTAACCATTCTTTAGGAGAAAATAAAGAGTTAGATCAGTTGACATTCTGGTCCCACAGAGGGCAAAAGAGCACTGGAAAAGGGAGTGGGGAGGATCTGTGGCACACTTTCTTTACAAAGAACACTTAAAGAGAAAAAAGTACCATCTGGAAGATAACAGTCTATAAACAGATTTATGAGAAAGTGATATCGAATCAGAAGTGGCCTGGGTGAACCAAAATATTGTGTTTAAAGGAATGATACTGTACCACGTAGTGAACACAAAAAGCAAAAGCAGAAAGTCCTGGATATGTTCACAGAAAAAGAAAAGCATCAAAAGAGATGCTTTTTCTGACTCACATAGTCCTTATGCTGCTCACAGCTAGGATGATGCACAGAAGGAATTATCACTGCTTCCTTAGGCATCTGCTGCTAGTCACCAATGAGGAAAGGAAACTGGGATAAGATGGAGTCTTTTATCTGATCCAGCATGGCAGCACTAATGTTTTTATTCAAGAACCCCTGGCATTACAGAGGCAAAACAATGTCAATTAGCTGATTAGCAGTATCTTTCAACAGGGAAAAGCAGATGCTCTTAAAGTAAATTGCTTTATTTGGAATGCATACAGGACTGAAGCAGAAGTTCCCACAGAGATCCTGCAGACTGGCCAAATGCAGTCCTTCTCACCACAGCACCATGTCCATCTTGGGGGGAGTAAGGTTGGAGGGAAGGCTATTGCATATCTTTTAGAAATACCCATCCAAGCTCACTGTGGGAGCACCTATTTTAGAAACAAACCAACCATACAATCCTGGTGTTACTTGTTTTTTCTTCTAAATTGCTGAAACCAAACCCACAAGCTTTTTGAGATCAAGGCTGTCTGAAACTCTATACATGTGAAACAGGCAAATATCATTGTCCATATCTATTACTTTACCAGGTTTGGTTATGTCCTTCATTTGTGGTCCTTTTAATGGTAAAAACGCTTTGACCCTACAGAAAGATCCTCAATTAAAATCGGAATTGATACAGAATTCATATCAGTTTGGAAGAACTAGAAGAAGACAGAAGGAATCTGATGACTTTAAAAAACTTTTTACTATAATTTGGATCTCTGGGGCTAGTATTCTGTAATCATAAGGTTTCAGCCACTGCAAGGCACCATCAGAGATCAAAAGCTAAGTCTTTGGAGTGGTTTGTATTCTAATACTTTTGGATTCTTCTTGAGTGCAACTTAGCTCTGAATTTCTTTGATTTAAGGATAGCTACATTATCACTATTATGTTTTATTACCATTAAGTGGCACCTCCACTTTCAGCTGTAATTGAAGTTTTTCTTGTGTGGTAATATAGGGTCTGGTTATAGGACTTTAGCTAAGAGTCACAGCTTGTAATTCACAGAGCACTTTGAGATTTGCAAATAAGTTCTCAAATAAGTTTAAAGAATAATAATGAAGGGCAAGGGAATTAAATTATTGACATTACATATACACTCAATTTTACTTTAATTGACTTTTCATCGTGGGGACTTTTCTTGACATAGATATGAAGCTCTACAAACGAAGGAGCTCTTGGTTGTGGTCCTCTGACTAGTGTCCTTGCTGCTTTTCCATAAAGGCACCAAAGACACTGCCAGGGTAACCTGAAAAGCAAAACGTGACTATATTGCTCTGGTGCCAATGGTCAAGAGTATGGAGGCCCAGCCAATGTTCCCCTCAATGCTGCCAGAGATGGAGAAGGACCTGAGGACTTTGTTAATTCTGTGGGTCAACAGCTGGTCCTATGAATCAACCATGGGACCATGGCTGTAGAAGAAAAGAAGAAGAAAAAGTTAAGGGGAAGAACTCACGAAGTTGTGCAAATGCCTGAGGGAAAGCATGCAAAAAAGACAGAGCCAGGCTCTTTTCCATGGTGCCTAGTGACAAGGCCAGAGGAAATGGACTCACACCAAAACACAGGAAGTGCCATCTGATCAGGAGTAAAAACTTTTTACTGTGGGGGTAAGCAATCACTGACACTGTATTTTGTCATTGCATTTTCAATATGAGTGCTTTGTAATTTGAGGGCAAGTATGTATTTACAAAGCATCTTTTGGATAAAAATCACTTTTCCTTGTGGGTTTTCTTCACAGTAATGAAGTACTGGTGAAGAAGAGTTCATTGAGTCATACAGCTCACCCACTTAGAAATATGTAGAAAAGTTTCTAGGATGTTATCTAAAAATGGGGCCAGCACTACAAGCTTCCTTTTTCAGTTCTTCTAGGAAGGCTAAAAACTGCTGTCAAGCGCCATTTTATTTGACGTAGGATTTCAGTTTTAAGAAATATGCTGATTTTTACAACTAAATTAGATTACAACCATATTTAATGAAAAACCAAGTCTCTACTGATGTTCCTAAAGCTTGTCTATTGCATAAAGAATCAGCAGTGGTTCACACTGATATCTGTAACACAGTTTATGAACTGTAAGATACAAATAAGTTAATCATATCTCTGTTGCCTCAATAATATGAATTAATCAGATGTTGAGTGGATTGTGGAAATGAATTTATTCTAGTGAAATCACATCATATGTTTGTATGGAAAAGAGTAGAAATCTATTTTTGAAGCCAAAAAGAAACTAAAATTTTAATAAAAATTGCCCTGTGGCCTCATAGAATCATAGAATGTTTAGGGTTGGAAGGAACCTAAAAGATCATCTGATTCCAATCCTCCTGCCATGGGCAGCAACACCTTCCACTACAGCAGGTTGCTCAAAGGCCCATGCAACCTGGCCTTGAACACTTCCAGGGATGGGGCATCCGCAATTTTCTGGGCAACCTGTTCCAGTGCCTCCTCTGAGTAAAGAATTTCTTCCTAATATCTAATCTAAACTGTCATTACCATTTGTCCTTCACTCTATGTCCTTGCAAAAAGTCCCTTTCCAAGCTTTCTTGTATGCCCCCTCCAGGTACAGGAAGGCTGCTGTAAGATCCCCCCAGAGCCTTCTCTTCTCCAGGCTGAACAACTCCAGTTCTCTCAACCTGTCTTCATAGGAGAGATGCTCCATCTCTGATCGTCTTGCTGGCACTCCTCTGGTCTTGCTCCAACAGATTCATGTCTTGGGGCACCAGAACTGAATGCAGTGCTCCAGGTGGGGTCTCATGAGAGCAGAGGGGGAGAATCATCTCCCTTCCCCTCCTGGCCACACTGCTCTTAGTTCAGCTCAGTTTATGGTTGACTTTCTGGGCTACAAGTGCACATTGCCAGGTTGTGTTGAGCACCAACACCCTCAAGTCCTACTCCCCAGGGCTGTTCTCAATCCATTCTCAACTCAGCCTGTATTTGTACTTGGAATTGGCCTGAACCAGATGCTGGACCTTGCTCAGGTCTTGCTGAACTTCATTTGGAACTATCTTTCAAGCCTGTCAAGACCCCTCTGGATGGCATCCCTTCCCTCCAGTGTGTCAACAACTTGGTTTCAATGACAAAACTGCTGAGGGTGCACTCAAGACCACGGTCCACATCACTGACAAAGATGTTAAATCATGCAGGTCAGTGCCACTTGTCACTGGTGTCACTTGTCACTGGCCTTCACTTGGTTATCAAGCCATTGACTGGTAAATCTGCAAGTGAGACCATCCAGCCAATTATTTATCCACCAAGTGGTCCATCCATGAAATCCATGTACCTAGTTTGGATACAAGAATGTTTGGGACTGTCAAATGCTTTGCACAAGTCCAGGTAGATTACATCAATCACTCTTCCTTTAACTACCACCATTCTAAGCCCATCGAAGAAGGCCATCAGATTTGCTAGATATTTTGTCCTTAGTGAAGCTATGTTGGATGTCACCAATCACCTCTTTATCTTCCGTGTGTGTTAGCATAATTTTCAGGAGGATCTTCACCACCATCTTGCTGGGCACCAAGGTAAGACTGACCAGCCAGTAGTTCCTGGGGTCTTCCTTATTTCCCTTTTTAAAACTGAGGGTTATGTTTCCCTTCTCCAATCAGTAGCAATATCACTGAACTTCCACTGCTTCTAAATATGGATATTGTCTTAGCAATTCCATCCATCACTTCCCTCAAGACCTGAAGATGCATCTCATCTGGTCCTAATGCACCTTCAGGTTCTTTACATGTCCTCAAACCTCTTCTGCTACAGTGGGAGGTTCCTCATTCTACCAGTCCCTGCCTTTGCCTTCTGTGACTTGGACAGTCTGGCTGGAGCACTAGCCAGTGAGGGGTGATGCAAAAAAGTTGTTGAGTATCTAAATTTTCTCATGTCCCAGGTAGCCAGGTGTCCCATTTCCTTCCAGAAAATCCTTTCAGATATTTACCCTATCTTCCTTTTATCACCAATGCACCTGTAGAAGCTGTTCTGGTTGCCCTGGAAGTCCCTGGCCAGGTTAAGTTTTTTCAGGGCTTTAGCTTCCTTAACCTGATCTCTGGCTGCTCGGACAATTTCTCAGTATTACTCTGAGGCTACCTGTCCTTACTTTCATTCTCTATAGACTTTTTTTCGTGTTTGAGTTTGTCCAGGAGCTTCTCGTTCATCCATGCAGGCCTTCTGGTGTTTTTGCCTGACTTGCTCTTTGTTAGCATGCATTACTCCAGAGCTTGGAGGAAGCTCAGTCCAACTTAGGATGGAAACTAATCACAACCTACTTTTAAATATGACACTGTAAGTCTTGCACTACTGCTACCTCTGGACTAGCTGCTGGTGTTTTCTTCCCCTTGAATGGTAGTTAGTTAGAACTACACGTGTAGTTATTTAGAACTACACGTGCACACGTACACGTTTGAACTTGCACACTATACACACATATACAAATGGTTTAGCCTGAATGAATTGTAAAAATGGACAGTAAAAACAGAGCATGAAGTATATTTTGTAAGCAGAGCTGGTACAATGGAATTAAGAGAAATAAGAAAGTATAATGAGCCAATAGATGCACAATGAACAGATTATAGCATTAAAGGTCAGAAGAATTTGGCAAATTTGGCAGATTCCTAAATAAGGCAATTATTTCTATTATAATCTGCCTGGTTTTCATTTTTCTGTACCAATTTGTCTGTGCAGTGTAAATAGATGGGTTTTTTAAAACCAATGTGCTTGCTTCATAATACAGCGGTGACATTACACACTTCCTTGGTAGTTTTGACCTGATTATTCATTTGTCCATAATACCTTTTTGTTACTTTTAAACACTGTTATTTATCTCTCATATTACCTTCAGTATTTCACTAGTGATGTTTCTAGCTACAAAACAAGTGCATACATACAGCAGTAGAGGATTTACATTTACAATGGATTTCATTCTACCTGATAAAAAGAAATTGGCTTATAGCACATATTCATTACAAATAGAAAAATATATTAATTAGTCATCTATATGCAGTGAAAAGTTTATGCAAACTAATTTGTACTAGGAGTTACCAAGAATTATGTTTTGACTTTCCTATGTAGCATTTATTTCATATGATAATACTTCACCTTTCCAACTGAGTAACTAAAAAATTATAGGCAGCAATTAATATAGCCACACCAGCAGTAATACATTCATCTTTGCAAAGAACAGTTATTCTCTAAATATATTTAGTATGAACTAAGTCTGATTAGCAGAAATGACAGCCTGATCTGACCACTTTACAGCCTTGTGAAAAGTAGTTGCACAGCTTGGAGGGAGTGATAGACTAGCCAGTACTCACTCAGGCCTGAGGACTGTGACTTTTTCATCGACCTGTAAGAAGTTGTGGGCTCCACTGCAGAAGTGCCACATGTGCCATAAGTGTACATTAATTTACACCCACACATAAAATTAAGTAAAAAAATGTTTTGAGCAAACAATGGAAGAGCATCGCTTTTTATTCCCCTAGGCTGAGACCTACTTGAAGAAGACATGTTGCATATGGACCATGTGGAACTGAGCAAAAATCTTCCATCTCTAATCCTGTATAGCCCAGCGATGTGGCTGAGTGCATTTTCCCAGGCCAACACCTCTGTTGTTCCCTGTGTAACATTACCATGATTCTCCTTCAGAAAGAAGACGCAGGGATGTCAATGAGGAAAGACCCCCTCCAATAATGTCTCCAGTCAGGTCAGTCCAGAGGTCACAAGGTGTGCGGTTCATGGAGTAGTTGTCAGCTTCAGAGCACCAATGCAGACACAGAGACATAACGCTTAACAACTAAAGTTGATGACCAAATGGGAAAAAGGGAGAATTCATCTACAAAAGCAGTCACCATCCTGTTCCAGACACTTTATGAGATGGTTTGACATAAACGGAAAGCTCAAGGATGCATCCCTGTATCTTTCTGCCTAGGTATATGCTTTCAGCAGGCTGTCTTTGCTCAGAAATGGTATTATAGGAACACAGGGGACTGAATCTGGATGGCTAATTAATATTATTTTTTACATATTTATTTCATTTGTATCAGACACTATGGCTTCCATTAAAGTTTAGCTCAAGATTACTTCTAAACATTGGCTTTCTCCAAAAAGTCTCACAGATGAGCAAGCAAGCAAGCTGATGTGAGATGTACAGCTTTAAACAAGCTGAGAATCTGGCCCAGAAAGGTGTCTGAATCTAAAAGTGCCTCCTCTGATGCCAAATTTTCTACATCTGTTCATAATACTTTATTTTCTACATGGTTCTGTTGTTATATATAGACACAGGTGCAGATGCACACAAACAACTGTGTGGATGAATTTCTGATGTGATATCACATGTCTTTATTTTTGGTCCAAAGCACTGCTAGACCCAGTTGATTCTGAAATATATGCTTTCAGGAAGCATATTGGAATAACTTGAAGAACATGTCTTCTGTTTCTAGTAATAAAAGAAAAAATTCAAGCCACATCTGTAATGTCAAATTTCAGGGCAAGGTGTGCTTGTTCTACCAAGGATATGCCAATAATTCAAGGCAATCAGCAGGGTACATTACAGAGAAAACTCTGAACCAACAAGCTGTACAAACAAAATAGCAATCAGAAGATTTAATGCATTTCTGATGTACATTTAAGGCATTGACACTGGGCCACAGATGTACATGTGTTGTGTTTTATCTTGTTGAGATATGGCTTGTGAGAACCTATTACAGCACATCATCACCCACAACTACTGGTCCCAGCAAAGGAAAAATTCCATCACACATTACTCCTGCAGACATATTAGAGAAACAAATTGTACTTGGAATTGAAAAGTTACAGGCTTATTCTGTCTTAATAAATTCCTGCCAAAAGGCTAAGTGTAAAACTAGAAATACTTCCCAAATGTTGTTACTGTATTATCATCTCTGACATCTCAAGGGCTGCTAGGGGGATCATCTAGATATCATTTCAGAGTTCCAACAATAAATCTGCTTTTTTTCAGCCAGTGCTTGGTTTTGTGTAGCCATTTTGAATTTGCTGTACTTGAAATTTAGCATCCCCTTTACCAAAAGGCAAAGGCTGTTTTATAACAAAATCTCTGACCCCTTGGTGGTGTGATGATACCATACACTTTTCAAAATCATAGATATACCTTCAAATCTTACTTTAACTTTTCCAAAGACATAGTCCAAAATTTTTTTATGCATCTAAAGAATCTTAATAAATCTCATTCTGTCCTTGCACTGTCATCATTATTCTAGATTATACATTATATTTTGAACATTTTTTATTCTGTTATCAATAGTTGCAAAGACTCTTGATTGTTTTCTCTCACACTCACCTTGTAACTCATCTAAATGTCACTGTAGTATATGGCAACACTATAAAGTTCTCCTTTACATTTCTGTTTTCTTCTCTTATGTTTTCAATTCTTTACCTCTCTTACTAAATACACGATGAGTTTATAATATACTCATATGAGGAGGACAACATGCACTAGGAAAAAATGCACTAGGAAAGAGCACTTTTTAAAAACATTATTCCGAAAAAAAAACAGTCTTTAAGTCAAACAGCAAAAACATTTTGTACCTTTTTATTTCTGCTACAACTAAATGTTAAAAAAAAACACAAAAAACCACAAAAAAAACAAACAAAAAAAAACAAACAAAAAGAACCAAAAAGAACACAAAAAAACCACCAAAAACCCACAAAAAAAACCAAACAAAAAAGAACAACCAAAAAAAAAAAATTGATTTAATGACTCACACTCTGAGTTCCTGCTTCTTTGACAGCCTATACTTCACTAATCCTGAACATTTCCTGGAATTGAGCAAGAAGTTTGTTACCCAGGCAGCACCCAAGAAGGGCTGAAAACTTAGGTAGGCAGGTACACGGATGAGATAGCTTGCTCTGTTGCCCATTCCAGTCTTCCAACACTTTACATGGAAAAACGCATTCATCCACCCTCTCCTCTGCACATGGTACACACCCTCAGCATCATACTACTGAATATGGAGTGATGGAAAACAGGCCTGTAACTATCTCTGTCCCAGTATAAAGTTCTATGAATTCTGAAAGAAACTTAAGCAAATTTTGTAACTCTCTGAGTCCCAATAAGAAAAAACCCTCTAGATCAAGGGGAATGAGCTTTGACAAGTGCTTCTATCTACCCCATGCAAGACAGAAGGTGGCCTAGTGAGAAGACTTAGACCTGCTGTCTACATTTGTCTAGAGAAACTCATCAGGGCATTCCACATTGAAGGTTTTGAACAGCAACTGGCCACAATTGGGCTTTGATATCTTCAATCTATAAACCTAAGCAAAGACATTCTAGGTCAGGACAGTATCACATTGAGTCATGTATCCCAGCAATCATCAGTACAGTGTGGTGTGATGGAAAAATAAACTGAAATTGTAAGAAAAAAAAAGCATTAATTAAATTTAGTGTTTCATATGAAATAGGAAATTATGTATCCCTTGTGAGTAAAATTTTCCTTTATGAAACATAGTTGTGGACTCTGTCTATCAGTATGCTTACTTTTTATGTTTAATATATTTTGCTCAAATAATTAATGGTTCTCAGTGTTAAAGTAGTAAATCATTTGTGTAAATAAAATTGCTGCTTTGTGGTCCAAGAAGCCCTACCATGTTATTCATTCATCAGGAAAAAAATGTGGATAGCAATGGTCACCTTGCTTTTCCTCGATCATATATCTTTTTGCAATTCTGCTTCTGTACTTGCTTCCTAAAATGTTTCAGTGCTTTTTAAAATGAAAATGTGGACAGCTCTAGATTTGTGGTGTCATTCCTTCACAAGTGAGGCTACATGGCATAACTTTTTCACCAGTCATGCACCATCATCCTTGTCCATGTCTTTGTTGGTTCTTCTGAAGGTGAGGAATTAGCAGGCTACCATGAGTACTTTGGGTAACAAGAATGCTTTATCAAGTATCTTGCCTTTGGGAGGATATCTTTCTTTCTTTTCTTTCCCGTTAGTGTAATTTTTCTTACAGTTGAAGTTGATATGGCTACTGCTGAGCTTTATAAGAGTTCACATACAGTGTTTCAAAAGAACTCCAAACCTACTCCAGCATATGTGCTTAACATGTCTGTATGCTGTGACCAGGCTTTTATGTCTTTATTTCAGCATTTAGCAAAACAAGAACAGCAGTTTGCTGTTGGCTGTGTACAGGCTCCTCCACACAGGACTTTTACATCAGCAATCAACAGGTAGGGCAGCCAAACACAGGTCTTGAAATATTCAAGTAGCAGCTTGTCAACTTCAGCCATGATGGAAGTCAACAACCGTGGTGTGAGATATGGACACGGGCACCAAACAGCGGTGATCTCGTTTGTCTGGCATCCGAATAAGACTAAGAAGACAACTGGGTTTCACAGTTGTGCATCAGTGCCTGGTAGTTTAAAACTGGTTAATGTTAACAGGCCTTGGTAAATGAATGAAAAGAAAATTGATCATTAAATGGTGTGATCAAATGTATGAACAAGACATCCAGATATCAGGAGTTTTCTGTGTACTAAATGTAGCAGGCTTATAAGCATCAAGCTTACAATGTACACCTGCAGATCCCACTAAATTGTTTAGATTGCACACTTTACTGTAGGTCAGGGCTGTTAATCACCAGAACGCCCCAGGGCAGCCACATACAGCCTTATTTATGGGCAAATCAAGAAACTGAAATACTGAACCGTGCCTGATTAGCTACACTAATATGCTACTTGTGGCTAATTTCTGAGCTGCTTAATTCGCAGGTGTTTGCCCCAGCCAATAAATCATGCTTTCTACCTCCTCTTTGCACTCATGACCTGCCATGCATATGTGGAGCCTGTTTAAGTGACAAGCAGGAAATAATTGATGGTGCATTAAATCACTCTGGTGTTTAGTGAACTGGCTCTCCTTTGAAACAGGCCTTGCTATGTTCCCACTCCCAGGCTCATTTCAAATGTTATTGTAACCCAAGTCTTCTGCGCCACTGCTCGCAACCTTTCAAAGGTACAATGTGTACATTTCCTCAATTTTATTTGTTTTACTTGTAGAGCACACGATTTGCATAAGCCATCGCTATTAAATTTTCCACAACAGTTAATCGCCAGTGCGATGAAACAGAACAAAATTCCATGGGCTGAGAAGCTGGATAGAAAGGAGCCTTAGCAGCTCCAGCCCCACGCTGCACAAGAAGCTGTCAGTTATCAGGGATTCTCAGTTATATTTTGTGTTGATCATCACTGCATTCCTCACTCTGATTTCCTTCCTTCAGATCTGAAAGTTGAACTCACAGAAACAATTAACTTTTACCTCATTCTAGGTCAACACATGGCAGAGTCATGCTCTTTCCTGTATCTTGACCCAAAACTACAAAATTTCTAAGCTTTAATTGAAAATGCTGTTGAGGATATACTGGAAGTCCAAAAAGTAAGAAAGACTCTATTATTTTTCATCTGTCTTTTGGATCATCCCATATTAACATGTGGTTGAGTGAAGCAATTTTTATTTTGGGGGTCTCTCTGGTATTCAGATTGCATTGTGACTGATATCATAGTTCCTTAGGGAATTCTGGATGAGTCACATAAATCTTTTTTGAAGGACTTATGAAAAATGCCCTTTGGAGCAGAGGATGAGAGGCAAGATCTAACCACTTCTTTGTACTTTAGAGAGTCTATTACCATTGTCCATGATAAAATTCCTTTGCCATTATTCTCGTGTCTAAATTAAATAATCTCAAAATAAAGGATTTCAGCAAATAAGTAAAGATTCTGGGGTTTGAACATTTTTACTAACTATTTAGAACTTATGCGGAGTCCAAACAAAAATCAAAACTAATGGGTAATGAGGCAGTGTGCTTACTAATGTATCACACAAAAAGTTTAGTGGTACTCTGCAAACCACAATTTTGCCAGGAGTTTTGTGGTGATAGTTAAATTGGGAATTTCTTGAGCTGTTTTTTTCCTAGGTGTACTTCAAATTACAGTAGTAGATTAGCAGAATGTTACGTTGTTTGAGGTACATTTACCTGGGAGGACTTCTCCTGCTGTAGCTAAGACCAGAAGAAAAAAATTCACCCTTCCATAAAAAAGGTAGCTAACTAAAAATAAATGAAAAGAAACAGAAAAAAAAAGAGATAAATGCTTACAAGTGGTACAAAAAATTTTTAAACAGAATGTATAAAGCAGTTGCAATAGCAGTGAATCAATCCTAGCACCAAAAAATATTTCTCATGTTTCCATAGGAAACTGTACAGCTGAACAGAAAAGGTAAAGAAAGCAACAGTACATCTGGAAAAAAGGGGAATTATCCTCCTTATTCATAGCCAACTGAAAAAGTTTTTAAAAAGCAAAAATTGAGACAAATTACAGAAAAAAAAGACCCCACACAGTAAGGCACACAAAAAATGGAAATAACATTTTTAAAGTGAGAAAAAAAAAAGAAAAGACATTTAATAACAAAACAAGAAACTCCTTAGGTTTTTTCCAGGCTTGATATGTAATCTATGAAGTGGCCAAAAGATCAAAGTTTATAAAGAGAACTTAAATGCCCTATAGTAGCCACCAGTAGGATTGCAATACTGAGTTACATGACCATTTAGCCTGACCTAGTATGGTAATTTTATGTTCTTATCTTCTGAGATTACAAAATTAAAGTTCTGCTGTCAGAGTTTTCTTTCCTGCTCTTATACACTTTCCTTGAATGCCAAGAGAGTATTTGTTAACTTCTGGGGAAGCTGTAAAGTCATGTTTTGCTATAGACTTGCAAAAGAGTTGGGTTATGATCTGGATTATGAGGAGGTTTTAATAGATTTTAAATTTCAAGGCCAGAAAGGGCCATTATGATTGCTCAAAATAATTTCCTTTGCTATCCAGTTATAGCATTTTTTCCTGAGTAGTTTCTGAATTGAAAGGAATTATTCTTTTCTATTAAAAAGGGGTTTGTTTATAGTTAGAAACTTGAAACTTAACCTGGAATATAATTCTATAATTTGGCATAATTTTTACAATTTTTTAAATGGTAATTAAATTATAAAAGTAAAAACTATATTTGAGATATTTATCTCAAGCACCTTGATTTAAAGCAGGTTATTAATACAAATATCTAATACAAAATGGTAAGTCATAATATCTGACCTGAACACTTTAGGGGATCTTCTATATTAAATTATCATAAACCACTTAGTCAACCCCATTATGAAGAAACATACATTTCAGTATAAGAGCATGATATTTTTCCACTATTTATTATCTTAAAATTTTGTTTTGGTTTTGCTGCCTAGTTTGCTAAAAATCCTACTAGAGAAAAACAAAATGCATGCAATTAATATCATTTCAGCATAACAGACTGCAGTGTTTTCACTCAAAATATGTTTTTCTTTTGAAATGGCCCTTTTTGGAAGTGAATATTTGAGGTCAGGAGTTTTGTTTTGGGGTTTTTTTATAGTTAAAATAGATTTTTTGTTTGCATTCTACATTACCTGAAAATTTCATAACCTTCTTATTAAATATTTTTGATGTGTTTTCTCAGGGATTAGAAAAATTTTATTGAAACTAAGTATTAAATCAATTCAATTCAATCATGGTTTTACTAAAAAAAGGTACCACCTGTTCAATAGATGTTTAAGGTAAATAGCACTGCTGGATAAACAAGTACTATAAATTTAAGCTTGGTGATAGGTCACAAATAAATAATAATATAACTTGAATGGGGAGTCAAGGAGGGAACAAATTTATACAGGGCTTCAGTTCTTCATTTATAACTTGTTAAAGGTGTTTCCAGGAATAAATTACTTTTGGTCAGCTGATGCCCATGGGAAAACTCCAGCTGAATTTGATATGGACAGGGATAGAAGATATACACACACACACACACACACACACACACATATATTTTCAGTGTTTCTATTCTGATTTCATATTTTGAATATTTTAGGATTTTTTGTGGCAACTTAAGGGAATCATCAAGACACTTAATGTTAATTGGCTCAGTTCTGTGTCCTTTTTAAGGTCCAGGACATTGTAAACATGATGCACTGGACACAAAAATTGGTTTTGGATAACTAACCTTAACATTACTTTGTTGTCATTCTTGTAATTTTTGTGCTATTTCAAAGAAAATTATGGAAATATTTATTAGGATTTACACAAGGCTCTGATCCAGATAATGAATTAAATCAGTTATTTTTATTTGCACTTTTCCTTTCTTTCCCCACCCACCTTCTTTTATAAAAAAAGATAAACCCATGCCTCATTCATGCTTTCTTATTTAGCAGGCTCACAACAAACTCTGATTCAAGGATCATCATTGTGGATTTTCATACCAAGTTTTCACACCTCCAAAATAGTCTGAAAATATAGACTGAAGGTTCTGCTCTGTCAAAGAAAAAATCATTAATAAAGCGAAATGTACCTGGAAATTTCTTGAAACTGTCTTGATTTTTACGTTTGTTTCCTTTAATCAACACATTTTTCCTAATTCAAACTTCAGTGAATTCAATAAAGAGATCCCCCTGTACTTCCAAGGGCTGCAAAACAGCCACAGGCTGTTACAGTAAATCAGTAAATCCTACAAATAGAAGCTGAAAATAAAACAAGCTTCTAAGTCTTGGAGATGTTTATTAAGATAAGGACTTACACTAGCTTGTGATGAATATTTGGGTGTACACTAGTAACATTCTGATAGAGTTTGCTGAAGTTTCTCTACTTTTCTCAAAGTGAGGAGGTAAGTAGAGAGTTAAGATTGTTTGGGTTACTTTAATTGCTCCTCTCTTCATATTCATAATGCTCTGAGTGTTTTAGAAATTGAAACTAGGTGACATTGTTGTGCTTTAAATTATTTGTGATTTTTGAGACTAACCCTGATAATACACTCTAAGGATTTCTGTGCTACAAATAACCAAAAATATTTGCAATTTAATCCCATATTAACAAAGATACCTATTATTATTGCATTTGGGTTTTGTTTCCTTCATTGTTCTTGAATTACTTTCTCAGTTGAAAATTCACTCTGTATATCTTCTCATTCTGGATCAACACCAAAAAAAATAATGTACAACAATTCATAAGAGGAAAATGGAAAGGTATAAGGCAACTTAGTAACACAATGCAATTGTCATATTGCTGAAATGTAATAATGGGAGGGGGATATGGGAATGTCAAGAAGTGTGACTTCTGTATTTAAGAATTAAAGATGTGCTAGATTTTACCGTCAGAATACATTTTCAGGAGGCAACAGTGCAAGTTTATATTACAAAGGTCACTCAGAGAAGAAGAATGTCACAAAGTTAAATACATCCAGGAAAGATCAAATAATAAGGCATATATTTTTCAACATTAAAATGATAGATTTCAAGAATGACAAAACAGAGCACATGGCAGACAGAAAGGGAAATCGAGACAAGAAAAAATAAAATAGAAAAGTAATACAAGTGAAGCTGTAGAAATCATAAAAGAAATACTTGGAAACAAGAGTGGAACTTATTGAATAAACAAAAATTTATTCAGAACGTTCAGATGGCAAGATTCAGAAAAATAACAAGCAGAGTGGCATCTCAGCTGATTGAAAGATGCTTGACGAACACATTTTAAAAAATTGTCATGTGTTTTCATATAACACCATATGAATAATTTAACAGCAATGCCAAGATTTATGAAAAAAGTATTATCAGGGAAATGTTAATGCCTGAGACAAGAAATTGTGGGGGTTTAGGGTGACTGTACAGTTCTAATTTATAAAAACTTACAATGTTTAACATGGACTTGGAAAGCTGGGACAAGATCTTTCTATATTTCTATCATATTAACAAAGATCAAAGCTTGATGAAGCTTGGGAATTCTGTGCTAGTTATCATTTAATACAATCTTTGGCAAACAGAATATATATAATACTGTCAATGCAATATTTATACAGAATAGGAAGCCTAATTATTTTTCATTTAATATTTTTGCTTTCTTTGATGAGCTAATCATAAAGTTATCTTTTATACTGAAAAATAATTTTTATGATGTCATTAAAATGTTACAGACACAATCATTATGTAATTTTAGTCATTTTGCCCTTGCAAACCTATGAGGAAGGGCATGTGCAGGCAGAATTGATTTGGTTGCTTTTACGCTTGGCCTCAACATAAGACAGACACAGTGTTGGGCATCTGTTGCATCTTGACTAAGAATCCCATCTTATGTTCACCTCTTATGTTTTCATATAACACATCAAAAAAGTTGTTGAACAAGCACAAAGTAGACAGGATTCCACCACTTTATTTGTGCAGCCCTCAGCTGCAGGACTGTAACTATTCCATGCATAGTGGGAAGCTTTTGTGGAAATCTCCTGAGGGGAGACAAGTGGGTAGGGTACAAAAATACTGACCATGTCTGTTTTAAATTTATCATGCCATAACAATTTTCCAACTTTATGTGCCTCTGTGCCTACTACACGGAGAAGACAGTAGTCTGAATTTCCATGGTTTCAATATGTGTACAGATATGAAACTCTGATGCTCAGACACTAACCCAGTGATGCTGAAATCACAAATGGTGAGCATAACCATTCTCAAAAAAAAAAAAAAACAGTCATAAGGGACAACATAATTTTAAGTAAAATGATTTAGACAGTGCAAGTATATATTGGGACCAGAAGAGCACAGATTACAGATTCAGGCCTTTAGGGCAGATGAGGCTAAGGGCAACCTCTCTGGAAAAATCTGTTTAGCTATCTGTTCTCTTCAAAAATACCAGAAGACAGATATCAGACTATTCTGATAATGTGGTGTTTTCCTCTTTTTCTCTGACAATATTAAAAATTTGCTCAAAGCTAAAATCTTGCTGAAGTGCAAATAATCTATGGGTCAACAATTATTAATAAAAATCATCATTCCCTCTTCATCCACTGGTAAGCTAAAGGAATACTTTCTTCACTAAACGTCATTTCCTACCCACAATCATTTCTGAAATCTTCTAGTACTTTATTTTAACTATATGCTACAACGTTTTTTAGGTCAACTTATAATCATTTCTTCTCTATAGAAAACACATATCTGATGAACATGACCCTCTCTTAGAAAATATTCTAATCACTAAATTTGCATCAGCAATATAAAACCCACATACACATTGAGACTGGTCATGAACTTTGGCCATGTTCTGGACCATGGAATATATCCAGTTATAAATACAAGCCTTATAACACCACCAACAAAAAAAGTACAGCTTGCTGCAGACATGGTGATTCCAAAATGTTTGAATGTGTTGGGGCCAATCCATTACCCCTCTGAATTGTAATAGAAAAAAAAAAAACCCAGACCAGAACAGGCTTTTCAGTTGGACCTCTCTTGAGGTCATATTGACACTAGAGCAAGAAAAACCACAGAGTGGAGAAATATCCATGAATCCATGGCATTACCTCCAGGAATCTTCAGCTAGGAACAACTGTATTTAAAGTGTGGTTCCTTCTAGATTGGAACCCAAGTTATGCTGTGTACTCTGCAAAAACAACTGTCTAGCAATAGGTATTGTACCTGAGAGAGAAATTGATTAAACCTTTTCAGCTCTGAATAGCATGAAATCTTGGGCTGTTAATCTGGGTTGTCCACATAAAAGTTTTTTTATGTGTACAAGTTTCCTGAAGATATGTCTTAAGAAAATTCACTTAACCAAAAGATGAAAGAAAAAATGAGTTGGGTTTTAGCACAAAGTTTTGACTTTTACAACATATTTTTGTAATGTGTCATTAAAGAATGTTTTTCATATGCATGCAGGCCATTACACAGGTACATTAAGACTAAAACAAAACAAGCAGATTCCTTATGTATTTTAATCTCTGCAGTGGGGAATATTGGAACATTTCTGTTTTATGCTTTTCAGACTGCTGTATGTCACACATGACTACCAATAACAGTTGTGGCTATTTTTCTCCATCTTTTCATTCTTTTTCAGTACACTGTGGCTGATTTTGAAAAACAGTCCCTACTTTGAAAGAGTAAACAACTGAAAACTCCTAATTAAAAAGTGGATCTTTTCTCAAAATGCCATAGGAAAGGGGGAGTTTACGGGATTATCCCATCCATCTATCATCTGAGGACCACCTCTACGTTCTTCATTCATAACAGAGACATATTCTAACTATTTTTGGAAACTCCTGTGATGGAGATCTCACAAAATTCTCTGTCAAGAACTGTGTACTTTACTTTCAGAGAAGGATTTATTTGTTTGTTAGTTTGTCTGTCTGTTTTAATGCAGAACAAGTACATTTTTGCTAAAAGAGAAAAACAATTATTGCCTTCATAGATATTAAAAAAAATAGTTATGTGTCTTTCTCTAAGCTAAACAGCATGATTTCAAACAGCTTGTTCTAACAGGTTATATTTTCTGAGTTTTTGTTTTTCTTTCTTCTACTAATTTGATTTTCTTCTTGTTAAAAGCATGGTATTAACAAACTGAACATGGTGTGTCAGTAGGGCCATTCCAACACTGAGCAGGGTAGAAACACAGAATCACAGAATACGCTGAGTTGGAAGGAACTCACAAGGGTCATCAAATCCAACTCCTGGCCTTGCACAGGACGACCCCAAGAATCACTTCATGTGCCTGACCGTATCGTCCAAAAGCTTCTTGAACTCTGTCAGGCTTGGTGCTGTAGGTCACATGTTTTTCAGGATGTAGTCTGAAAAGCCCTAGGTAGTGGTTGTCTTTTTACAACACCATTGGCATGGTTGACTCAGACTAGGGTCCATTACAACCCCTCAAAATTCTCTGTTTCATCCCTCCTGCCTAGTCAGCATGCATTTGTTCTTGCAACTATTTATTCTCATCTAAGCATAGTGCTCTGCTGATTCAGTATCTTTACCTTTTCAATTTGTCAGAAACTCTTTTTCTATTCTAATTATGTCCACCTATGCACTTCATGCCTTGGCTGATCTAACAGGTTCCTTAAGCATCCTTCTAAGTCCCTTGCCCAATTCTCTAATGAAAAACTCAAATCAGGGCAGATCTCTGCCAAGTCTCATTCACTGCATTCTTCCATTTTGAAAATGTTGTGTTAATAGCTATAAACTGGGTATGGTTTCCCATCAGTTTTGAACTAGTAACAATTTAACCTAAACCACTGTTTCCAAGCTTATTTATGAGACCACAGTGCAAAATGTATTACCAAAATATGTATATTGTCAGTTTCTTCTTTCACCTGTCATGTAATTATTTTGATATAATTTGCCCCTCACAATTCCTTGTTGGGTGTTTATTACTTTCTGTTATCACTCAGGTGTTTGCAGGTCCTTTCATTATTAGGTGCATGTATTTTCTAAAAATGGAAGCTTCTGTAACTACCTGATATTTCCTACTTCTGCCTCCTTTTTCTGTTTATATCTGAAGAGGTTCTTTGCCATTTTCTCTTTTGTGGGACTTGCACAAGGTCTGAGAGAAAATGGCTTTTGATCTGCAGCTGCTTCATCCAGATCTGTGAACATAACAGGGTGACTTTTACCCAGCTCACATGATTTACAGCACTGACAGAATAACTCTATTCCAGTTTTAGACTGATTTTTCTTCTTTTTCACCATAACACTGGTCAGTGTTTACTGTGTGATCACAGTCCTTTTGGCAAAGGTGTAGCCTACTGCCATCTGCCCACTGCCACACTTTTCAGTAGCCTTCGTGCTACAGCATGTCTGCAAGTAGTAAAAACATAGAAAAGCAGCAGAGTGAGCTGAATGTGTTTAATGAATATGTTTAACTTCCTCTAATTGACAAGCACTTTGTTTTACATTATTTTTTCCTAGCTTTGGCCTGATACATTTCTTACAGATAAAGGAAAGCACTCTCCTTCTCCATCTCTTTCCATATGTCTGCCTTCTTCCTCTACTTCTTGTTCTCTGTCTGTTATTGTGAGTTACAGATCTTGCAGGATCTAATGAGATGAATGTTATAAAGGGAGAATGGGAAGCTCTGTGCCTTCACTGAACTAATCTCCACCCTGGTCTAAGGGACTTATTTGCAGCTGAAAGCCCTGGCAGTCTAGAAATAAATACCTCATAAAGAATTACTTAATTTAGTTAAAAATGTTTGAATCAAGTCATTCTTCATTTTCCATAAAACTAGAATAGGCTAGAAGTAATTCAATTATTTTTTACAAGTACTAATGAATAAAGTAAATGTGTAATTTCCAATAAATTACATAGTTACTTGTGGTGTGAAAAATTGTGCACTCAAAACAAGTAAAAAATGTGCCACTTTTATTTTTACAGCATGTCCTTTAGAAGAGATATTAAAGCACTGTTTATTTTATCCCATGGTACTCTATAGAAAACTGTAGATTAATTTTCCCTCAGAGAAGCCATATAGTATTTCAACCCTGAAAGAGAAAAAATGCCTTAGAGAGAATCATTCAGGTACCTAGTATAAATTATTCAGTAATAAGAAATAGGTATTTATGCATTTCGCATATAGCCTGTATCTGTTGAGGAAACATGTTCTTGCCCTGTTAAAGGAAAGATTTGGAGTTTTTTCTGACTAAGTTTTTTGCCCCTTTTTTAATTACAATGCAAACTTAGGCATAATCCTGCCCTCTTCGACAGTGTTTTCCTATTTTGAAACATGTGTTTAGACTTTAGTTTCTCTGGGCAATGGGAAGGACAGAAGAGTCATGAATGGAAAATGAGATTAATGCCCCTCATGCCATTCCATGCCGTCCCTCCTGTTTTTCTCTTAAAGCTCAAGAAAATCTGTATCTGGAAATGACAAAGGAACTTCATATTTTCACATATAAAAACAGGCAACTTAGAACAGTGCAGTATTTATAAAAATGCAAAAATACTGTAAGCTGGAATCCCTCTTGGCATAACATCCAGGCACTGCCTGCAAGTAATGCATCCATTGATTCTGCTGCTACACTGGGGCAGAAGGGGAAAATAAAGAGATTCACAAAATACATATCTCAGTAACCATAAATGAAGCAAATCCGCTTTAGCTTTGCTGTGACCTCCAGGAAGCAGAGCATGAAGTGCTTTGATTTATCACAAAATTGGAGCTTGCATCTAGAAATGTAAGTGTGGGATCATTTACTTAAAAGCTGTAGTCATCACCATAATCTTTAAGGAGCCAGATCCTGAGGCAAATTGCTGATGTGCTGATGTGCTAAGGCCTAGCCAGTCAGTCAGACTTCCAGAATACTTTACAAATATGGCAATATCGACAGGCTGTAAATTGGTTTCTTTGTGTATGCTGTCTAGCCAAATAACTCTTAAAGAAAGCGTGATAATAACATAAGTCACCAAATGCATTTCACCAGGCCTCTGTGCAGATGTAACTCCTCAGGATAAAATAAACCAGCCATGCTAGTTTTGAAGACAAGGTGTCCTTACTTAGTTGTGAAATAAACCACCACCTGGCACAATACAATCTCCTCCTCTGCAGTTGGCTTTGTCTACAGGACATGAAACCAGTACCTTCACAGGAGGCACTGGCTCCAGAGCAGGAGCAAACAGATATGGAATTAGTGAAGAAATGTACTGACCACAAAGATAATTCAGGTATATCAGTGCCACACATTCAGGTCTACATAGAGGAACAAAGATCTGCATGACCTACAAGCTCTGTGTTTCTGGGCTGTGGAGGTGAACACAATCTTTGCCAGAATTTCTTTATATGAAATGTCCTTTTGATCAGAGTGTTTGCACTTCTGGTAGGAAGAGGTTAGAAAGTGACCCGTGTTTCAGCTCCATGGACCAATGACCCATCACCTTTTTCCAAGTACTCTACTGCACCCTGTGTTTACAGCAAAATTACATAAACAGAGAACTGCTAGTAAAACATTAAATAAATGTTGAATAAGTGTTAACTTTTTACAATGACTATCTAGTGTTATCCTTTCAGTAATCTAAAGAGCAACAAACACAAAACAGAGAGTGAACCAGCTTTTGCAAAGGGAGCAGGATAACAGAACAATAAAAGAATTAAAAAAAAAAAAAAAAGTGTTTAGGTGGGGTTTTTTTCCAGTAAGCTGATCCAGAACAGAATCTTCAGAAATAAACAACATATGATTAGTATGTGCACAGATATATACTAAAAGTTCATATAACAAGTGTTTCTTACTGTTAAAAACACCTGGAGTACCTTATCTTCTCTAGTATGCTAGTGACACATGCTGATTTCCCAAACAGTATCCAGTGTAGGTAACTGGCAGATATGACAACATTTACATAGATGAACATAACTGTATGTGGTAATATACTTGCAAATTTATCTTACAGATGTCATTTTCAGACATGAAGACACCATAATAATTTTCTAGGTATCTCTAATTAAGTGCTACCATAAAACACTGTAACAGGTTACCATCAACATATCTGAAAGCATTTAAGGAAGATATTCCTGAATTTTTCAGTCAATGTAGAAATATATTTCTGCTATTCATACGCCTTCTGAGATTTGTTTCCACAGCACAAACTATACCTAGAATGAACTGAGAAATTAGATTTTCTTTTTTAAATATTAGTGCTTTCCAAGTTTCTAGTAAATATTTTCTTTTAAATTTATTTTCCAGTAGGGAAAGAAAGAGAGCTGCACAGCCATTTTAAATGTAATTTTGCAAAAAATATGGCAGATTAAATCAAAATGGAACCATCCCACTACTCAAAATTAGAAAAGTGGCTTATATATCCTGCATATAGGGCAAAATATTACATCAACTACTTAAAAATTAATTCAAAAATTCCAGAAATTGAACAAGGAAGAATCTGAACTAGCTGGTAAGAAATGGCGAGAATCATGATGCACCCAGTCCTAGAGAGAACGAGCCCTGGGTACTCAAGACAAGGATCCCAGCAAGTCCCCTTCATCAATACAGCTCTCTGCCCCATGCTACAAAGTCATGCACTTTCTTGCATCCACATTCTCCAAATGAATTTTTCATTCATGACTACTCTTGTTTCCCAGTTTCATCAAGAAAATGGAGAATCAGTCCTTTACAGACAGCCTCATGAAGCCTGTTTGTGATCCTGCATCCCTATACAATGAAAGCTTTGAGCTTGAACATATTCAGGCCAAGTCACCTTTTGGTTCAGGTCAGTCAATTTTTAGTAAAGTTCAATCAAGGCAGTTAAAACACCTCTGGGCAATGTAGAATAAGCTCACCTAAACCAACACACTGAAATCTATCCCTGAAATAATTAATTTCATATAATACTTACTTAATGTAAGTGTTGTAGTGTTAAGGAATCCTTTTTCTATTTTTTTCATAATAACTGTATCAATCCAAAAAGTCCACTTTTAGTAACTATATTTTCAGAAGATGATCCACAAATGTTGTTTTCTCGATTCTTCACATTATGTTCATGGAGCATCATGTTTTTATAATGTTATTATTTTTGTTGACTTAAAGATAAAAAACACAGAAGTAACATTTATATCAAGTTTTGTGCAGATACAAATCATGGTAGGAGAAAGCATGACTAGTATCAATGGAACAGTTTTAAATATTAGTAGGACTTTTTATCACACAGTTAATCTTAGCTTATGAGGGTTTGTGAAATCTGGCTGATCTGAATTGGGAAATTGAACAAAATTTCTACTAGAATAAGGCCATTTTCTTGTGGAAATTGCCTTCATATATTCCTGACTTAGTCCTTTTTAACTTGACTTTAATTTTTTATGTGAAACCTTTGGGGGAAAAAAGGTTTTCTTTTTTTCTTTTTTCCTTATTATGGAGCTGAAAGGCTTTGCAAATATTCAAATTTTAAGCTGTAATGAATAAAGTCAGAAAAAAATCACTTAAACACAATTTCAACACACTTCTTTCACCAATAGAAGCACATGTGACTTTGGTATCTGTACTTGGGAACTTGACTGGGGATATTTTGTGCAATTTGTGCCATATTCTCAGAATATTTAGAAGAGCATTATGTAAAAAGTCAGAAAACTATGATGTTCTATTAGAAACTAAATCAGGGCTCCAGCCCATATATGTGCTTTATGGAAATAGTGTAGAAGTAGTTTCCATGTTGAAAATGTGTGTGGATTCACCCTCCTACCATCCACATGGGCTCTGAGCACCTCTGAATATGAGAAAGTTTAATTTGTAGCCCTTGTACTGCTCAGGGCCATTGGCTACAGAAGGGTAGGAAAAAGAGCCCTCCTGTTGCTTCACATGCACAAGGAACAGCAGCTCATTTGCACTGCTCAGTGCCCACCTCTGTCAGCTTGGTGATGCAAATTGTCGGGTAATGGTGATCGAGTGGTGCCAGCAGACTGAGGAAGGTGATCCTTCTGGGGAAATCACATCTGGAGTGGTGTGTCCAGGTCTGTCACCAGTGCAAGAGAGATGGAGCTACTGGGAAGAGTCCGACAAAGGGTCATGGAGATGATGTGGGGACTTGAACATCTCTCCTGTGAGGAGAGACTGGAAGAGCTGGAACTGTTCAGCTTGGAGAAGAGAAGATCAGGGAATCTCACCAGTGTACATAAGGCTCTTTTCAGGGGAGTCCAGTGACAGAGCCAGAGACAAGAGAGGATCAGAGTCTCTATTCTTAAAGATATTCAAGAGTGGCCTGGACATGACCCTAATTGAGCTGATGGGTTGGACTGGATGGCCTCCAGAGATGGCATCCAACCTCCGCTATTCTCTGATACTGTGAAATGCATTCCAAGTCAGAAGTGTGGATATGCAAAAAAACCCAAACATTGTATGAACCTCTCCTGGACTCACTCAGGAAGCCATCAGGCAGCCACATGGGAGGTAAAGCCAGCATGGCCTTACTTACCCCTGCCCTGAGGACTTTTGCTTACAAGGTTATGTTCTCATTCAGTGTTCCACAGAGGTCATATGTTTTAATATTCTTAACACATGGACTGTGCCTCCTGAAGATTTCTCTCCATTTCAGAAGGAAGTCCCTTCCAAGTTCTCCAGCTCATGAATGTCCAAGATTCATAATTTCTCTTCCCAAAGTTAACATTATCCCTGAAAGCTGATTTATGGCAAGAGTGTTCAAGTTCTGCTCTTCAGTGGTTGAGGTTCCATGTTTATGGAAAGAAAAAATTATTTTGAAAGTCTCAGGGCACTGATATCTTGCATCTCAGCAAATTGCCATGGGGTAGAGCATTCTGGTGTTATCTGTTAATACCAGAAGCTGCAGTCTTATAGATTTTTGTGTTAAGATGCAAAACAGTGGCACCCAGTGACTCCAGCTCCTTAAGGAGAAAGAATATTTTTGTACTGAGTCTGTTCCATTCCTGTATTCATCAAGTCACATTGCTGAGCAAGAACAGATCAGTTAATTTTTTGGCCCAGCTTGCTGCATAGCCATATTAATTGGAATTTTCCATGAAGGATTTATAGGGCACAGTTAAAATGAAATATACTTGCTAACACCTCTGCAGAGGAGATTATTATAGAAAATAGATGAGAAGTAGCTGGGTTCCCTTTAGAAAACAAGTGAAAATGTATACTCTGCACATTGCAAACCAGAAAACATACATTGCTCACATATAAATTAGACACAGGAAGGAGAAGACAAGATCAAGATCTTAAATCTGAAAATCTTCCAGTTGTCTTTTCCAGAAAAATAATAATGCAAAATATTTTTCTGCTTGTTTTTTCCCCCCTGCAAACCCTCTGCCTCTCAGCCACCGGGTGGTAAAGTTTTACTCTAAATAAAGCATTGATGATATGAAAAAACAGCTGAAAAAAACCCCAAATGACAGTCAGTTCTGTGTGTCAATCTACACATTTAATGAGAAACTCTGCTCGATTTAATGAATCCTGGTGCTTCAGTCTACCATCATTTTAAGTAGAACCTGCATACACAACTATGTAGTGTCAATTTGGGGCTGTATTGTAGCAGTACAATACACCTCTGAAGGGAGAACTTCATTTTCTGAACTATTAACCATATAAGCAATTGTTACTAATTTACTGTGAGAAACGTGTGTGAAAATATATGTGCACATGATTGGTTTGTTGAGACAGCTTGAAAATGTTTAATCAAGGCTGAATAATTCTGTGTCTACAGTAGCAGTTAGAGTAAAAACAATCAAAAGAAAAAAAAAATAATACTATCACTTCACCAGTGTGTCAAGGGTGGAAGTCTAATTGGATTGTAGTTGAAGATAAACTAACTTCACTGTGAAATGAGCAGTTGAAATTTGGGGGGTATGGTCATTATTTGGAGCTCGACCTTTGATTTCTGAGTCTGATAAAACCTCAAAACAAGGACCTTTCTTTGGAAATTGTATTTCATATACATGAAGTTGGATGCTTGAAAGCTGCTATTTGACATCAGAACTAGGTGGCTGATTACAGTGTCTTGGTCAGGATGGTTCACTCACTCTAAGTATGCAAATATAATATTACCACTAACAAACACTGACATTTATGCATTCATTTATCAGCCAGAAGTGCTAGTACAAACAAAACACTCTGATTATTTTAGGAATCCCTCTAAAAGCCTGCTCCTGAAATTCCACACAGAGTTGCTGATTTTAACAACAGTACTTGCACGCTGGCTCTGAACACCAAACTCTCGCTCATTACAGACAGCCGCAAACAAGCCCAAACCTCATCCCCTCTCCCCACACTCCTTTGCACAATCCCATCCTCTCCCAGCTCTAGTGGACTGCAGCCCGGTTCCTCTCTGCGTGAGGTTGAGAACCGGCTCACAAGCTGGAGAATTTAGGTTGTGTCACGTAGCAAAAACAATGAGTGGAACAAATGAGCCGAGCAGCTCGGAGAGTTGGAAATCTCTAATTACTAGAGCCAGTCGCAGGCAAATACTGAAGGAGGGGTGGACTATTTGCACCCAGTGCCACTCAACCAGGGTGACAATAAATTTATGAAATGTCAAAGAACTTTCCATATGTAAAACTTGCAGCATGAGTGATGGGGTGCTGTCACCCAGCCGGGGCTGCCAGGACTGTGGCGATGCTGCCACCTGCCGATGTCTCACCCTCCTCTGAGATCCTTCTCCAGGCTCTGCTCTGCTTTTTCAGCGTCCTTCTTTCTGCTGATAACTTACACTGGTTTTATTCTCATCACCTGACAGAATTTCCAGTGACTCATTTTGATCGTGTCACTTACTTAAGACCTCCTTGGAGCAATCTGGCATCTCCTTCTCTGCCGAGAGCCCACTGTCCTGCATGCAACTTCAATATCACTTGCTGCAAAGTCAAACATAAATACTAGACACCTAGTACTTGCCTTTGCTAAATACAGCCTCCTTTTCTAAATAGAGTTTTCACTCATAACATTTATATTGCTGTGGACTATGGTATACTCCTCATCAACATGCTCCTTATTGCTTAGTTTTCAAATTGTGAAAAATGTTTTTCTTACAAAAATGCTTCTCCCATAAATATACAAAAACTTCAACATCAAACACTCTAAATGAAAGCCCCTGTAACAGTAATAAGTCTTAAATGAATACAAATGCACACATAAGCATCCAAAGGGAAGTGGGGGAAAAAAATACATTTTTAAAAAAAAGATAAATATAATCTAATAATACTCAAGAAATATGTTCCCTCTCTGAATTCCTCCTGCTATTTTTTTTTGGACAATTAATCTAGATTGAATTTAAAAAGGGAGGGGAGGGTGAAGGAGGAACTTTTTGTTACAGCATTCTCACTACAGGCTTTAAGGAAAACTGCATTCTGCAATGCCTCACTCAGGCCATTTCTGCACTTTTACAGTTCCTTTGTGTGGGTTTGTCCACATTGCCTAGTGGTCTCTTTGTGAAGAAGGCTCAGAAGCAAAGCTATTTTCAAAGAATTGTTTGAGTAGGGCAATCTCCAGTAGAACTTTCAAAATCAACTTGCCAGAGTGTACTTTCAATTTGCAGCATCTGCAAGAGACCACTTATCTCCACATGCACCAAGCCTGACAAAGTTTAAAGAGGGTTTGGACAACACTCTCAGGCACACAATGGGGTAGTCATGTGCAGGGCTAGGAGTTGGATGATCCTTGTGGACCCCTTGCAACTGAGGTCATGCTATGATTTTCCAAGTGAAAGAAAGGCTCCTTCTAGCTGTACAAATGTGCACATAGATTTGTGGTGACCACTGTGATCAAACTCTAGGGGAAGCATGTGGTACTGGCAACACTACATGTCCTCAGAGCAAAGCCACCAGCTCTCCCACGCTGTCAGCCCAGCACAAGCATAATTCTTGTTTATTTGTGCCTGATTAAGAACCATGCACCTGAATTTTAATCATGAGAAAATCGTGTCCGGTACACAGAAATAGACAGGGAGAGGGTGCCCTTGGGAGGACCTTCTGTAGCAATTATTTGGCCTGAACCACTAAATTTCTTACATTATGTTTAATCATTATAAGACAGATAGACTAAGGGTAACAATTCCAGCAGTGGACAAGCCCTGATGGTTAGCTAAGGTACCTAAGGGTGTGCATTTTAATAAACATTTGCATAATGATGCAGGTGTTTAAAAATTACATAACAGTAAAATTAAAATGCCTGAATGGCACAGTGGAGGTGCTGCTTAGGTTAGATGAACACGGATCTCTCTGCCAGCTGCTTTCTTCTCTGAAACTGTTTGTCCATTTAAAATGTAAATGCATGCTTTTCCAGTGGCTCCCACAGTTTTCACTCACATAGAAAATCTCTGGTGGGCTGCATGGTGTTTTCTCAAGGAAGTGTTTCATACCCAACATACATCAGCATCTTATGATTTGCATCCAAACAATATCAGCATTTAAAGGTCTCCTTTATCTGCTGTTATGAAGTTGTGGCCTAAACATTGTTTACAAATTTATATCATAACAATAAATATATGCATACAGCAGTTTTCTTTCTTAAAAAAATAATATACATAAACCCCACAAAATACCTGCTCTCCCAACAGTCTGCTAAGCTTCCAATATACTCTAATTGTTTAATTGAACTCTGGGCCTTACTGATAGGTTTTTGCACTTCAGCTTCAGCACCACTACATATGATTTTAAATCTGCATTTAAATACCTTTAAAGTTTCACATTCACAAGTGCTGAAGAAACGATATTTTTTACTTCCTGAGAAAATTTTTCTAGTCAAATGTTGTAATAAGCCATGAACAGCTGGCATGAATCTTATCTGCTTTGACAATCATGATACCAAATGGAAAGACATTACTTCCTTTGCTTCTGATTTCACAGATTGCAAAGGACTCAGACCAGGAATCCAGAACTTAATATTTCCTTGTTCAGAAAAGACTGATTTGTGAGATCAATCCTGAGTTTAAATTTTGTGTTTGGGCCTCATACCAGTTCAAGACATGAAGTGTTGCTGGGAGAAATGTGACATGCAATTGAAGCCCACTCCAAGCTGAATTATAATGGCATTTCCCATTTCTAAAAATGAAAATGTAAGAATGAAACTTGCAATTCTTGACTGTAAATTACTGTAGACTACTTATTTTTGATCACTGATATTTTCTAGGAAATAAATTAAAAATTAGAGGAAGGTCAAATGTAATGTCCTGTCTGTGTTTCAGATACTTAAAAATACTGGCCACTGAAAGCCTGCCTCTCTTTAAATAGTAGACTTCCTGCTGTCTATTAAAAGTTATGCAAGACCAATGAAGAATGATAATGAACAATAATCTTTCAAGAAATTGCCAACCAGTGGAATTCATTAACAAAAACCTGAAAAAAATAAGATTTTTTTGTAAACAAACAATTGTTTTCAAAATTAAAAGCTCTTGATTTCCTCCCAATTTCATTTTACCAAAAAGAACTTTGCTACCATAAATTCTGAGCTGCTGCCAAAATTATTGTAACATGAAACTCCTCATTTAGTATTGAAATTCATGTTTTTTCTAGAGAAGTTGCAAATTGAATCTAAAACATTGTTTTAGTTTGACTACCAAATGAATGCAGCTTCTATGATGTGCAAGAAACATCTTACAACAAACACATGTCAAACTGTCTCAAAGCGGACTTTCCTCAGGATAAAATGATAAACTGGTTTTCACTTGCCAAAAAATGCGTTGTTGTTTCAAAGTAAATAAATTAAAATACATATATTTTGCATTTAAGTAACACTCAGAAAAGGAGAATTCTTCCTCAGCAATGAGAAAATAAATTAAAAGTTCAAAAACAACTTCCCCACTCAAAAACACCCCCACCCTGTATGTGTTGACTGACATGTCTTTAACTTATTACTGTGTTAAACTATTTCTTGGCTATTTGAAAAGATAACAAAGGGAATCAAGTACGTGTAAGCAACCCTTTACCCTGGTACTATGGACTCGTAGCTGTCCAAAGAGCTTCAGTTTCAGTAGGAAAAAAAAATTAAATAAATAAGCCCAAGGATTCCACTAGCAGTAAAGAAAACCTTTCACAAGGAATACATAGCTGCAGGTGGAGAGAAATACAGAAAAAAGATTTGCATTTCTTTAAATCCTGGAAAGTAAAAATATTTTATAGATATGTCATAACCACTAAAAAGTCACTTTCACACAATAATTTATAAGAGCAGGCTGTTATAAAGTGAGCTGTGAGTGGGTTAGTGTATTTCTTTCACAATGTCAATATGACTCTTTCCTGAAGAAATGTGCA
Organism: Climacteris rufus; assembly: GCA_013398175.1. Classification (NCBI taxonomy): domain Eukaryota; kingdom Metazoa; phylum Chordata; class Aves; order Passeriformes; family Climacteridae; genus Climacteris; species Climacteris rufus. Next base: position 615,240 of record VZRZ01008052.1, read on the forward strand.
CTGGTATATCCATCAGCAACTTATTTCTGAAGCCACACCTGTGGCAGAAGGGAGTGAGAGATGCCTCTTGACCAATTAGTAACACCTACTGTACATGGATGGTACACATCTGTCAGCTCTTTGAGGTTTGGAGCTGCTCATCTACTGCATTAGAAAGGGGAGAAGGAAGATCAGATCAACCATGCCTTTTACATATTGTGATTCACCATACATTTTGCATTGGCTTAGGCTGAAAGCCAAGACCATGGTCCATTTCTCTTGAATAAAAATTGAAATTCCTTTAATATTTTTCCAAACATTATTACATGAAATTGAGAGCCAAAGAAGTAGGACAGTTACAGGGAACAGTAGGGTGGCATTGTGCCATAGATCTAATACGAATAAGCACAATACACAAATTGTTGGGTTTTTTTTCTGGAAATTAGACTTACATTCCATGAACATAACACCACAAGAAGAGATTTGCATGCACATTTATTGCTCTGAACAAGGGGAGACATTTTATGAAGGGCACTTGAATGCCATTGATTCAAACTGAACCATACCATTCCTATTGTATGGACAGATTGATGACATGTCTACTAAAAAAAAGTGCTAAATCCAGTTGCAAGTGCACCACTTAGTCGCTCATCTCTGATACATGTAATAATGTAATAATAAAATATGATAATACCTTATGGGTGATCTATGTACTGCTTAAAACAGATTTAACACATTTATTACTGGAAACCAGATACAAATTATTCAAGAAACTGCATTAATTATGTTGTTTTGCAGGAATCAAATGAAGGCAGAATCATGATCAAAAATGTTCCTATTCTGCAAAAGAGACTGTGATTCTCTGCAGTGTTTAAAGTTTGTTCAATACTATGTAATGTAATAAAATGTTACGTAGCAATGCAGATCTTGCTTCTACTTGAGTTGTTATAAGTCACTGTTGATTTCAGTGGAGGCAGGATCAGGTTCTTACTTAGAAATGATCAGGTAATTCTCAGTTCTCTTATAAATACCAATGATAGTTGCCATCTTTGACAACAGTTCAGAAATCGCAAGGAAATCTATAATGTGCTTTAGACACTGGCTTTTAGGAGCAGAAGAACAGGTATCAAACAGCAAAGCTTTACAAGCATATGCAAGCGTGGCATTATAGATGACTTTCCTGAACAAGGGCCAAGTTGCTTGCAAGGCTTTTGAATTGTACAGAAATAGTGTTAAAAATATTTTTAAACCTATTATATTATACTGACTGGGTTTGAATTAAATTGCAGATGTTCAATATCCCTGAAATAATACTTTTTATTAAGAGACAGAGTACTCCATTAAACTTTTGTTTCGAATCACACTACTTGTCATTAAACAATCAGAGCATGTTTTCTTTTTCTTTTGACCTTGGCAATTAACATATAAACTTTCAAAGCACTATGCTGAGACCTCTGAAAAGAAATATGATATTGAACACAATTAGAGACATAAAGATGAAGGAGACAAATAAAGGGTATCTAAATATAAAGAAATTTCCTAAAACCTCTTCCTGGAAATAAGACACTGTTATTAGAGAGTAGACAGTTTAAAGTGAAAAGACATCTGACATTTGCATTGATGCTGTAGTAGTGTAGCTCTGACTTGCACTAGGTGTAATTAGAGCATTCAGTCTACAAAGAAAGAAAGACCTGTCACTCTGCAGCAAAGCCCCAAGCAAGGCAGGATAGCTAACAATGTCTTATCCTTAAATTACACTTCTGATTTGAAAAAATATTTTAAAAAAACAAGGTTTGAGATGGATTGTGTAGTGTTAGTAACTGAACCTTTCCCCACTTCTCTCTTAATAACATTACAGCAAGTTATTACATATTTTTGGAAGCCCAGAGGACAGCTCAAGATTCATCTGCTTGAGTAAATGCACTGATAGGATTATTTTGGAAAATCATGATGTAAGCAGACTCTTTCTAATAGAATGAAACCCCTCAAGGTACTCATAATTAAATTGATTAATTTGGCTTTTGAAGGTGCACTATGTCATCTGATTTTGAAGGCAGACAAATATCCAAGAGATAGAATATCAGTGTCTTCTCATCCCTTCTTTATTTTGGGTTCACGTACTGCCAGCTAACATGGGAAACATCTCAGACAAGACTCCTTTTCAGCCCTGTTGATTGAATGGAATTGGAAATTTCAGTTTTCTCCAGTCCTGGACAAGAAAGAATTTACATGCATTGGAAATAGCTTTGAATGCTCTGAAACACATGAAATGCAAACAGTCCAATCCCTATTCAACCTTGAATGGATCCCCTAAAAACCCCACTGTTCTTAAAAAATCCCCCTCTTCTACTAACAGGACTTTTGACAAAACAGATGAGGTTCTCACTTTGACATGACCAGAGATAGAGCAGATGATACCTTCCTCTTCTCTTGCAACAATATTGATCTTTTTGTCAACTACCCACAGAGATCCACTGGCACTATTTTATCATTACAGTGTCATGAGACAGAGAAGGGACAACTTTATGCTGCTTTCTGAAATACTGGTCATGGAGACCTGACTGAGACCAAATGCTGGAGAGTTTTGTGAGGGGTAGCTGATTGCCAGATAATGGCCTCACACCTACACCTAAAGCAAGCCACGAAGGTTTGGTCTTGTAGGGATCCCTACATCTCCTCTGTTTAGCAATAGCTTTCCAGGGAAGTGGAAACAATATTAAAAATTATTGACAGTTTCAATTTCTAAGGATCCCCTTGGCTACAGTTACAATAAGATAATTATTTTGGCTTCCCTTGCCAAATTCAAGAAACTCCATAACTGAAATCTATGCAAGCAAATTAAATGTAAGGCACAACACCAAACCCAATGAAATATAACAGCAAATCAGAGATACTTGACCAGTAAACAATTTAAGATCACCATAGAGCAAGGCAAACCAGCTCTTCAAAGAAGGCTTTCTCAATAGCTCCCCTGCTTGTGTTGAGTAGGCACTGCATTAAACTTGATCATCATTTGAACTACTTATGAATAATTGACTTAGGAATAATTTCACTGACAAAAATCTCACAGTTCAATTTGCTATGGTTTGTGGAACATATTTATATCCATTTATAACAATGCTAATCGACAGCAATCCAGACTTTGGAACACTTAAAAAAATTAACTGAACATTACAAACTCAAATACTGTCGATCAACATAATTTAATAGAGTATCTTCCATAGATTACCTAACAAAGATCAATCATAATCACAGGACCCTCAACCATTTGTATTCTCTTGTGGCTATTAAAATAAATGGGATTTTCCAGTATGTCTAGAAGATTAATGAATCAGATTTCTTGCAGATCAGAGTGGGATACTAAATTAGGAACAAGTAGTTCTCTGGAAGAACCCTCACCAGTTGCCTGTCCCCACATGTCATTTTTGTCAATGGAGTTCTATTTGGAATAACTTTGTTGATCACAATAACAGAGACATACCCAGGTTGCAGAATATTTAGCACTTCTATGATTCCCAGAGGAGAACTGGAACTACAAACACATTACAAGATGGAAACAATAGCCAATGACAATCCTGAGATGATACATGTTGTTCTAATGAAATATACTTTTTATTTCTCTGTTGAAAGGGATGAATGAATGTTTTGCTGTGGTGTTGGTTATGGACATGCAGATAGCAGAACAGAAAATCCATGTGCCCTGTAGGGCTAGACAGTGCCTGCATCCCTACACCAGGAGAGATACATTGCCATTAATGCTCTGTGATAGCAAGACAATGAGGAGCTATGGCAATATCTCTGGGTTTCATGTATCTCTACATGACTCCACACCAAAAATAGGGCATCTTTCCAGATAGCATTGCTTATCTTTTCGTTGGCTTGGCATGTGTGCATAAGTGTTCCAAAGGAAGTAATTTTTAAATTTTCTTTTATTTTTTTAATGTAAGAGTGCGCATACATTGTTCTGTTGGACATGAGGACACTGAAAATAACAACTCACTGCAAATCCAGAACAAAAACATAAGTAGGAGAAGGATAACTAATACAAGAACTGGTAACAGCACATAATATTCTACACATCCTTTGTGTACTTGAGCTGACAAAATATAGAGTACTGAGTCTTCTTCTACCACCTGAGTAAGAGATGTAATGTTCAATTATATCAATACTCTTCCTTCTTGTAGACCCTTCCCATGATGATGAAAGTGATGGCTGTTATAGAAGGCCTCTAGCACTGAGCATAAATTTCTGCCACAAAAATATGGCTCTCCAAAATTTCTTTCAAAGAAGTAAATCCCCAAAGTGAATTTAATAGAAGAACATTGACTTTGTTTCTACTTTTCTATTTCTGTCTAGTTTTCTTTCCTAGACAATTTTTCAGGTTTCCTACAGGGTTTTAACACAAAAGCCAAAGTGTCAGAGCAGAGTGAGCATTGATTTTTAATATAAAGGTATCAAGGAAATATTGGAATTTTGTTCTTTATGTCCCATTAAGATGTTGCAAATCCTCTTGAGCTGTGGAAACTAATACTGAAGCACTCAAAAGATTTAAGAGGATCATCTTGAAAATGATAGATTCCTACTCATGGTGTGTACTCTCCCTGTGAGGAGTTTCACCATGTCCTTTGGTGATGTTTGAAATGGTCTAGGTTCTAGAACCACAACCTCCAGTAAAGACATGGCATGAAGCTGTGTAAATATTTATAGGAGGTTTTTATCATGTTTTCTACACAAAGGATGCCTACCTTGGCACCTACACATTCCCTTTCCTACTACATCCCATTGCCATCCTCATGGTATGGCACAAGGATCCAGTTTGGTCGGACACCAAGGGATGCTGTCCTGGAAGACCTCTCAACCTTATGTATGCAGTCGTTGGAATGGTGCAGTACTGGTGTTGCCCCTGCCTGATGCCCTCCAGAGAAAAATCCTGGTGTGAGAATGGAAGTAGGAGTTGCTCAAATGTAGCCCAAGCAGAGAGGAGGGCAAGCTCACTGGCAGGCAAACATCTCCTAAATCAGGCCTGAAGATACCACACAGAGAACATGAGCTCAAATTTTGCAGCCTCTCTCAACAGGCCCATATTTACATATGAGACTGAAGAAGCAAACTAGAATTTATACACACTGCAGGTGACAGGAAAATAAATTTTCTTCATCCATTTGCAGCTGTTCTTCAAAACACATGCAAGTATACTTTGCTTCATGGTCCCTCAGGGGTTTAATGTTATGTCATGATATGCAAACTGCTAGGAGTTTCATATTCTTTTCTGAGAAGGGGAAAAAGTAGAAATGAACAATTCAAGAAGTTATAAGACTTTTGTTCAGGAAGTAATATGCACTGGCATGGAACATCAGGAGAAGACTTGGACTGTAGGTTTATTTGTCCCCTTATGGGTGACCTTGAAAATGCTGGGAGAAAGCTAGAGAGAAAAGCAATTACATTTTTGAAATTACACACCACTGTTCTCATTCATCTTGATAAGCACTTTTAAGGAATCCAAAAAAGGCTAGAATATTGCTTTTATAAAAGTTGTAGAGACCTTGGTTCTGCAGAGTCAATGTTAAAATAAAGATGAAGTTTTATTTCCTTTGTGTCATAAATTGCTACTTTCTTAATTAAAAAAAAAAAACCTGCAGTGCTATACTGAGGCCTTTGGCAAAAAAAAAAAAAAAAACAGCGTACAAGATCTTTTTTCCTTATTCTGGAAAGATATACAGCAGCTCAACCTGTGTTATACAGCCATCCCTACTGTGCCACAAGCATCTGCATGCATTCTTTCTTGTGCATTTATAAGTGTGATTGAAGTGTTGATAGGAAGCCGCATTTATAAAAAAAAAGGATGTTGTGCAAACAATAGGCACCAGATCTTAGTCATTCTTTTTCCTGCTGGTTAAGCTCCCCTGTGTTCATTTAGGCATGATCTGTCTTCGTGTCTCTTTTACTCTCATTATTATCTTGCCTTACCAATTAGGTAAGGCACTGAACGGCCTGTTATTCCAGCCTGGGAGGGCTGGGGGTCAGTAGGAGTCATGCTTAATGTTAAGTGGCTGTGAAACGTTAAAGCCTGTAAATTCATCAGGACAGTTGGCCTGGCCCACTGCAGGGCAATGGGTGTAAGTACTTTTCTGCTTGAATTACGCATGGAGCAGCACTGGCTTTGAAATGCCAGGATCCACGCTGAGCTCAGCTAACACTCCCCAAGTGCAAAGATCCAGCCGTAGCTCTATTAACAGGAGAAATAGGGGTTATTTTTGGAAGCTCTTGGCAGATAGGTAGCAAAAGAAACTTCAGAAATCATTCTGCCTTTTTACTGAGGACCCCCCTTAGGAGGACTACTGGGAAGAAGTCTGTCGACCTGCCACAGCTAATAGTCACTCAGCAACCCAGCGTAACCAGCGCTCCAGAATCAATGCGCTGCAGCTATTCAGTAGTACCACATCTGATGCTTGAAAGGATGGAAAATACGATATGTGACAGCTGCTTATGAGTGATAGTGATAGTGAACAAAAAGCCTAACGGGTACTGGAATCTCCCCGCCCTGCACACAGAAAAGACGCGGAAGGGAATTATGACTTTCCTTAGCACGGCTGCGCTCTTCAGCAGGCACCATCCTGTGTGCCAGATTGGCAACTCCAACAGCTCAACAGCAATTATTCACACGCCACCTCTGAAGCAGTGGTTTGCTACTCACAGTATCCCTGCTATATCACATACCAGACTGCTGACTGCACATCAAGAGGTTTTTTCACTTGTTGGACAAGAGAATAAGAGACCAACAAACAGAAAGTAGAAAAGGGTCAAATCTCTTAGTCTAGAATTTGTACAAGGAAAGCAAGACCTTTTGTAACCAAGTAATCCTTTGGAATAAAAGATTTTCTGATGCACCAAAAAAAAGTGGCCAGGCTTTGTTGCTGTGGTGTTTTACCACTGGCTTCATTGGGATTTCAGTTGCATATTCTTTTGGTCTGCTTGAAACTTAGCACCCAGCAATATTTAAATAATTTCTGGAGTTATAGATTTTTTTTCTTTAAATACAATAGTTTCTCATTTTGATGTATAGTAAGACACTTCTTTGGCAAAGGCAACTTTATCTACTATATGACTAAGCATCTCAAACTTTTGTCTCTAAATCTGAATAAATTCTTATAGTTACACCTTATCACCATGTTCTTTAGTCTTCATTGTGTGAGCATAACTACGATTGGTATCTACAGAAAAAATATTCACTTTTTTTGAGAGGGGAGCTTGTTTTTTAACATAGCTGAAAGTTTTAAAAATATGTCTCAAAACAATTCTCATAAACTAATCATTTTGACAGGGTTCTATAAAAAAAAATTCTTCAGTATAAAGTACTAATGTGTTTCTAGCATGCAGAATGACAGAACACCTCACTAAAAAGAAAAAAAAAAAAAGACAAGATGAGGTTTCATCACGAGAGAACCCAATTATTAAAGACATTGTAAAAGCAAAGATGACTCTGTATTTGGTGTACAAAGATAAGTTTGATCAAAGGTTATTTTAATCATTTGTCTATACAAGGAAGTGCTGCCCTGAGTTGTCAGTAGCTCCTCTTGACCTATTAAAAGTCCTAAGTGAATACTGTTTTGTAGATCTCAATTCGAAAGTCTCCCTTAATAACTCAGGTATGAGAACAACTTGCTAATATCTATTTCTACTACTTATTTTTTCACTCAAATAAATCTTTTCTGTCATCATGTTCAATTTTTTTATACTGTAAAATTTTTTATCTTGCTTTAAGATATAAAAACATCCTTTCAAATGTTTATATACCACCAAGAAATATTTTCAATACTGCCTCTGCTTGTGATTTTATCTTCATGCTAAGGGACTCAAGAGGTTAAGATTTTAATCCACTGCAAGGGATTTGCTGAATAAATATCTTGTTTGTAAGAGCTGGATTAGGACAACACACTAAACCTTCTCCGTCTAACTACAACACAGTGAATCTTGTCAAGAAAATAAACTCTTCTGTTTATCCTTACTTATGCACAGAGCTATGAATAACTCTTATAACCAGCTAGTGATCCTGTCTACATTATCTTGTCTGTAAACATGCCCTGCATGCTGAAACAGCTGAAAGGAACATATAGGATTAGAAAATATCACAGAAGCTGAAAACATGTTTTGATGCAACTGTGGGAGAAAAAGAATCCTCTGCTCCAGGTGAAAAGCTTTATAGTATGTCTCATCTCCCCTTATCCTCGCATTGCCCAGAATTGCCTTACTTGGTCAAAGAGAAGCTATGATGAAAAGCTCCTTAGAATGACCCAATTTGAGGGAATATCTCCCTCTTTAATTTCCTTAGGAGAGTATATAGGTGTCTGTTTTCAAAATATTGTTTTTCAAAAGGTACACTAGCAATGGTTAGAAAAAAACACAGGCCTCAGATGTTTTGTGAATCTGTAAACCTCTGCATAAACTTTGAGACTCAACATTTGCTTTCTAACCTAGGAGATCCCAAGTATGTTACCTTAACCTTATCAGCTATCCTGTTTACCATTAATGCTACCAGGACTTCAATTTGCAACATCAGTTGGAGAAGAAGTGGACTGCTTTTTGAAGGACATCCTCTAGCATTAGCCTGCAGAGGAACAGCTGTTTAATATTACAAACAAATGTTTCAGCACAGTTGAGCCAGGTGGCCAAGAAGACCAAAGGTGTCCTGGTCTGTATCAGGAAGAGTGTGGCCAGCAGGACCAGGGAAGTGATTCTCCTTCCATACTCGGCTCTGGTGAGACCACAGCTTGAGTCCTGTGTGTGATTCTGGGCCTCTAAATTCAGGAACATTGAGGTGCTGAGAAGGATCCATAGAAGGTTAATGAAGCTGGTGAAGGTTCTGGAGTACAAGTCCTGTGAGGAGTGGCTGAGGGAGCTGGGGGTGTTTAACCTGGAGAAAAGGAGGCTCAGGGGGTACCTAATCACTCTCTACAACCACCTGGAAGGAGAGTGTAGCCAGGTGGGAGTCAGCTTCTTCCCCAGGCAACCAGTGACAGGATGAGAGGACACACTCTTAAGTGTGCACCAGAGGAGGTTCAGGTTGGACATTAGGTATAATTGCTTCACAGAAAGGGTGATTAGACACTGGAATGGAATGCGTAGATTGGTGTTGGAGTCACTGTCCCTGGAGATGCTTAAGGAAAGATTGGATGTGGAACTTAGTGCTGTGGTGTAGTTGACACAGTGGTGTTGGGTCATAGGTTGGACTTGATGATCTCAGAAGTCTTTTCCAGCCTAAGAGATTCTGTGTTTCTGTAACTCAGTACAACAAATACCTGGCCATACCATTTTGCCTTTATGACATATTCTCCCAATGAGCCCAAAACAGACTTAAGTCAGGATATTATATTTTCTTAAATCCAAAACATCTCAAGACTCTAATCACTCAGAAGTTCTCCTCAAAAAAAAAGATTCTGTACTGGTATTTAGAGAGACTATGCTTCACAGAACGAGCAATTTCATAGAAGTGCCAGCTTCTGAGGCACTGCAGACCTCCCTGTTTACAAGATGAAATGAGCATAAAGCCCTAGATATTTACTAGAGTAAGATTTGACTTCTCGCACATTATGAACATTAGCAACACCTCAGGTTTTGCATCTAGGTTAGAAGACTGTAGCTATAGTACAAAACATTCACTAATACTAGTATTTTAAAACCTGAGTTTGTTACTGAATCTATCTGATAGAATAGAGTAAATGCACTTTTCTAAATACTCAGTAAGTCTGCAGCACTGCAGCCTCACATGAGGAGTGAGAGAAGAGGTTTGACATAGTCATGTAGCCCCACATCAGCGACATGTTCTGCTGAGGTGACATATTTAGAGGCTGCAGAATCTTGAAAAATCTGATAATAAAAACAAATAATAGTATAAAAATTCATTTATCCTACTTTGTTAATTAATACATCATAAACATTCCTTGAAGGCCTTTACCTTTATGCATACTAGCTGCCACTGCCCAGAGTCCAGACTGACTCAGGAAGGGACAGAAAGGAGATGCTGACATTCCTTCAGGACTCTAATGGGATGAAATCAGCCAGGAAATTGCATTTTCAGGTATTGTTGGCTGCCCTCTTTTAGCAAAGAAGCCTAATAATCTGTGCTGATGTTATGGATATACAGCAGGCTCTGGGGAAGCCTATTCCTCAGCACTAGAAACAACCACAACCTGCAAATCTACATTTCATATAAGAACTTACTGTAACACACAAAGGAAGAGGTACCGCTGAAGACTTAGACTCAGCAAAACCTTCTCATCAAAGCTGGAGAGATCCTGTGCTTTGCTACCTTAACACTGTACTTTTGTCCCATTCAACATCGGCTGACAAGAGGGATTGTAGCATGATGCCCTGCCTCTACAAGAGTAACAAGAAATTGAAGGCAAGAAGAGAAATGCTCACTTGTAACTCACCCAAAATTATCTAACTTGTTTGTCATTTGGTGGAGGAAGTGGTGCCAGAAAGATAAGCATTTGCTCAACATCAGCTCATGGGATGTATGTCAGTTTAATATATCTAACAATCCCTATGGAAAGGTCTCTGATTTTCTGCCTTATGGCTTCCAGGCTTCTCAGACTCATGGTTTTCAAGTTTTCTAAGAAAACAGCACCTACTCTTGACCTGTTGATCTGCCCCACCATGACACACCATGACATTACCTTGAGAATCAATCAGTAAATCCTAGCCTGCCATCCTGGCAAAAGATGCAATGTTCCTTTCATAGAAACATGGCTCAACTACAACTCGTAGTCAAGAGTGTCTATTTCCTTAGGTACATTTCCATTTCTATCAAGTCTTGTGTTCTGGAGCACCTGTACCTAAGGAGTCGGAATAACAGATGCATACAGCCTGATGTGGTCACATGTGGTTAGGATGTTCAAGGTCAGAAATACAGGCCAGAGTTCTTCATTCATATTTTGAATGCTGCTACTGGCATTTGTGATGAAAGAAAGTAATCTATACATCAGGGAAAGAAAACCTGGCAGCGTCTATACTTAAAATCCAGTGGTATTATTTCCAGTGCAGTTAATGTAACATGGAACATAATACAGAACAGAATCCCGTACATATTTTTTTTCCCCTTTGGCAATTGGCAAAGTATTAATATTGCTGTACAATTAAGTCTTCCAAAATACAATTTTTTTTCCAGAAAAAATACAGTGATGAAAAAAAGTTAAAATCAATGCTCAAAACCTTCCCCAGACTCCCCAAAATTACCAGTGGAATAAAATTAATTACATCAGTACAAATGAAGATCCTAAAAACATCATTAAACTACAGGATTTAAACCCCAGTCTTTTCTTGTTTAATTTTTCATTGTTAAAAAAAGGGCAAAGGAACAACAAAAAAAAGCCATGGTCTTGAATTTCTGAGTGCTAAGAAAATAATTTTTCTTTCCACCTTTATTGGAGAAACCTATGCATTCATATATATACCATAACATTAGATGAATATGCAGTGTCTGTTTAATAATGGCATACCTGTTACAGCATCTGTCAACAGTTAGATGCTTTTCCAGTTACAGTATTTCCCATTTAACTTTTTTAGGATAAGTTATCTCCTAGGAAATTATCTCAGTAAAGTTGTTGTCCTAATATTTCCTCAGCTAGTCTTCTGCTGTACACCATTACATGCTATAAGATATACACACAAAAACATACACATTTGTATAGAGATGAATATTTATATATATATATATATGCTTCAAATACTTCATTTCTGTCATGGTTTTCTTCTCTAGTGCTTAGCAGAACGTGGTCTAGCACCTCACTTGTGATTTAGTGTTATAGTGTTTACAGTGGAATAGTTTGATGCAAACTATTATACAAACAACAGTGAGATAAAATCATGATTTAAAAGCAATAGAATTGCTAATGCCTCTAATTCCAGAAATAAGCTGGAGAAAGAAAATCTATTGCATGTCCAAGGTATGTGAAATATTAAATCTAAACTGAAATTTAACCACAGAATTTGGATAGCAAGAGTACTAGTCTAGACACGGGGAGTATGAGCCGTCCTGTGAGGCTTCACTAATTTTGACTTAGAAAGTAAACTTCATGAATAAAAGGATAACCTCTCATGTGTACTCATTCAGCCACAAGTCTCTCCTCTGAACATATGAGATTTCATAGCAGATCAAAAACATACCCTTTTTTCTGTCACTCTTTTCCCTAAGAGGTGAGTTGAGAATGCCTGATTAACAACATAAGTGCTACATCTAATCTTTCTTAGAGTTAGTTTTCTAACACATAAGATTAAATGTTTGCGTTTCTAAAACCAACTTTGATAGTGCATGGGAATAAGGGTTTTCCTGCTGCAAATTGAACATTAATGAGACCCAGCAGAATGGCAACAAACAAAACAAGCACAGAAAGGCAAAGATCAGTACAAAGATCTTCAAAAACAGAAGACATAATCTAGAGAGAGAATTTAATGATGCTGATTCTGTCTGATAATTTGGCCAGGTTTTCTTCCTGAGAGACAAAGAAATATTAAAGGTCCAAGAAAGTCATTCGGAAGTATAGCTTATCTCATTGACCACACTTCTTTTGACACAAAACCTCAGGCCATGAGTGAAGAACATACTGACATAAGTTTGGCTCTAATGAAAAGGAAAGATTTGCAAACAGATACAAGACTGTTAGTCCTCACACATAAGAACTGCACAATGCCAAATGTATATGGTACATTTCTTGCTTCAAGCAGACCACTGCATTTTACATATTGCCAAATTTTGAACATTTAATCACAAAATAAGCTACAAAACAAGATTCACAGGTCTTGAATGTTTTTCTCCAAAGTCCAGAAGCAATTCCAGTGGATTCAATTTTATAAAATTAAGCTAAACTTCCTGTGTAAAGTTGTCATTTGGAAAAGGGTTAAGTTGTGGAAGAAATTCTTTCAATAGGAAAACATGTAAGTTGGTACCTGAGAATATGGACTTCAAAAATCTAAAACATGAGTCTAGGGTTTTTTGGTGTTTTGTCCTCACACTGAAATTAATCCAGCTGAGGAGTCCATAGAAAATTGGATTCACAGCAATGAAAAAATATTTCAGATGCACACCTTTCTAGACATATACCTGTCCAGAAAGTTTCTACGTAAATGTGTAGAGATCTATTTTCTCTAATAGCTTTAAAAATTTTAAAAATGAACTCTACATTTTTCTAATTCCACATTTGCACCTAAATTTTAACCTTTCTTTCCTCTGAAGACAAAGAACATACATTGCAACTCTCACCAATTCTCCTCCCTAACCAAATATATGTTGCCATTGAATTTCATTAGAATTTCATTCAGAGAAAAAATGATTCTACAAATTTTTTGCAATTTATAAGTAAAACAAAGTAAACTGCACTAGTTCTCATTGCTAATAAAGGCAGTAGCCTCACTCTGTCTTACAATTTTCATCAGGCACTTCATGATACTAAATAAGTTTTTTAAGTATTCCTCTTGCATTATACAGTTAGAGGTATGCAGATTTGCCTGGTAACCAAGCATATTTAACTATTTACACTTTATTTACACTATAGAATGAAAAATAATGTGTGACCAGCAGAACTAGCAAAAAGCACAATTAAATAATCATTTGGTGTAAAAGTTGAGGCACTCCTGTCAGTAAATTTGCTTTCCTACAGGAGGTGTAGCTATTTGAATTTCCATAATATAAAACCGTTTACTCTTCCACTGAACAGGAATTTATGGAAAAAACATCCCTGTGGCATGGTTTAAGGTCAGCTACTACAGTAAAACATTCATTTTCATGATGCATATGAAATAAACATTTAAATATAAAACACCACTATTTCTTTCATCAGCGGTAGTAAAAGCAGCAAATAGTTATTTCAGCAAGGAAGTTTTTACAATTATTTTTCAGGATTTTTCATTGTCTGGTCAGTCACTTCTCTATGAGTAAAACTGTAAAGAAGTGAACACCATTTAGTATTCACTGATGCTTCTACAAATAAAATTATAGTATGGATTTATTAATTAAATACAGAACACATTCACTCAAGATATGCTTTAGTTTTATTCCTCAAATAGTTTCACAGGATCACCAGTCTCTTCCCATAAAAAAATGACCATTCTTACTAAAATGTGGAAAAAAATTACACTGGTCATAAAATACACACGGAGCTTATAAAAATGAATCACTACTTAGGCTGGTTAACAGTGTCTCAATTTAAAACAACATAATTCCTGAAACTTGTGCAGCATAAATAATTTCTTTCATGTGAGTAGTATTTATATGGATTTGTCAGTATTACCAGGAGAAAACAAACAGATTTTAATATGCAGTCCTAAAACTCACATGGTGGCATGCACTATCCAAAAACTAGAATCATAGCTAACAGCGATATAAATGTTAATTTCTTTCTAATCCTGTAGAAGTCTATTTTCCCTAATAGTTACGGAAATGGAAATGAAGTGGTGTCTAAAATGAACACACTGTATTTTTCTTCTTCAAAGACCAAATTTCAACTGGGTGCTTTTGGATAAGTTGTCCAGTATACTTTGTGCAAGATGTATTTGGGACAAAAAAAAATGAGCATCTTAAACACTATGTGATAATACACTGGATGAGGCCTTATAAATCAAAATATTTGAGACTTTTAAGAATTGCAGAAGTAGGATTCCTCCCCTTGGACCACATGATCTTTCACATGTGTTTATGTATGTATTGCGCTTATTCTTCGCTATTCAGCATATCTGCACTAGCAAGTAATTCATCTGGCTTTAACAAAATAAGTATGTAGAAGTCTTTTAGAGTGATATCCTGCAACCTCTGTCTTCAAGAAAAAAAGGATTTTCCCTTGTCTTTCCCATCTATTATGAAAATTATATGGATCTGTGCACAGAGATGTCACAAATGTATTTCACGTTACTACCTGTCTACATATGCCCATACACTAATTTGGGGGTTTTTCCCCTTAAATGTATAACTCTTTCCTTTCTCTAGAAATTCTACTGCTCTTGTATGAGTCAGTGGGTACAAAACATATTCAATATCAAAACCAAGGAAGGCTATTTTCAATCTAAATGGTAGAGGAACAGGAATGAAATCAAAGAACTGAAAAAAAAATTTCACAAAATCCCCACAACATTTGCTGCCTAAAAATTCATTGAATGGAAGAACAGATTGCTGACTGCTTCAAATATACATATATATGCTTTAAATAGTATATACGTGCTTTAAATAAGATAAATAATTACTATATTCAGTTATAATAAGTTCATTGTGTCAGAATTTCCAACTCCCTGTAAAAAAACCCACATTTCACTCTTGGAACATTTTATCTGGTGTCATTCATTAAAAATATTGCACAAAAGATGTGCAGTATTGTTCTGACTTAATGCAGGCCAAGGCAGAAACTTTCATGCTCAGAGAAACTCAGAGAAAATGGGGTAAGAAATTTAGAGCATTTGGGTGCACAGAATAATTCTTTCGGATCCCTTCACCTCATCTGTCATTGATGTCGGCCTGAGAGATGAAATGCGTGTATCTGAGAGGCCTTATAATTCTGGTACCAGTAAGAGGGCTGCCCTCCCTTGTCTCTTCCAGTCCTCCTGACACTTGTTTCTAGTCTGCACTTTCTGACAAAGCCCAGAGCCTGAAGACCTTCCTTGAAGACAACCTTATCATGAGGAAAGAAAGGCTTTCTCCAGAGGAAAGCTGCAGGCTGGACAAAGAAGCCATGTAAGAAATGAGGACTGAAAAGTCATTTGTGAAGGGTTCTGTTATCTGAACGGGGCTGTGTTTTACTTGTGACCTTCCCTCAGGACATCTCCATGCTGTACCTTCCAACCATGTCACTGCTTCAGCAGACTTTTGTATTGTTCTGACCCCGCAGCTTACACCCTCCCAAGCCAACAGTGGCGAACTGAGGCTAATAACTATGTTCAATTTGTGTGCAAAAACTTCAAAGGCACAAAAAAATTCCACTGCTTATTTATGAAACACTTTGGAGCTGTGGCAATGGACAGGTATTGCTGCACAACCAGGGGCTGTGCATACTAGTTTGAACTGAAGTGCCAGTGACAATTTTGTAGAAAAATCTGAGATGTTCACTGAAGGCAATGACTCGAGAGAGTGGACCTCACCCTAAACTTCAAAACATGCCACAGTGCTGTTGTTTCTGGCAATCTGAAAAAAGGTTTTTTAGGTTGTTTCTGTAGGTTCCACGTCTCTTCTCTAGTGTTGGAAAGTAGCAGTGGGGAGGAGGGGTAGAGAGGCGAACATCAGGAGTAGAGAGGCAAACGTCAAATTCCCCACCTATTGCCATGGCCTTCTATTTCAGATTCTGAAAGTATAACATGCTCCAGTAATCTGGGACTATTAATGCCTGCCTCAAGCCCAAATTGTTGCTTCAAAATGTGAAAACCATTTCTGAATTTTCCCACAATTTTCACCCTTGCCTAAAAGTGTTCTGTAACACTCACTAATGTTCTGGATTCTTTGTCAAGGCAGGTGCTTCTAAAGACAACCTGAACCACCTTATGCCAGAGGATGGAGATACATCCACATTTTCAAGACAAGGCAATCAGTTAATTGATAATTATTACTACAATTATTACCAATTACTAGAAGCCTATCTGGCTTCATTACTCAGAAACAAAGCACCAGCATGTCTTTCCTGCTGTCACTTCTGCTCATTTTTTCTATATGTTTTGCTTAATCTTAGATAGCATCATATCTGAATTTATTTAAAAGTCATGCCTCATATTACTTTTCAGTATCTCTCCTTTGCCCTTTATCAGCACAGCATATGGAAATAAGGTGTTCTGCTTGCTGGGCTGTATTTTCATGAGGAGAAAGTGGAAGTGCTTATTAGGAACACTGGGCAGATCCAGTGATGCTATGGCATCTACCTTTGCATCTGCAGGTATGCTGAAAGTGTGACCATAGACACTAGCATTTATTTGACATAAGATTAAAAGAAGGTGGCAAAAGTCACCAATCCTTGCCAGCCTGAAAGCAAATACTTTTTTGCATAGGACATCAGCAGTCAGAATCATTGGCTTGGTAATATTACCATAAACGCCTAGGTGAAATCTGTGAGGCTTTAGGAATAAATATTATTTCTCTGCTTCAAGAACAGAAACGTCCTTCAGACAGTTAGAGGAGATACTGGGCCTGTATGGTCTGAGCTTTGCTGCTGTTATCCACTACTGGTTGTTTATCCAGTTCCTGTGCTACAAGTTTTATACCAGGATGGAAATGCAAGTATTGTATCCACAAAAATGGACAAGCTGGTGACATTTCATAAATGTTCTTACCCAAAAGGGTTCTCTCAGATGAGTAAACTGTAGACATCTATGTTTATTATAAACCTAGTATGATGAAATTCAACTGTCCAGTCCTGACCTTCTCCTTCATAAGTTTTATTCTTCTAGATATTACTGTTTGAACCCTTTCCATAATTTATAGCACGTTACTCCACACTTTCTATAGTTTTCAAAGCCAGGTCCTAAATAAAGACCAAAAAACACTTCAAACAACTTAATCCTTCCTAGAAAAGGCTGTTAGCATTCAAAGATGACATTACATCAAAAGCAAAGGTTAAACTCCAGAATGCATTCTTTGAATGAAGTAACAAAAGCTCTATTATAGCCTTTGATCACTTGAGCTCACCTGTAGGAAATGTTACACCTTTTTATTAAACTGTAGAATTGTCTTTGCTGTGTGAGCTGAAGACATTCTTGACAGGCTTGAAGTCGTTAACACCTCTGAGGAATGCTCAGCAGAGCCTATAATACTCTCTTGTGTCTATGCATGTTAGTACAGCAACTCTATACTTTCCTAACATCCCAGGCACTCTTTTCTCTTGTTATTTCTGTAACAAATTTCTTGAAATGAGTGAAAAAAACAGCATATTGCCAAAATTATCCATGACACAGATGTGCACAGTAAAATATTTCATGTTTGCAAACAAAGACCCTATCGCTAAATTACCAAATTTATTGAATAGCCATGACAGGTTTTTTAAATAAATCACCAGTTAGTTACTGTAAAGAAACCCAAATAACTTTGAGTTTTTATTTGACATCTGGGCAGTACATTTACCACTGTCCATTACCAGCTACTGCAATCCACTTTTCATTCAGATAACATTTTCATATTCTCACACAAACTGACACACAGATACCTGTCATGCTTTCTCTCTCTACTTCTAGAGTTAACTATTTGTATGTAAATGTATATGTGTGCAACTATGGCCTATTAAAAAAAATAAAGATCAACACTATATCTTTGGTTTCTCTTCTTTTAAAGACTGCTGCACATTTGTTTTGTTTTAGAAGTATTGCCAAATATAAACATGTCTTATCTTAAAATTAAATAAATAAATATATTTATGACTATTTTCTGGCAATCCAGCCTCTCTGAATTTTTTTTTCCCCCTTTTATTCCTTCAGCTTTTTTGGACAGCTCATCTCTTCATGTTTAAAGAATATTTTTATAAAGACTAACATTCCTACATGGATGCACTCCCTCAGACATACAGACAACTAGGAGTTGATTCTCCTTTTCCTCCCAAGTTGTGCTTTATATATATTACTTCTTACATGTCACAAAGGTTTTTAATATTTCTAATACACTTTACACTTCAGATTCTGAGACATGTCCTGCTGAATAAGTACTCATATACATGAAAGCTTACTTCCAGACCATCACTGCATGCACCATCACTGCATGCACATACAAAATAGAATTCTTACATAGCAATGAATGCTATGAAGCAGCTAAGAAACACAGGGCAAACAACTACCTAATATACATTATGATCGATTTTTGGAAAGAACATGTATCCTTTAAAAAAGGAAATGCACCTGCTGTCTATGCTGCACCCGGAGCCTCACATACAGTCTCATATAGTCACCAAAAACTAAGTTCACATCCTTCTTTCACAGTTGATCTATGATTTTCTTAGAGAGCTTCTGACTTGCCCATTCTTCTATTCTGGGCCTATTTAGAGATAACTATTCAGCAGAGGCTTACAGTGAGCTTCTGGATCTTAATCCTGTTGTCTCGATTAGTCTCTCTAATGATTACACAGTTTGGTTGCCTCAGAAGGAGGTGGAGAAGAATGGGGTAGAGTGAAGGGAGCAGTTTGTGTAGTCCCCATTAGCTTCTGATTACAGGAAAAACAAGATAGTGTCATGTTGTCAGAGTTCAGTGGGGAGGAAGGTAACATGCCTCAGAATAATTCTGTACAATCAAGAGATTAGAAGGATTAAATGTAACCAAACCTTTCCTAAAACAGAAGTGATGAGCAATATGTTTTAAAATGGTAAACACTGACTAATTTGTTGACTCATTTGTGAGTGTCTACTAACACAGTGAGAGCTCTAGTGAGAATAAAGCAGCTGCCTATACCTGTTTCCATGCTGAATCAACAGAATGGATTTAGGATTGCTGTGCCTGTATGACTTTGTTCTCTGAACATTTCTCACCTTCTCCGTTTTCTGACTCAACTGGGAAATCAAAACTGAGTATTTTCTTAAACTATGATTTTTTCTGTACCTTTCGGTAACCAGAACAAATTAGTAAAAGCTACCTCCCTTGGAAGAAAGCACTTTCATTAGCACTTTATTCCTAGATATGAGTGATTTAATTTGTATTTTTCAAAAAATTTGAAAATAGTTTTCATAACAATTCAGTCCGAAAAACAACAAAAATTTATTTGTTAATTCCCTTTGAAAAATTATACAACACAAAAATAAGCCTAATAGACTTTTCATTTTTCTACTTTTGATCACATCTTAAATTAACAATTAACGACTTCCTTATTTCATTTTATGAAAATAGCTCATTATTTGCAGTAGCACATGGAAATTCTTCTTCAAATGTCTTCAATTTCTAGAGAACAATTAATTCTTTTCTGCGATCATGCTGCTGTCAGATGCAGAAAGCAAGATTTGCTCTGCACAGAAAAGTCCTTTTCAGTCTCCACAAGGACTCTAATGTGTGATAATATTCAGAGAAGTGAAAACACAAACATGTTCAGTTCTATTCTCTGCTAAAAGCTCATAGAAGGTGATGACTTAAACTGAGAACAGCAACTCCTCCAACTGGAAAAAATGCATCCCTTCTTTATCAAGGAAAACCAGGTCTGTGCTGCTTATTCATTTTTAAAAGTCATTTATCCCCTAATGTTAGCCTGCTCATCCCTTCAAGGCACAACATTCAGAAGAGAGGAGTAACTGCAGTGAAGTATGCAAGATACATGTCCCAAAATGATCTGGAAAGCAAGTGCAATTCCTTCCCATGTATGCAGTAACACCTTAAGAGTGAAGGAGCTGTGGTCCATCAGTTGCTATTTCCACAACAGTAAAATAAAGACATTAAATAAGACTTTATAAGGAGTTCAGGTAATTGGTTTGAGATTATCTATCACGTCAAAAGAAATTAGTAAGGCAATATCTGTAAGGAGAGAGACTATATTTTACAAAGTCAGGTAGTGTAACTAGAAAATACAAATTTCTGAAGTCCTTTATCAGATAAAATGCAGAAGCTCTTAGTTTCCAAAAATGGTTTAACACTCCACTTCCAACCAATGCAAGGATCTAAAAATGAAAGTAACAGATACAA
The DNA here is from genome assembly GCA_013398175.1 of Climacteris rufus. Lineage (NCBI taxonomy): Eukaryota > Metazoa > Chordata > Aves > Passeriformes > Climacteridae > Climacteris > Climacteris rufus. The sequence continues at coordinate 635,827 of VZRZ01008052.1, forward strand.
AACCTGAAAGTTTACAGCTCATGTGGACACATGGGCTAAAGCTCACAATAAATTCAGACACAGCCTGGAAAAAATTTTGAATTGCTCTTGGCTTCAGACACCTGACCTTCAGTCATCAGGATGAGTCTCAGATTAGCATTCCCAAATAAGTTTAATTCAAAAGTACTGTGTTTATCACAGAATCACAGGATAGCCTGGGCTTGAAAGGACCTCAAAAGTTCATCTAGTTCCAAACCTCCTACCACGGGCAGGGCCACCTTTCACTAGACCAAGTTGCTTAAAGCCCCATCCAACCTGGCCTTGAACACTTCCAGGGATGGGGCATCCATGTCTCCAAGCAGCCTGTCGCCCAGTGTTTCACCACCCTTACAGTAGAGTACTTCCTCCTTATGTCAAATCTCAATTTGTCCTCTTTCAGTTTAAAACCATTACTGCTTACCCTTTTGCAACAGGCCCTACCAAAGTTTGTCTGCTTCTCTCTCACAAGCTCCTGTAAGTACTGAAAGGCCACAGTCAGGTCTTCCCCAAGTTATCTCTTCCCCAGGCTGAACAATCCCAACTCTCTTAGCCTTTCTTTATGAAATAAGAAGAACCATTTACACAGGCTTTCCACCAATGCCTAAACTGGAGAGCTGTCAGCACCACTCTTTCACCATTATGGGTCAGAATCTGAGGTTTACTCCACTTGTAATAGAGCATTAAAAAAGTCGGTGTGGGGAAAGAGGTTCATTGGCATTCACAGGACTGAGTTTTCCAAAGACAGGCATCCTCCTTGTTGGAAGCTTAGCCTCATTTGGAAAAGTAAATGTATAGGCAACAGCTGAATTACAGAACTGAAAGAACAGGTTAACGTGGATGTTTTAGCAAAAGAAAAATAGAGATTTTCAAATAGTCACTCCAAAATTGGATATTTTTTTCAGATCATTTGTTCAGTAACCTTAGTAATCATTAAAGGAGTTTAGGGATTCTTTTGACACATTATTCATCACAAGCAGAAGCTAGAAAGTCACAACACTAAAAAAAGAAGTTGGTTGCCCTAGGCATGTTTCAGCTTACTGTCAGCTCTGTCTGTTCTAGTGTTTCACTTGTAATAGCTCCCTTGCTGTACTTCTGACTAATAACAATAAAATATTAACAAAATAGTTTTGCTTGGTGGTGACTCTAGAGACAGGAATGAAAGATGTTGTTGTGTCCTTTGTTTTATTTCTAGTCTGACAACTAGCTTTGCTCCCATTGCTACTGTAATATTTTGATGCCAAAGCGATCAGTGACAGAAGTACTGCTGTATTCATCACAGGTCTAAGAATAAACAGCCTGATATGCTCTACTCACCTTAGAGGGAATTTTTATTTTCCTATAGTGTCTCTTCCTTCCCAGCTAGAACTTCCTAACACCCTCCAGCTTCCTCTAGTTTTTCCCACTTCCTCGCAGATGTTGCTAAAAACACGGTGATGCTTTTCGTCCTTGAGCTGCCTTGCTGCCCATGCAGAGCTCCCTCTCATCTCTTCCAGCTCCTTCTACACTCATTCAGCCTCCAGCTGCAGACTTTGTACCTGCTCCAATTGACAAAGCCTCCCAAGTGATGTTTTCTTCAAAAATCTCCTCTCCTGCTCTGTACTGCACCAAAGGATGTGAAAGGTTTGACAGTTTTCAAAAGTCTCTCCCATAAAATCAACCCCAAATACCCAACATATTAAATATGAAATTTTTAATTATATTTTTTAATTCTATGGCAATTGCTGTTTGCTTGTAATCATGCCTTACAGGCCCCAGGTGAGATTTGGCAGTACCCATAGGAATAAACAGCTCTCGATGTAGTTTGCAGTATAAACTCAATCAGACCGAAGATAAAGGAAGCAGAATCTATAATTCTTACTATCTCATTTTACGCTGAGGTACAGCTGAATTTGTGCAAAACTTTTGGCAACTGCAGAAAAAGTGTTCAGGCTGTACTATGAACTCGATCCTGTGTACATTTGTATTATTTTCTGGGTTTTTCACAAAAGCTTAATATGGTTCTAGTACTTACAGAATTACAGTCTATTAATTCCAGTAGGAGTGCCTTATGAGCAAGGGAACTGTTAGGGGATTTGTGAACATCTCATTCAAACTAAACTCTGCAGAAAAGTTTAGTTGCTTTAAACCAACTAAGGTCTATGTTCTTAATCCCTTGTGTGATGTCACATGAATGTACAGTTTTATGTGCAAGCTGGGATGGATTCTCAAAATAAGAGCAAAGAAAATTGAATAGATAAAATTTAAAAAATAAAATTAAAAAAACGAAATGAAATGAAATGAAATGAAATGAAATGAAATGAAATGAAATGAAATAAATGAAATGAAATGAAATGAAACAAAACAAAATAAAATAAAATAAAATAAAGCTTGAAAAAGTCAGGTATGTACCAATAATACCGAGGTTCACTTTTGCATTGCAGTGTAATTTATAGCCTGTCATTCAAACCAAGTGATGCCCTTAAATATGTTTTGCAAACAATGTGACAAGACTGGCAAATATTAGTGGTCTCACAGAGACTGCTCTTTGGTTGTGCTGTGGTTCTCACCTCTGTGTGGTATATTCACAGTTTGTCCTCTCAGACCTTTGTATTCTGGTGCTTTTTTAATGCTAACAGCAGTCAACTCCAGATTGCAATATCCCTTGGCATTATAGTGGTGACATGATTCACATTACCATTGGCCCATTATCTCCTGATAAGTGTATAATTAACTTACTGTGTAACCACCATTGTTTCCAGCAACTTGTTATCTGACTCCTGCCTCACTGCCACAAAGTGGCACATCTTGGTTTTGACATGGTCAAACCCTGTGATGTTTGAAGACTTGTGAACTTCATGATGTCTGGAAGGCTTAAAAGCTGGTTTGTCATAGCTCAGCTATGGAAGCTGAGTCAACTTGAGAGGGACATCACACTTATCTGGGTAATGGCAATCTTTCTAACCTTGAAACCAGAATGTTTCTGTGAATAACTTACATATTCGCAAAAGTCAAAACATTCTAGATACACGGAAACTTCTATCAGTTACAAAAATTTCAACACAAATAGATATACTAAGTACTACAGATGTCACAGTATGCTGATTTTTAAATTTTTCTAGGTGTCTCTTTCATATACTAGAGTCTCCACACTTTTCCATGTCTCCATGCTTTTCCACAGTCTGTTCTTTGCTTCTGTTTTCAACTCAATTCTTTTTTGTTAATGTTTCTACTTCATTTCTCTACACCCTTGTGTTTCACTCACTCAATGAGAAGACTTTTTAAAGAGGATTTTTAAACCATTTCAAGAGGAGGCAAACATGGTCTTCTTATCCCACAGTCTTGTACAAAAAAGCAAGGGAAAAAAAGTGTCCCCAGTGATTCACTACAAACATGACACCTTACACCTTAACACTAATGGTTATCTTCATTTTCCTTATCCACAGGTGAATCGCTTATTTTTGTTCCAGCTCTGTTCAGTTTTGGTAAATACTGAAAGGAATCAGGAACTCCTTGAAGCTCAAACTGACGAGTCCTTGGATTGTAAAAGCGTTCCACAGCCTATCACCAGACCAAACATTGACATAAACTTGGATTATGTCTGCAGATCATTAGCAGAGGTAGGACACACCTATTGGACACACCAATCTGAGAGTTAATTAACTTTGGTGTTTAATTCAGCATATGACACAATCTTTCCTTAAATTTCTTAGGCTGAAGACCAGGGTCACCTATTCTAAACCAGCCTTTTGAACTTCCCTGAGAATATTGAACATATTACACTGGATGTGACCACATTATTGTTATATATAAATAGTTAGAATTGACTGTGGATTCAGATGAGACCAAAACAGTTTTTCTATTGAAGACTTCTCCAGTGAGGCAGGCCAGAAGGGTGATGTTCACTATTGTTTAAATATCTGCCAAACTGCAGCTTTAATATTAATGGCTTATTCAGGTCATGCCATTTCTTAACGGGTTTTTTGTATCATCCTCTATAATATTTATGCTAATGGCCAAATGCTTTCAATGAACTTAATTTCCAACTTCAGTGAAATAACTTCTACACATCTAATTTTAAAAGCAGAACACTTAATTTAAACAGAACATACATAAAAGGTTTTTTTTCTCTTTTGCCTTATACTGTTATTGTTAAGCCCAAATCAGATATGAAATCTAAGCTCGTTACTGGGAAAAAAAATCCATTCACATTCAAAGTTTAATGTTACTCAGCTCTCCATACAATCACTGCAATAACACTTTATCTGCCTATTATGAGTGTCCTTGGCAGAATGTTCGCAGAGCTAATCATTTACAGAAAAAATTTGAAATTAAGGTAAGAGGATATGTGAATATTTTTGTATATGTGTGTATGTGTGTATACAAGTATATATGCACTTGGAGCTGATTTTTTTCTGCTCTGGACATTGACAACTTCTCAGTGAAATCATAAGAATTCATATAAGTGAATATTACCTAAACAGGGAAATCAGGGCTTCTGGATTCAGTTATGTTTAGAAATTCTTTCAATTTCATAAATTGTTTTGAAATCCTTAAAATGATAACCATTGTTGCATATTGATTCATTGTCTTATTGAAGAAAATGTTGTTGTCAAATATAATCCTGCTCAGTGCTTACAGTGAAATCACATATCAAAACAACAAAAACTTTCTAAAAGGTATGACTCCATTCAACTATCTACAGCTATTGGCTGAATGTACATTCCGGTGCAACTCTTTTTTAACCTCCTAATGAAACCTAATACTGCAGATTGGAATCTAGCTCCTCAAAACTGCAGCTTACAGGATACCTTTGTGGTGCATTAATCTTTTAACCCCTTGAGGCATACTGAACATCAATTACACAGTGCTGTTGCCCAGAGGTGAGATATGTGAGCTGGAGCTGAAGACAGACTACAGCAGCGGCATCTTACACACAGATCATGAACAATCCATCTTCTTCAGGGTGTGGGGGCAGAGTAACTTTGGAAAGCCATCAAGGCGTGATACAGTATTTGAGTGTATTTGCGGCTAAAACTAACTTGTCACACAAGGAAGAGCTCGCAAATCATCCTGACCCTCCTGACCCCTGCAATCTGCTGCTGAGGAGCACAGGCTATTAAAGAGCCTCACAAGGTCCACACAAAAGGAGTAAAAAGGGACTCTTATAGCTACCCTGGATTTCTCAGGGCAGACGGCTTAGGAGGAGGATGGAAAGTAAATACCACCACCAAAATTGAGAGTTATCACTGGTATTTTTTAAAGAGAAGATAGGTCGACCTTGATTTAAAAAAGGCAAAATCAGCTCAAAAAACATTATATGAACCCCCTGCTATTTAAATTTCCCAGCAGCTGCAAATATTAAAAAGTGAGATTTTCCTACATAATAAGGCTCCCATAGAAACTACAATAACTGTATGCCTGCTTTATATTTTCTTTCAGGCACTAAGTGTGTTCTTAAGGTGTTTTTCACATTAAAATAGTAAGAGTTTTTATTGCTTTAGGAAGTACAAATTCAAAACATACAGAGTGGTTATGAACTTCAGCTTGCTCAGTGATAGATGGAAGTGGTACCAGCACTTGTACGGCCATCCAGTACTTCTTGCTACAAGGCTAGATGCTTATGTCATGAATACACGTATATATTTTGTGAGCAGCTACCTAACAAATTCATCAAGGATGCTATGACTTGCTATCTGTTAAAAAACTCACCAAAGAAGCTGCTTCAAGGAACATCTAAAACACTGATTAAAGGATGCATTGACTGACTAAGGATAACTGTATTCTGAATAATTGATGCGTTAGAGGATGATAGATGCATTTTCCAAAGATTTTCAATGAGTCATCCTGGGGCTGAAGAAAGGAAAGGAGCAGCCAGGAACCAACAGTTGGGTCAGGCTGGAGAACTAAGAGTTTATTATTTGCTTTTTTATTGTTCCTTTATTTCTATTTGAGAGAATAACATGGAAGTAAAATCTGCATTTGTCTGTGTTCAAAACTGTACATATCTTGATACCTTGCACAACTAATGAGCTATCAAAATCAGTGCGCATTACTGGATAATTTCTTTCTTCAGAAGTGCTGGATGCACCTCTTCCTGTGGTAATTTTTTGTTGAGGTTGGAATATACTGCCTGCTTAGTAACTTACTTGTATTTCTTCTCTAAACTTATTATTAATTCATGTTTCATCTCACATTGCTATTTTCTATGTTTCAAGAAAGTTTCCCATTTTAGAGATATCCTCTAATATAAGTAGTGATCTCTGCTGGTAAATGTGTAAAGGCATAAATATTTCTCTAGAAATCAGATAGAGAAGCCACTATTGTAGAAGTCCATTATCTCCTGCTGTTTGTCCACCTGTTGCCTGTGATATCCTTATGTCAATCAAGGTAGTCTGCTTCTGCTCACAGTCACCAACACCCTTCACTGATACAGGTTTTTTAGAAAGCAAAGCAGTTTCCATTGGTCTGTGGATGTGCCCAAAGTTCCTCAGTAGCACAGGCACAAGTGAATTTGTCAAGTTTAAGATAAGGAACAAATAACTTACTTTTTTTTCATACACAGGGTGGTAAATTTTTTTTTACTGCAGCAAAGCAGGTGCCATCTTCTACTCATGCTCAGTCTGTGCTTAAAGATAGCTGCAGTTATGTCTATATGCCTACCATTTCTACTCTTGCCTTCTTTTGAAGACTATCAGTATTTTAAATACCTGAACAAAGTCATGAAATATTAAGGCACTTTCTTGAACTGTATAATCAAAGAATTAAATGTAGTAAATAAACACCCACTTTTGTAAAGTCAAACATTACACATATTATAGCTCTTCCTAGAATTAGTTTGTTGCAGCTGCAGAAGCTTGCTGTGCTAGTAAAATAACTTTACACAATCACAGCCTTTATTCAAGGAGAGGAAAGACTAGATTGAAGTTGGATATTTTGCACACATGAGTAAACAGACTTGAGCCTGTCTGCAGAAGTGTTGGGCTTGATGAAGTTTGTGGAGTCACTGATTTTAGTAGAGCTAGGGTCTCCTTCCCTTTTCTTCTTTTTTTTTTTTTTAATTATTGTAGAGGTTGGCACTATCTTTCTTTAACGGAGCAGTATGGGAGAGTCTTAGCTCCGTTAGATCTTTAACTTCTAGATAGATAAAGCTAATCTAAAATAGGCTCCCTCTGGGGTTAATGGATGCAGATAGACATCTCCAGAAGGTGTTTCATCCCACCTAGTTTTGATGTATACCAAGGAAGAACTGCCCTCAGGAGATGCATGTTTTTCTCTGTGGATTATAGAGAAAATATAAACGACTAGTGGATTTAGATGTCTAGCTTTCAGATAGCTAACTTTACATTAAACAAATACCACTCTGAATAGATATTTAGAGGTAGGTATTTTATAAAGTCTTGTGATCTTACTTCCAAAATGAAAAAAAAATGCAGAATAAAGAAATTATTCACTATGACTGCTGTATAGGTCCATGCAAGGGAGTTAATGGGTCTCTTTCAACAGCATTAAACTTTCCTTTACCTTCCAGATAGTTCTTATTTCTTTGGCTAGTCTGAGTAAAGCAGTTCTATGTTATATTATCTGTAAAGCAGCACAGCTAGAGTAACATTCATTGCCTTCACATAGACACTTGCATACTACCTTCTCTGTGTGGCTCTCAGAACGTCTTACAAATACTAAAGAATTTAAATTCCCTGTGAGCAAAATAGTATTATTGTGTTTCCTATATAGCTGCTGAAACCACAGCAGCACATATGGGATAGATTCTAGTGCTTGAGAACTCCAAAGTTTCGTTTAATGCTCAATCTATGAAACAAAGACTTTTGAAAGTTGCTTTCTGGAGGAAATTATTCTTAGCAGCAGTGCCAAAATTGCAACCCTCCCTCATTTTTGTGCAACCTGTGATAGGCAATTTTCATACAACAGAAGATTAAAATCAGACATGCTGAGATTCTTTAAAATCTTTTTCAATTTAATTAATTTATTTCTAAGGCAGTTTGAAGGAAAGTTTGCAGCTTAATACATGACATAGTCCTTTTCATCATAGAACTTTATGCATAGTATGGTGAATTAATATCATAAAACTAGTTGGGTAAAAGGTTAAAATGTTTACCCTTTAAACACAGTGTTTATTCTGAATTAGAATGAAAATTAAAATTATTGTTGGATTTATTATTGGAATTATCATTATTATATATATATATTTTATATATAATGTGGACAGAATCTTTAAAAAAATATAGTGCCTGTACTCATGGAAAAATTGTATTTGACTCCATGTGTAAAAAAACCCCTTAAAACTTTTCACTATAAGGTAATAATGTATTCTATTTATTATATAATGTCCATGTCTATAAATATATATACAGATACAGAGAGATTCAGAGGAAAAAGTCAGTAACATTGGAGGCCATGTTAAAATTTTCAGAAGAGTGTGCTTTATTATTTTAATAATTGAGAAATGTTTTAAATGAATTTTTACAAGCATATAACTCACTGTGGGAAGAACATTTCAAAGAGTATTTCATAAAATTGTTTCTTGATGTATCACTACTGTTTTGTATTTTGAAAAATAAATTTAATCATAATAATATTGAGTAGGCTGGAATGCTTTATTTATTGAATGAAAACATCAGATCAGTCAGTCACTTAGTAGTTCAATACTTCAATATTTTTGATCATTAAAAGGATCATTCTCTAATTGTCCTAGGGTGACAGTAGCATATCGCCAGAGTCTCGTTCGTTATCGGAATTAACCAGACAAATCGCTCCACCAACTAAGAACGGCCATGCACCACCACCCACGGAATCGAGAAAGAGCTGTCAATCTGTATTGTGCCGCTAGACCCCCCAAACTTTTCAAACCACGACTAATTTATGAAAGTAGATGACTTTTTCAGATGTATACTTTATATAAATGCACATCTATATGTACATCCATATACATACATGAACACAGAACTTGCAACAGCTTTGCAGTACATTGTATTCTCTTAATTATTTGTAAAGAGTAGACAACATCTCTTTCATTATCTTGTCTGACTGTCAGAACATTCCCATCATTAGGAACACATTACCTGCCCTCTGTCCTTAAAAAAGCATTACAGGACTTGCTCCTAAAGGTTCCCTGTGGTCCAGAGAGAAATCCATGGGCCTCCAGAGATCACTGCAAACTATTTTGAGCCATCCGTCTCAGTAGTAAATTCCCTGCTACACCAGCTTCTGCCAAAATAAAATGGTTGAGTATGTTTGTAGATAGTATACCCAGTCCCCACTTACAAGAAGAAATGTGAACTAGAAGCTATTTCTGCATAATACTGTTCAGTGTCTCTGCTGCCTCACTTCTCACTGCCCAGAATACCTCTCTCAGGTTCCTTAAGGTGGGGTTTCTTCCCTGTGAGAGGCAGACAGTTCACAGAAAGCTGCTCTTTCTCTGAATGTGACAGCTCTTGCCCTCCAGTTTATGGGAGAAGAATAGGTAACTCTGGCTGAAGACTCAAAACAAAGAACACTGGATGGCTGAAGCATGCAAGGAGCTACAACACAGGACATTTCTCCCTCTCAAGTTAGCAGTCTATTGCAGCCACAGGGCTTTTTTCAGCAGATGAGCTTACCTACCTTAGCAGTGCTTTTGGATCTTGGTGCCAGAAATAAATAGAAAAGTATCTACTAATTATCTGATAAATGTGTTTGTACATGTCTGAAGTGCAGCTTATCTAATTGCCAGTGCCCTTCCTATTTTCCTCTAAGGGGTGGGTTTAGCTGAGAATTCTCCCAAAGAGCTTGCTTTTCATGTGAGTAATTATGTGCTTTGCTTGCTTCGAAGGGATATTAGCTCATCCACCAATGGCAGCAAAGGAAAAAAAATAATTTCAAGGAGATTCAGATCTAAAATAATACAGAAGCAAAGAATTTTGGATTTGTGGCTTTCCACTTCATTAAAATTAACATAAAGCTATCAGCAAGGCTTGCTAGAAAGTACTAGAAGATATGTGTTACTGAAAATGCTGCCTTAAGGGCATAAAATTGGAAGACCAGGTCACTAATCAGTTTAATACTTGGGAGCCAGGAGACTGGAAAGTTAATAAAAACTAATTAATTAAGGGGGGAAAAGGGGGTTAGGAAGAGTATAAACTCTTGCAAACTCTTGCAAACTTTGCAATTCCCCTGCCAACCACTTCTACACCTGAAACTCTGACTATTTGCTGGGTACTAGCAACTTCAAGGTCCAGATGTCCCTTTCTTTATGTTTTGTCACTCTTCAGGAGGAACTATTAACCTGCAAAAGCCAGAAATTAGTTTAGCTTCTTGCTAAGTCTATTGGACACAGAACAAGAGGAGAAGGACTCGATCTATTTCATAGGATATATAAGCATTAACTTGCTTGCAATATAGTTCAGCTATATTTAAGAAAGTAGAAAGCATTAATATGTATAATAATTATAAGTTGTAATATATATTACAAACAATTTAAAATAATATTAACATTTCTCATTAGAACAATCATGGCTGAAGGGGAATGTTAATACAGTCGACAGTTATAAGGTTCCTTTGAACATAACCTTCCATCTTGAATATTCTTCTTATCCAGGTAGATACTACCTCTTCTGTCAGTGCCTATAATACAGCCTCATCTCAGCAAAACACACTACACTTCATCAGTATTTCACTAAGGAAGAAAATAACAAGATTCGTAACATTCACAGAAGACAGGCAATTATAGGAGATAAGTGCATCATTATTTTATTTATCATGTCACCATAAGTTTTCTCATACATCCAGAGAGAAAAATGGATTAAATAGAAGTGAAACAAAAGTATGGCAGTGTCCAACACATCTTAATAACAAAGAAGCAAAGCTTTGTTTCTCAGCAGACTAGACTCATGTAAACTCTCCAGTACCCCAATCTGACTATAAATTTACCCTTCCTACACCTTATCCCTTTCTATATGATTTTTTCTTCTGAATACATTGTGACTAACATTGTTGTATGTAAACACCACAAAAGTGTGAAAATCAATTAAATAAGTATCTATTGTTACAAGTATTGCAAAGAGCTGCTATTCCTTTAGGAATATATTTTCAGCAAGACAGTGCAATTTGATGTGGCACTCTTAGTTAAAAGATGTACAAATTAACCATGGAAGTAAAGTATTCCTGGGTGATTGGAAACATCTACATCTCTGTTATTTTGATACTTAATCTGTATCACAGCAGATGTCTCCCAGTAGCTTTCCATGCAAGCACTGTCTTGTAAAAGGGTAGCCTAATACTGAAACACAGAGAGGTTCCATCTGACAGGGATCACACCTTCAGGGATAACTGCAGGGACTTCTCAGGGTCTTAAAGCTTTTGAAAAAAAAAAAAAAAAAGGTGGAGACAAAGATACTCTAAATAAAATGGGCTGCTGTACTGTAACTGCTAATAACTTTTGTTCCAATTGCACATTCCTTTCCAAAATGAGATAGGGAGAAAGCCACATGATTTCTGGCTGAACTACTATGGAGAAAAGCAAAAGCAACACTGCAAGCATTTCTCTGATGCTTATGCAAACAACTACAGGGAAGTATGAGGATTCAATGGCAGGATGGGACAGCTTGTTTCACAGTGTTATGAAACAAGAAAACTCCTGGAAAGTACTTTTCGCTTTAGTGTCAAATCTGCAAAAAAAACCCCTAAAAAACCAAAACTAAGACTGCCAACTAGCCTGAAGGGAACAAAGATAATAAAACATCCCTTCCCTCTTCTCTTCTAATCTACTCCATTTCCTGCCTCTTTCTCACTCTACTGCTTTCCCTTCAGCTAATCATCTCTAAAAAATGTAACAAAAGAAAACAAGGCTTTTTCATCTCGTGGAGCTGGAATGACCCTTAAAATACTACCACTAACTGGATGCCCTATCCTTCTATCTCGTACTAAGATTACACCTTCTTTAGGCAGGGAATGATATTCCCTCCACAATGTCTAGAACAGCCTCAGGTTTGCCTGATTCCTCTTAGCATATCAAACAATAAATAACAACTAGAAACAACACAGAACTGCGTGATAAATAAAATTGTGAAGCAACACACAACTTCTTTCAGGTGAAAGGTTTGTCTTCACTCAGTACAGTTTGGGAGGAGCAATGAAGAGGTGAAATATCTGATACAATTCCCCCTCACTCCTAATTGCACAGTTATTGACTATGTACTTAGACTATTTAAGTGAATTGAAGCAAGATAAACTGCACTTAGTCAAGAACTCTTACGCTCTATTCAGAATATCATCTAAATAAAAACAATTTTTATTAAGAAAAAAATGAGATTGAAGAAACTGATAAATTCACAAATTAATCTTACCCCAAATCCTGTAATAAATTACATACTGCTTTGCTCTCAATGTTTCAACAATTTAAGTGAAAGTATTACCTAAAAGGTAAGCTTTCTTATACATGTAAAGTATCTGCAGATTCTTGTTGGTCTAATTTTGTGAGTTGTGAAGCAGTACAGAATTTGAGTCAGTGATGCCTGAGTCTTGGTTCAACAGGGCTGACATTTTTTACCTGTTGACCAATACCTGTTTTTATTTGCATTAGAAGTTTTTCAGTGTATGCATTCAAAATGCCACTTGTTTTGCAGTGACTTCGTTGTTGATGTCTGCCTCAGATATTCAGTGACAATTTAACAGCTGAAGTAAATGGTCATTGCCATGACATTTTGGGTGGGATTCTTCTGTTGGTTTAGATATAGGAGTCTATATTTAGTGAATGGGCACCTAAGATTCTGTCAGTGGAGACAGATGTCTCAAATCAGTTGTTTACATATCGGCATCTGGGGCTGCTTGGGCTACCTGGGATGTTTATAAGGCAGATATGACACAGGTCCTATGGAAAAGTTAAATCTTTCTGGTATGGCAGCAAAAAGGTTGGGATCCCGTGGCTTGTCTGCAATGACAACAGAGACCTTTTTTTGACAAATGAATGAAACCTCAATGCAGTGCATGGAGGAATCCTTCAGCAGATCCCCATTGATTGGCTCAATGATTTTCATGTACTCAGTCCAACCTTAGTGGTGGAGAACCTACCAAATTAGAGAGAATTTACAGCAAGTTTACATCAGTGGTCCACTACAAAACACTTAAACTTTGTGACAAGCAGGACCTAGCAGGTAAAAATGCAAGATTCCAGTAAGGAATGTTCAGGAAAATCCTCTCACTTTCAGAAATTGTTGAAATTTTGAGAGTGAAGCAAGATGTCATGCGATATTCAGTTAGTAGAAGATTTGGAGCAACTCTTATGGCAACATTGTGCACCTAAAAAAAAGATGAAATTTTTCATTATTCTTTCTGAGAAGCTGGGACATTAATTGCTCCATGTATTGAAACTGATATCCAGCCAATTCACATGAAGCTTATGTGATATTCTGACCAACTCTTATCATCCAGATTTTCAAACTGGCATAATCCATGACGGGGGGGGAAAAATGATACTTTGGCTGACCAAAAATGGCCATGGAAGTTGCAGGTATTTAAAAACTAATAATAGTTTAAAATCCTTGTGCAGATAAGCATCCAAACTTGATTGAATTCTAATAACATCTGAGTGTCTAAATATGTGAAACTACTTTAAAAATCCATTTATAAGAGTGTATCTCCCCTGCAACTGCACTGGGTGCTGAAGAGAGAAGTAAGTATATATTGCATTATCTAGAACCAGCACCAGAAGCAGCCTGGGCACAGCACCATAAATGTTGTTTGCAACAGATTGCCTGAATTTTTGAGGCACATTTTGAGCCTGCAATGCTCAAGGCAACTGAAGTTTTGTTACCTAGACTAATTTACTGAGTTGACAGCACAGTTAGTCCAATATATGTATAGTACATTCTTAAATTTCAGTAACAAGTTTCAACTCATAAACCTTAATGGTTTTAAATTAGTAAGTACCAGAACTGTAAATACAGTCAGCTAAATTTTTTCACCATAGCTATACATAAAAAGGTAACTTAGAGTATCCAAGATGTAAGTTGTCTGAAGTCAGAGGCTTTTCCAATGGTGGTAATTTATGATGTCATATGAATTTGTCATCTTCCCTAGACTACAGTTTACATTTGTGAGTTTTAATTTAAGAATTCACTGATTTAACATAGATTTAGACTTGACAACACCTTGCATGCCTTATATATATTCTCAAAAATGTATTATAAACTACTTTGAATATTAAATGTACGTAAGTTTCTCAACACTGATTTCAATAAAAACCTACTTACGCACATAAAGGAAATCAGAACCAAATTCTCAGTGAATACGTAATGGATGGCACTAATAGGTAGTTGTGAACAAACACTACCTAAGAAAGCAGCTTTTAAGTCATTTATGTGAGTATTTAGAGAAATCATAGTTTCAAATTACTGAATTACGCTCACTACTTTCATTCAGCCAGTAGCAGATACAGAGGTTCCCTTAAACTTTTCAGTTTCACTGGCAAAGTTGGTAAGAAACTCAGAAAAGCAGTCATGGTTCATTTTAATATGGGATTTGGATGTGTTTGCTTTTTAAAATAGTTTTGACTCTATTACTTTATTATTTCTTGTTACATCCTGTCTTTAAATCATTGCTTTAGCACTGTAAACATGACCATATAACCACTTATTATAAATTTTGTCTTGATCAACAATCATCAAGCCCATATTTCATTGAAACATTCTGCATTTGTGAGAAACACACTAAATGACAAACAACCATTAGCTGCAATTATTTTACTAGCATGTCTTAACATAATTACTTTGTTGTTTTCAGTGCAAGGAACAAAATTAGGTTATCACTTCATAATTTTCATATCTAATTTCATACAAAATATGAAGTTGAATCCCAATCTATTGTACTATATATGGCCTGATTTTCAAATACTTTGATGAACTTACCAAGAATATGCACGTGCTGAAATACAAGTTTAGCTCCTTTGAAAGATTGGACCTAAAGGCTTAATCCTGTGCAATGCTGGACTGTACATGCAATATTGCCATGATCTTTTTCTTTTCTGCTGCCTTCAAAGTCTTCCTTACCACTCTAAAAGACACTTCCATATTCACATACAAACACAGACACACATAGTTATCCCTTCTCTTTTCTCTATAGTTTCTCTTTCCTTGAACCCCTCTTCCCATCCCTATAAGTAGTGTTCCCTTCTAAGGAAAAGTTCAAAGACTGAGAGGTTTAGCACAATTTGGATAAGCATGAAATCTTGTTGCTTATCCCAATTGCATAAAAGCTCTAAGTCTTTTGAACATTTTCCTTAGAAGGGAACACACAAAATTTTATGCTTATTCAGGACACCTGGATTTTCAAACCTGAGCTGGAATTTTATGAGGACGGTCTCTCTCGTCGTTTAATACGCATACTAGTGTGAACACAGAAATGAGAAGAGGAAAACACTGATTTATAATTCTGGATTTACGACTGCTTTTTTCAAAACTTTGCCAACTATACTCCTGTCTCATCTTCTCTTTCTGTAAGATGAAACAGATTAAATTACTTATCCATCACAAGAAAGCTGTCAGGGTTTTTAATTCACAACCTATTGCATATGCATTACTTTTCGGATTGAACGTGGTATCTTGTTACCTCTTAGCGTATTTCAGCACCAGAAGTTCCAGACTGAACAATGAAGAAAAAAAGGAAAACAGTGTAAGGAGATTTTGGGGGTTTTTTGCTTACAATAACAGTAGGAAAAACTGCATCTGAATTTATTGGTATTTAGGGTTGCACATATTTCTTATATTCCATTTGTTTTATTATTTAAGTTCTGGTATCATAAAATGTCTTTCAAATTTCCCTTTATCACGTTGCAGCTTGGATAAAATCCACATTATTATTTTGCCTTTTAGTCTTGAAGTTGGTCTCCTTTCCCTCAGCAATAACACCTATAGATGAGGTGAGCACTTCAACTTAAGCTTTCTTTTCTATAGATACCACTGTTGGCAAAAAGCACGATTTTGAGAATGACATTAGAGAATATCATTGCAATGCAAGTACAAATGGTCGGAGTATTGCCCCACAAGAAGGGAGTTACAGAGACAGCAAGATGTCTGCTCCTCCTGTGATTCCTGTAACAGGCTTCTTAGCTGAGTTTCTTCCCATGTCCCTGGTTATGACAGTACCATCACAAACATTTATGTTTCATACCAGTGGTTCTTATAGAGTGCAGTAGACCCACAGTAAAATAATGAAAGTGGCATTATTTAACATTAAATGTCACAGCACTGACAGGTTTATGTAAATGAGGGCCTTACTAGGCAAAAAAAAAAAAAAAAAAAAAAAAAAAAAAAATGTTGTTTTTTTTTTAAAGGGAATTCAGGCCTGAANAAAGAATGTTGCTTTTTCTTTAAAGTGAATTCAGGACTGAAATAACAACTGATCCAGGCTTGAATCCAGGAATGCAATGCCAATGACACACATGGACACAAATTAGCTGCTCTTAGTCGCCCTGCATTTTCCTTCAGGAAAGGGTAATTCTCATATTTTGATATGAGTTGCATAACTCTCAGAAAAGCCTTCTGCTATTTCACCCTTTCCTCAGCTGTTAGGAAGACAGGAGGAAGAGATAGAGGGGAAGGAGGGGGAGGGAGGGAGAGTGATGAGGGCAGGGCTGACTGGCAGCACAGAAGAGGACCAGCAGTTCGGGTCCCCACCTTCCCTCCCTCTCTGTCAGACACAGAGCAGAGGTGCTTTCAGACCCAAATGGAGAAAGTCAGCGTGTTCCTCCCTGGTTGTCACAGCAGACATAGCAGGTCCTTCCAGTGTGGCTTCCAGCTTTCTCATCTTCTTGCCTTGTCAGAAGGTTGCCATCGTTTAGAAAGGTACACAGCATTTTGAAAGGATTAGGGTATAAAACATAACTCGGTCCTTTACAAAAAGAGAGACGGAGAAGGGGAAGAGGAAAAGCAGTGTCAGGTGCTACAGACTGACTAGACGAGGACAATGTGCACAAATAAAAATAGTGTATTGATTGAACTCCTGTTCCTGTGAAGCAGGGGCAGAAAGAAATGATACATGACAAATACTGCCACAGCAAAGCAGGAGGAGAAAAATGTAGTTTATGAAAATGTGTGAAGGCAAAGGATTAGGTAACACCAGCATTGGGAAGGTCAATTCCCCAAAAAAACCACTAGTCCTACAATTTAATACTGACATGGGAAGCTTCTGCTTTATTATTAACTGCATTTTAGCTGCATACATTTATAGTAATGTCAACAAAGGCTGCTTATTATTGTACTACCAAAGCCTAACAAGATGGGGGTTTTCCCTTTTTTAGCTTTGCTCTTAAATTTCATGCCAGTAAATCCTCTCAAATAGTCACATCTTTTTCCCCCAGAAAAAGATATCCTTGTGTGTAGGATTTGCAGCTTTTCATCTATTCTATTCCAAGGTAGGTTTTCTCTAATATTTTTTTCTTTTTATGTTTGTTTTGCTATTTTTACTTTTCCAAGCTTTTTTTGTTTGTTTGTTTAATAGCTCATCTAATTCACAAAACAAAGAAAAAGCAATTTTTCTTAGATTTTCTTATTTTTGCTCCTCCTGGATGACAGCAAACACCATTATAAATCCTAAAAACAGGACTGTAAAGCCCTGGCACTACTGAAACCAGTCAATTTGTTAATTGGTGAGAGGAACTTTACTTAATGTGACAATGGCTGCCCTCAATCAAGAGTTTCAAAAGATTTTTTGTTCCTAAAATGACTGTTATGGAAAGGATATTACCTGACTCAGAAATTACAGCAGGATGTTGGCAAGCTCTAAGTTCTCTGGGCAGGACTTCAGCAGTCCAGCTAGAATCTTTTCTACACTCTCAGCATCTACTTGGCCACAACCCAATCCCATTTATCCTGGAACAGCCATGACCAGTCCAGACAAAAGCAGAGAAAGTAGTGAGCTAACTACTCCAAGTTCATGTTGCTCTCTAAATTGCTGTAGTCTGTCCTGAGCATGATTTGAATCAAATATGTGAAGCATGTGGACTGAAAGTTCACAGTAGTCAGCAAGCGTACAACAGCCCATAAGTCTAAGAATTAAAGGGGAAAGACCTAGTATAGGCATCCAAAATATATTCACAGCTATTTAACTGTTGAAGTTGAAAGAATTAGTACATTTAAAAGATGCTATGAGATGACTGTATTAATTTTAAAAATTAGTAATTTACAACAGTTATCATATAAATGGCTTAAAATTAAAAAAAAACATAATATTATGACTGAAATACATTATATTATGACTGAAAAAGTTAGCGAGAGAACATGAATGCAACTGAGCATATATGGACCTCTAAACCTGAAAGCAGGTCTTGAAATACTCCTTGGAAAGTTACAGGTATTCTATCACTCTTACCTCTTTTATATAACTCATGAGACCACACAGAGAAAGATACTACTCAATTTAATGGAAGTAAAGAATCTTAATCCACATAATCAAATTTGATCAAAGACTAAGAAGTAATGCATACAAACAGATCTGTAATCTTGGCCTTCCCTGATCTCTGTTAGTCATCACACTTCTTTATCATCTCCAGAACGTGTGTGTTCCTCAAGATTTTAATAAGGTTAGATGACATTCAAAAGAGAAGTTTTAATAACAAAGATTATTCAAATAATAAAAATCGTGCATAATCTGGATTATGAATTTTATTCTCCAAGTTAAGTATGCCCCACGTTTGGTTTTGGCACTTCTGGAGTAAGAGGTTTACATACCAACTGAGTTTGTCCACTTCAGTAGCTCTTATTTTCTGTCAGGTTTTCATTCTTGTCCATGATGCAAAGGCCAAACATATATAAACAGGCACTACAGTTATGGACCATTCTCTATTCAGTAGCTGTAGAAATCTTTACACAAACATTTTTGTCATAATCTGGTTACATAGAAAGTCTGAGTTACTGGAGAAATTTAAGTTTACACTTTGGATTATTTTATATCACATTTTTCATCATTACTCATGTGCCATCTCTTGCCTCTCCCTACCAAAACCATTACAGTGTGCTTTAAACAAAATCAGCTCCTTCAAGCTGAGAATGACAGCCAGTCAGTGCATAGGACATTTCATGATAAGTCAAGAAAACTTTGTCAAAGACACCCAGGCTCCACTTTTTACAAAATGAGGTTTACAATGAGGTTGTAATCTTCAAGCAGAGCTGTGCAGGATCTCAGTCTATGAGGCTTTATCCTAAAACTCGTACTGAGAATTTCAAAACAAATTTGAAAAGTCTGCAGAATTAAAGGTCTATAAATGACATGCAACGGATATGCTTAGCATACATCAAATGTATGTCAGCAATAAGGACTGCCACTCAAGAAAGAAATTTTGCTGGACGTTGCAGGTTGTCATCTTTAAGGCTGCAGTTCTGATGCAGACAGCTCATCTATTATGCTCCACAAGTCTTCAGTTTGTGGATATCTTAGTACAGAACTATCCAATTAATTGCTTGAAGCTGTAGTAATGTTATGCATGACAAGCAGGAAAATTGCTCTGATTAGGCAAAAGTGCAGAGTCAGACCTCAGAACAATGCAGTCGTATTTCCTTGTGAATACACAGGATAGAAAAACTACGACAGCTCTTCCTTTTGAGCGGATATGAAATAAGTACTTGATGCTTTCACTAAAAATCAAGTAAATAGCATTTTTATATCATCACTGTCACAGAGGGCCACAAGACGCCTTTTACTGAAGGAGAAACATCTGTCTTTGAATGACATGCTTGGAACAACATTTCCTCTTTCCAGTGGAACATCAACAGAATTTTTTTTCTACTGGAAGTACATGAAGAGAAGCAAGCACACCCCAGCTAGAACCACTGCAAATATATTGCCATTTCTTTCTCTCCCACTCCTGAGAATATTTTATGTTTTCTTAGGAATCTCTCTAAATATGTTTGTAGTAGAGGCACAGCACTCTGCACTCTGACCACTTCGGGAAAGCAAAAATTTTAGTCTAGCTGCAAAAAGGATCTTAAAACAGAAGCAAGTGAATAATTATATATGATAGAAAGAGAAAAAAATGAAACTAAATCAGCAAAGTGTTCTACATTAAGACAAAAAATACCAGAGGAAGATCAGAAATTCTATAAGCCAAAAATAACAGAGACAAATAATATATCTTGTGCTCTAATTTCACAAGTAACAGGCTCTAGCAGCAAGGAAGAGGTCAACCTGGAACTGAAAAAGAGGTAAAATAATAAATTAGTAAACAGAATAGAAGAGAAATGTCACTAATAACTGATTAATATCAGAAAACATTGGGAAAAATAACATACACGTAATTAAATGTAGCTCCCTACATTTTGAAAATTCATTAAGGAAAAAGACATTGACTTCAGGCCATGAAATTACCAAGGAAATTGCTTAAATAAGCTGAAAAGTCTTAGTGAAAGCAGTGACATCCAGGATTATTATAATCATTTTTCACAGTCCGAGTAAGCCAAACATTTATTTATATTGTATTAAATCATATTTTATAGTTTCATAGGAATAGACTGTGGTTCAAAAAGTGTGTCAATGCATGCATGTACACAAAAAACATACAGTTGCATTTTTACATCTTTCTGGAACACAGACCTGCATGCTAAAACATTTATTTATTTATTTATTTATTATTTATAAAACAACATACATATAAACAGTACATAAATAAGAAATATTAATAACATGAGAAACAACATGACTTAACCTTGAAGTGATATATTTGCCCTGAGCAAGAGGTTACAGCAAAATATTTCCAAAGTTCCATCCCAACCTTAGCTTTTCCGTGGTCTCACAGTGTTTCTTTTCTACAAACTACAAGCAAATATCTCGCCTTGTGATGCACCTTGTGGTTCACTACTACGGATCAGTTTTGGGAACCAGTAGCTGAGGGAAGATGGTGCAACAGGGTCCCACATGATCTGACAGTTGTGGGGCTGATGGCAGCAATGATTTTCCTAACACCCAGCGGCCAAAGCTTGAATCCATACTGCCTTCTGCCCTACTACATATTTCTTAAATATAATGTTTTATATAATTATTAACTTTTGCAGTTCTGTAGAACAAAATAGTCTGAAAGGATAGAAAAATAAAGAGTTAAATTGAAGACCAGACGCTAAGCTCTTGAGAAGTATAATACAAGTGAGACATACATAAAAGTTCATATACGGGGTTACAAAACTACTTACAGACATGAACAAGAAGAAAGAGTGTTTTCCTTGCAAATTTTGAAAAAAGTAGGAGAAATCAGAGTATAGATAGAAATAGCCATAGCACTTACAGAGGGTTACAAAATTTAAAGATGATAAATAGAAAGAACTAGAAACAGACCTCAAAAACGTGCCCTTCAGTGAATTTAAGTTTCAGTTTCAAGTAATTGTTCAGTTATCAGTTTATTTATAAAGTGCTGAAAACTATGGAGACTATGCATCAGGGTTTTCAAAGAGGTGGTAACAAGAGCTAAATAGCACATTGATTCTCATCTGTGCCATAAACAGCCACACAATTCCAGTCATGCTGAGGTAAACTAAGTGAAGTGCTGGGTTTACATTAAATATTTGGTCTGTAGCTCTATCTGAATCCTGTATTGATCACTTTCCCCTTTCCCTGTGATAAGCAACACTCCAAGTGGACACAGAAGAGCTGTCAGAAAGAGCATGTAGAGAACAGGCACATCTCTTGCTAGAGGCCTCTGTTAGGACCAAAAGCAGCTCAGAAACACTGAAGAGAGTCGACAGCAGATAATCCTGACCCTCTGCTGAAGTCACATTAACTACTTTTGGGTTTGCAAGACAGAGGATGAGATAGCACCAAGACAGCTAGCCTGGGGACAGGCTTCAGGTTATTAAGACAGCTACGGGGTTAGCCAGGAGGGATACAAACTTCGGTGAATTTTCCTGAGGGGAAGGGGGAAAATGGGAGTTAAGACCAACCAAGTAGTGTGCCTGGTAGCAACAGTTATATGATGGCAGCCTTCAGCTAGCCAGAGGCGTCCATGAAAACTGCACAGAATCAGTTCTGAAATCCAACAGTAATGTCCATTTGTTGTAGAAATTAATTCCCCAAAGAAGAGAGCAAAGGAAAAAAATCAAACATAGCAAATTTTTCTGACATTACAAAATGAAGTGCAAGTCTATAACCTTCTTAATATACTATCTCTGTTAAAGTAAGGACTTCATTTCTGATGACAGCCAAATCCCCAAATATTAGTACCATGAAGCATTATTAGATATTGAACCACTGAAGAAATACTGTAGCAGAATAAATAGCAATACTGTTCTATTTCTTTGAACTAGATTTTTGATACAAAGCGTGAGTCTGTTATGTACACAGGTGTGACAGAGAAGCAGTGAATAATGGAATAAAATGTTTCTCTATCAAATACATTAAACCAGTTAATGCAAATGAATAGGTACTGCTCACTTGCTTCCCAGTAACACTGGCTTGCAAATGATTTGCAAGAGGATGTTAAATTCTCTCTTTGGTATAGATCCAGCAAAATCACTGCCAGATCACACCTCCTGGGAAATTGTGGGACTTGGCATGGGATTTGGCACAAGACTTCACAAATGTCAGCTTTCCTGTAAAAACGTCAGGTCTGTTGTCATGAAAATATCAGTTATGAGTAATTTCTTTTCTTAATATTACTAGCCAATACAAATAGAGAGAGGATGAGATGTCAGTCATGTGCTGCCATGCACACAGGATTGGATTTTTGTAACAGAATTGCCCAGAATAGAAATATGAATTTTGCATTTTGAAATGGATGTGCACATCTTGGATCAGGACATGTTGTATTTAAAACTGTCTCTGCCCTGTACTTCAGAATGTCTGTCATGAAATAACTGGCAATTAGCAAACCATGTGAACTAGGTACTCATGTGTAATCCAGAACTGCTGGGGTATCACCCCATTTCTTTTTCTTTACAGAAATTTGTATCAAAGTTATGATTTTTTTAATTATTATTTAATGTTTCCCAAGAAAATAAATCACTGGAGAAAAGTTAGGATTTTATCAAAATAGTCACAACAATACATTCTGCACAATAACACAAGTCTGTGACATTACTCTTTACCAGACTGGTATGCAATGAGTTGCATGAACATTTTACTGAATCGGTACACATAAACTAAGCTCCTGGCATTCCCAAGTCTTCAAGTGGTTAATTAGTAACCCATTTTAATATAGTGCCTAATCGGTGGGAAAGCAAGGAATACCTGCTCCAAGAAAATGCAAGTAAGTAATCTTTTGGAAGACAGCTGTTAAGTTTGAGAAGCCAGAACAAACTTTTGGGCTGAATGGACTTCTTAGTCCACACAGCAATCCAAGAGACCTTGGTCACTTCTGTATCTATCAACCTGCCAAGACATAAACATTCAGCCCTCTGAGTCACACATGATATTTGCACTGGGATCTCCTCAGGAAACTCCTCTTTACAGTGACAGCAGTTACACCTCAACCTTAAAAAAAACCACTGCTGAAGATCACAAAATTAAACTCTGCCCATAACATCATCTTTTCTAAAATTCCCCATTTAAAACAAAATTTATTTGAATGTATATTTTTATGCCTAGCCCTTGTGTAGAACAGTTATCCAAGAAGAAGGACACAGAACAAATCTCAGAAGTAAAAGCTTCAGTATGGGACCAGTGTCAAAGTAGGTCAATTTTTAGGACTAACAACCTTGACAGTGTCCCTTTAATATGTTGATCTGTTTCTGTAAAGCACATTAAGAAAAGTTTAGCGTGAAAGAGGCTACAAACGTGTTTGATATGATATGGCAATAAGTGTACATTTTGAGCATACTAAAGCTGCCAAAGTACATTTTAAACTGCTTTTCTTTACTAGCTAAGGGTCCAGTTCATTGAAAAATAAAATCCAGACTTCTGTACACTAGAAGCTGCAGAAAATCTGGTTTTCTGTAACATCTGTTACCCACTGTATATATTTTCAAGGTGGAATCTACATCTTTCTTTGGGAGATTATGGATATTATTTGTCCCTTTGAACCCCTGAGAAAACTCAAGTTGAGACTTGGAAAGAACTAGGCAAAATCACTTGCCTTAAGAATTTAAAATTTCTGAATATTTTGTTTCCAAGAACACTTCTGAATCAACTCATTTGTTGATTTATGTTACTGGTTATTTTCTTATGTCCCTTATACACATGTGAATCTATCTGATGGAAATTTAATCCTGAAAGACACATACATACACATCATATTTACAGGTATCGTTAAGGAAAACACACTTGACAAAAAAAGGTGAGAACTTATATTCAAAGAAAACTCACAAGTTATTCTTGTTTTCTGCTTTGATTAAAACAGAAGTTTATTCAGTGGTTGATGCACACAGAAAATGTCTCATACAGATAGTTTAGGATGTCGTTCTCTGTAAAAAGGGTAAAATTTAAGTCTCAAGTTTTAAAATGAACCCTTCCTAAACAAACCTAGTGAGGAAAATCCCTTAAGTTTTGGTTTCACAGGAGAAACAATTGCTGATGTTTTAGGTTTACATCATTCTGGCTTCTTCATTGTTCCCACTGTTGCCCACTATGAAAATAAGCTGGAAGTATATTCAGTAGTTTTGTTTTATTGCTTTACTTATAAGTTATCCTGTAGTTTTCACCACTTTTGTACTATTTACAGTAAAGGATATAGTCATCACAAGCTCCACTTCCACCTCTTTTACTATGTTGCCTGATGCAATAGAAAAAGCAGACAGGTTTTCAAGCACACAAGCCCTTCCTTCGGTCTGAAATGGAAACAGCCAAACAAGCACACCAGTTATACATGCAAGCTTGTTAAGTGACCATAAAGAAATAAATGTATTTGAATAGCATTGTGTTCTAATCGTTTTCTAGGAAGATATCTGGAGTTGTTTCCAAAATATTTTTTAAAATGTAAAGAATTATTTAAATGTGTGGCAAAATAATCTACTATTATAAGAGGCTTTAAAAACTAAAATTCCATCACAAAGCAACTACTAAGGCTAAATAAAATGAAGACTGACATTCTACAAAATATCAAAGAATGAAAAGACATAAAATATACATTAATACAAAAATATATTTTCAAGGAATATACACACAACTGTTAATTAATGGCAAATGAGGATCAAATAAATTTCTTGTGCAGAGCCACAACTACCGAAGTGTAAAACATGACTCATTGTGCAACATCAGTATAAAAACAGTCAGATCAACCGTGGGCACTTGTTATCTTCAAGCAAAAGAGCTCCAAAGACTTCATCTTCAACCAAAATTTCCTTATACCAGCTTTGATTTATGGTAACGTAGTGTTCCCTTTGAAATGGAGCAGGTGAGATATTCTACAGTTTCATAGTTTTGTAATAAGCTTAATATCTTCATATTCATTCTCAGCACAACTGGGCAGAAAGCAGATAACAATATTTTAGTTGTCAACATCTAACGTTTAAGTTAATTTTCTCATCCTAAAAGTATAACAATTAGAAACATATAATTATGTTTAATTAGAAAAAGAAACACACTCTTTATTTTTCTCTGAAACGTGCCTCCTACATTTGGCACAATTCTTAAATTGCTGCCCTGATGGAATCTGAAGAAATCATATTTTTCAAGGAAAAGTTTAGAAAAATAAAAGTTCGTTCATATACTAGCTTCCAAGTCAAACTACACAATGAGCAATCCTCTGAAATTTTTCTTATCTGCAGAAACAGCGGTGGCTAGGCTAGCTGTCACAAATTCTCATTTTACAATACCTTTCTTTATTTTTAGGATTCTTTTCTCTTGCAAAAGTAAGTTGTACCTAGCTTTTTTTTTTCTGTATGTATTTTTCTTGGTTTACCATGTGTATTTGTTTTAGATGGCACCCCTTTTATTTCATTGCTCCTTTCTGCAGATACAATGTATATAAAGAAACTTTTGGTTTAGAATTATCAACTAGGAATTTAAATTATTAAAGAGACTTATTTCTCTAGAATTTTTTCAGCAACATCTTAATTAGCAACAGAGGCAAGGAATGGGTAAGCCAAGATTTTGTGCTGCAGGACATCTGAAAACAGCTGCCCAATCACCTGATTTTTTTCTTATCAGACACCAGAGCACAAAACTATTATCAGAACAAAATTCTGCACTACTCTGATTCTATGCAGATAAGCAGAAAAACGTGTGCCTCATCCTTGAAACAAAAATCCCTCTGCATTGAAACAAAAAATCTTTCTGCACTGGACAAATAAGACATGATACAGTAAGATGCAGTCATAAGCAATATGTCTTTAGGCTTTGAGCATTTCTTCTACATGTTGCCTAGATGCATCTCAGAAAAGAAAACCAAAAGCTCTGAATCAAAATTAAGAAGTAGTGCTCTCAGCCACTGCTAGCATGTAGGAGTCAGTTCTGAAGCTGAGAGTGCAGTGCAAGAAATCACAAAGCTACAACAACAGTCTGCTGCATACACCTCTTCCCTACAGATTTGCTAAAGTGCAGCCAAGCCAAAATCACCCATCAGCCCTACCTAACCAGAGAGGCTACCTGTGCATGTGGCTATGTCCAAGGACTGGCAAGCTGCAGTCATGACAGGCTCAGAGGAGTGGCAGAAACAGTTTGGATGGACACTACATGCCAACACACCTGGCAAAGCAGAAACACAGAAACTGTTCCTGCAATTCTGACAGGCAGCCTTCCAGTCAGCCAGAAGGAGGAAGCCATGACCAAGTGATGTTTGATTAATAGTGCCAAGGAGGTCTCTGAAGCACCTCTACTTTCCTTTTCTTTGCTAGCAGTCACACACTGGCAGAAGTCAAGTATTGTGCAGACATTAATAAACAAGTTACAGAAACACAAAATTGCTGAGGTACTCAGGGAGGGCTCTTAGTTCAGATCAGGGCAGCCTTGATCTAGGTTGCCTCCCATCCCCTTCACAAGAAATTCTGTGTTTGCAGTTTGAAGGTAGGAAGGCCAGACTTAGTGAAAACCAACAAGTCTTGTTGGATAATTTTTCTGTGCTGAAACGTGAATTGGTGCAAAACCAGCTTTGAACGCTTGGCAGCCAGGAGCCACAGGTGAGACTCACCAAGTGCACCTAGCCAAATATTGCCAATTAAGTGACAATCACCAAAACTTTAAAAGAACTTTTCCTTCAGTTTCTATGAATCATCTTTTAAGTATTAATTTCACCATTCATTTAGCATGAAGACAAACCTTCCATATAATTTACTGTAACTACCGAATAGCAGATTGGAATAGATTGGAGAGACTATGTACACTATATACAAATTTGCTATCTGCTACCCCAATCCCATACAAGATATGAGAAATAAATGTTTTTCTTATATAATACTATACCTTCTCAGCTAAAAGCATACCACTGAGCTTGGGCAAACAAGAAAACAATCCATCCTTAAGGGCACCACATTACAGAGTTTCAAGTGCGGAAAAAACAGTATAATGTGAAAAGTAAGTTCATAAAAGGTAGTGCTATCTCAGAATACAATACTTGATATTTGTGCACACAGAAATACAAATAGGAGAAAGTTAAGAACAAGGTGGTCATGTAGCAGCCTTCAATGAAAAAAAAATAAATAAATCATAGTGAATGACAGCAGCAGCAAAGGAGTGAGATATTCAAGACTAAGAATGAAAGAAATCCTCTACTGAAAGAAATCCTTCCCAAATTTATATGAAGACAAAGTATTTAGGATTAGAGAAGATAAGAAATCAAAAGGCTGAAATTATGTTTGTTTAACTGGGTTTATAAAAGGGTATGTTAAGAGGTGAGCTGCACAAACAAATTAAGTTTATGTAGTTTTGACATATCCAACAAAGGGTAGTGAAAACCGCAACCACCACCAGGAAACAGCAGCGGGTAACCAGCTCCAGCAGGGGAGTGGCTCAGGAGATGAGAAAGATGATACAGATCACTTGACAAAAAGATATTGGGGAGAGCAAAGCCTTGAAGTGTTGTATCTTCTGATAATTCAGATTTCAGCCTTGTCATGGTATACTATAATCAAAATGCAGGTAACAACATGACACAGAAACAGAAAGCAAGCCTGAAGTTATTTTCTTTTAAGACATAGGAGTTGCCATGTAAATTTCTGAGAACTATTTGGCCTCCAGAACTTACCTGGCCTCCTTTCACTCCAGGAGTGAACAAGACAAATCAGGCTCCCACCAGGTGTCCGGAAGTATCTGCTGGAGTCAAGGCTGCAGATACTTGTTTTCACATAATTTCTTGTTTTCACACCTCTGTTACCACTTGAACTCCTCTCCACCCCATCCTGGCATTTCACACACACACTCTCCCAGTAATGCTCCACTTATCTGAAAAGTATCTTTTTTCCCTTCAGCCTATCTTCCCAGTTACTGGTCAAGCATGTTGCTGAAGAGATCCCAATTCCTAAATTCTACACTTAATCCCACCACTTCATGCACATGGGTTTAAGAATACCACTGCAGTGCCCAGTAACAGTACAAAATATCATAGATAAAAGTTTACATACAATTCCAACTGCAGACTGATTCAGTTGGCAATTCCTAACACTTTTAGTGAACTCAGATGAAATTATTCTACCTGTTAAGTGACCCTTTTCATGTTTTTACAGTGAAGTCTTCCAAGTTATTCTTACACACATATTTAGGTATACATAATCACATGTTCGTTTAGCTGCTCTGAGACCCAAAATGCTAATTTTGAATTTCATTCTTTAATTCTGCCATTTAAAATCTTATAACTGCTTAGCTCCCAGACAAAACCATATTCAAAATTATTTTAGTGCATAATATTATATATACTGTTCAGTTCAAATGTTACAGTTTGATGAAAAAGACAACTAAATTTGTTGAAAAATATGTAACTAATAGTGCCGCCATTTATACAGCTGATTTAGTACAAAACATTCTAAATTAATTCCATAACTTTAAATGTAAGCACTTCAATTTTCTTCCATTTTGAATATTCTGTAGTTACAATCAAGGCTTATCAAAGATAGCACTAAACAAAAAATAAGTTTGTCCTTACAACATTTTTATAGACTAACAGTAATTCAGGGACCTGCAATTAGCTAAGTTTATGGTCTTGTTTGATATATGCTTTTAACTGCAATCAGCACAATCTCAGTCTGAAATATAAGACCTAAACTAAGACTTTGTAAAAGCTGCAGATGGTTAAGAACAGAAAAGAAAAGGATTAAAACAAAAATTTTCATTATTCTTTTCACCAAAACATAATTTTGGAAATTATTTATCTGGTCCATATATCTTCTCCAGATGTGAATTCTTCTATTTCAAAGATACTTTTTCAATTTGTGTTGTAGCAAAAAAAAAAAAAAAAGCAGTTGAGTTTTGTCCTTTCTGGTGTTTTTGGTATTTTCACTTCAAGGAAATGCTAAAAGTGGTCTCTCTTTCCACCTCTGCACAAATCAAGATTCTCCATCCTAAAAAATCCAACATATTCTCAGTCTGAACTTTGTTTATAGGAGGCACAAAAGGCTGTGCTTGGTCTGACAAAAACTGGAAGCACAAAGCACATATTAAAACAAACAAACAAAAGTATGGTTACAATGTTATCCTATAATATGTATGACGCATAGCACGTGTAACCTACCAATGTTTATGATATTTTGAGTAGCTTAACAGCTTACCATCTGTTTTGCTTTTTTTGCTGTTGAATACAACATATAATTGGCCAGAATTATGCCTGGACCAATTTTATGATGCCTTTAAATTTTTCATTCATCTTTCCTTTTCTACATTTGGTATGTAATAAAAATTTCTGCAATCTTTCGAGCAGGTCAACATAATAATGCTTCGGGATTGTTACAGAAAACACTTTTATAAGCCAAGATCATGTAGATGTCTGCAGCACTACTTTCTGTGTTATCACACAGACATTAATTATTAAAAATGCCCTGAACACTGTAACCCTACTTTGAGCTTCTGGATATTTTATTAATACTTTCAGTGGAAATTAGACAATTATATTTATTACTTTAATACCAGATTTTGCAATTGATATTTTCCAATAAAAATGATCCTTTAGGTTTGAGGAAAGGAGGCTAGAGGCAGGGGTGAAGGGAGATAGAATGATGTGTATTTACGGCATTCATTCCATAAGACAAGACAGAAAATTTCTGACAGGAAAATCAGCACTTCATATGAAAATTAAAAAGACACAAAGAAGTAAAACCTGAGAATCAGGAAAACTGTTTGTTTCTGCTTGAAATATGATACATTATGCTTAAAATATAATCATCTGATACTCCAATATGATGCAGGAGTTATCTATCAGCAGTATAAAATATCTGATGTTTTACATCTCTGTTTTATATTTATATTACAAGATTTCAACTTTCCCCTTGGAAATTATTTACACTTCTTAAAATGAAACACAACTAAAAATCATTTTGTAT
Organism: Climacteris rufus; assembly: GCA_013398175.1. Classification (NCBI taxonomy): domain Eukaryota; kingdom Metazoa; phylum Chordata; class Aves; order Passeriformes; family Climacteridae; genus Climacteris; species Climacteris rufus. The sequence continues at coordinate 666,192 of VZRZ01008052.1, forward strand.
CACAGTAGCTTCTGGGGCTTAAAATTAATCTGGAATAGCAGTAGAAGATGGAAACAGGTATGGAAGAACTATTAGTTGTTGGTGATACAGTTTTACTGGTCAGGAGAACTGTAAGAAATCACACTAAAACTTCTAGAGGAGAGTTGTAGGATATTTTTCCCCTCTGCTATTAATTGACTCTTAAACAATTATTTTGATTATTTTTTCCTTATCAGATTCCCTATAATTAGAGGCTATATGAGTGAGATCACTAAATTGTAAATTACTTTTTCATCAACCATATGGTCACCTCAGACATTTAGGAATCTGCTTTAGCTCCCATCTGTGCCATTTAGAGTTTACTGGCAATGTCAAGAACTCCACTCTGTACAGAAGTGGACACATAGCAGAGGAAACCTAAATCTGAGGTGACACAATGCCACAGACAGTTTTTGTATGGATCCAATCTCAGATGCTCACATTCCGCCCTGGGTCATATATGTAAAGTCTGACATATCATGGAAGAAAGGAAATTCACTACATGGTTAATGTAAGGAGAGGAGGGAAATTCTCATTCATATTAAAATTTACACCAATGTAAAATGGTCAGCAGAAAAAAAATTGCCTTCTGTATAGCTATGATTCCATGTCTTGGTACAAGAATTTAATTATATAACGACTACTATATAACTACCCGTGGAAAAGAGAATTGACTCTAACAGTCTTCGAGGTGGCAAAGTTGAAATCAGAACTCACCAATTTGCAGCATATTTAGACTAATAATTAAAACTTTCTTCTAAATTCAGGACCCAGCTATGAGAAATTGTACTGCAAGTGAGTTTCTAAATGAAGTCAAACGGCTGGGTGATTACCTGAAATCACTAAGCTAGAAATTAACCCTGAAAGGTTGGATTTCTGTCTGAAACCTGACATTGAAGGAAGTGTTTAGACATGATTTCTGGAAAAAAATTTCATCAGCACCATTTTTCTCCCTACTCAAGTTTGCAAATAGGGATGGAGTTTTTACATAAACCTGTTCATTTTGAAAAATTCTCCAGTGGTTTGTGCTCTCCATTAGAAGCTAGAGGATGAACACCTTTTAGGCTGCTCATGATTCCTCTTACTGATCCTGGGTGAGACTGAAAATGTGAAGCAAAACATAAGAAATAAGATTTGGCTCTACTAGAGTCAATAAGAAATAGGATTTAGTTTATTCCAAGTAGTTAATAAATGTGCAAAAAGATCCCTCTAAAAAAAAAAAAACCAACGAACAAACTTAATACATCCCATTTTCTCCATTTTATTTCACTGAAACACTGGGAAATCTGTAGTCCCTTTTTTTTTGTTTGGTTTTGTTTAGTTTAGTTTTGTTTCAAATTTTAGAAATTCAGGAAAGAATTGGTATGAAAAACACCTCGTTATAGATAGCATTCATAAGTTTAAAAGAAAGACACACAGTGAAATGTATCAGTCAAGGTACTAATGGCAAGATTAAAACTGGCTGGAATTTGCAACCGTACATTTTAGAGCACTGAACAAGAGTAAGAGACCTTTTCTAATTTTTTTGTATGTGTTTTCAATTATCATGCAATGTTTATCAAACAGGTGACCAAATTTGAGGAGTAGGGTCATCATATTCATGTCACTAGTATAGTCACTAGTAGTATAGCAATAGCAATAGTATAATCACTACTACTAGTAGTACAGAGTAATTAAAGTTTATTCCAGTAGGATTACCATGGTCACCTATTAAGTGAAGACATAAGGTTTTCAGTTTCAGATGTGGCTGTCCACAGACTGATTTTTACATTATCTACTTGTCATACATATCACACTTGAAAAAAATAAATAAATGAAATCAAAAGTAGGCTTCTATCTCTTTTTCAAAACTTTAAAAACAAAAATATATTCATGCTATGTGCATGCTGACAGCTGAAACATCAACAGTCAAGAAACAGTAAACAAAGGAAATGCAGAATATCTTCAAGTAAGTTTGGACCAGATCTAGAGCTGCGGTAATTTAAATGTACTGTCAAAATTGGTAGGGAGACCCTACTTTGAAAAGCAAGCAAACAAACAAAGAGAAATCCCAAAATGACAAGGCCAAAGGTGAAATTCAATGTGCTTTATACATGAAGGTTCAGAAATGCTCCACTGAATTGGGCTGATCTGGGAGCCAACTTTATTGCTCATGTATATGAACCAATGCCCTGGTGAAAGACTCTTATAATTGCATATGCTAATTCAGTTAGTTAGGCACAGACCTTCAGCTAAAACAGTGACAAAGCTATGGGTCGAACTGGAAAGAGCAACCTGCAAGACTTTTTCCATTCATGAAGGAGGGAGTATACCCAAAAAAGGTGAAATCCTTTGTCTCTATGTACTTTGGGAGCTATAATAAAGACATCATCAGACTTTCTGACATCATAACAATCCTAGAAGATGCATTTTAACAGTGCCACTTACAACAGTCTGTTCCTTGCTCTTTCCCAACCATTTTGTGATTTCATCTCCTTTGTTCCAGAGGTAAATCTCCAGCCTAAGCCACAGGACCCCAACAAATTACTGTGGTAAACTCTCACATACTCTGTTCAGGACTTTCTTGTTACAGGGGAGAACCATCTGTGTGTGCTGAAGATAAGTATGTGCAAGAGAACTCATCTGACCTAACACCCATCTGAATGTTTGGCATCTAGTCTGAGACAATGTTCTACACTCCCTCACATGGCAGTCATAGATTTATCTCAGGTATCTTTGATCCTTTCCCGAAACAATTCACATTCTATCTCCTGATTACAGAAGGAGTTTAATGAACTTAAAGTTGACATAGGAATTTATAATGTGTTAGATAAGTCCCATCTATGCACAGTGCAGTTCTCTTACTCAAATTCTGGATCTTGTTCAGTTTCCCAAGGCTGTTGCAGAGTATCTCGAGCACGATGCTCCAGGCCTTCTATGTCAAATTCTTTGAGAAGAGAAGAAAGAGGAACAGAAGTACTTCCTTCATTCATGCCATAGATACAAATAAAGACAAGGTCAGATGATCTTATCATTTAAACAAGTGAAAACAAACCTCAACTATGCTAAAGCAACTTAAAAAAAACCCAGATTTTCCTTCTGATACAGAAATATCCTTTAGGCAAGTCGAAACTTTGGAGATTGCTCTTACTGATGTAAAGTTTTTCAAGATCTATGAAATGCTCCATGAGGTAGATGCTGGAGAGACATTGCCTGCCTCAGATCTCTGAAAAGGGAACATAGAGTCTAACCTCAGACAAGACGCCTCTGTGTTACACTTGTGTTTTACCAGCTTTCATAAATCAGAATAGAAACAAAGACTTCTTTTGTATTCTTTTTGGATGTTGTGGTTGTTGCCTCTCTAGTTTTAGTCCTCTTTTATGCTGAAGAATCTATGCACTGTAAATTTATTTGGTATGGGAGCACACTGCAAATTTGCCATTTATTAATTTAAATTTACTATTCAAATACAATTAAAAAGAAACCAAAAATAAATACGTCAAATTTAGGGCAAAAGACATTTTAATGTGCATTTAGCAATCAATCATTAATTGGTATTCATCCTTGACTTGAAAGGAGGAAGACAGGTAGATAGAACTATGTCGCTCATACTTCCAGAAACAGTCAGATTGTTTTCCTTTCCTCTTTATTTAACCAGAGAAGTTACATTAGAAAGAAAAAAATTGAAGTAAGCAGACCATAAAATTTACTCTCTTTTAATGAGCATGAAAACTGCAAATTGAAAAGCAATCACATACAAATATATTCAAGAGCAATGGAATGCTACTAAATGTTGAATTTCAGTTCAGTACATGGTGATAAATGGAATGTTGCTGTAAGGGTATCTTTTTGTAACAGAAAGATTACCAATAACTTTTTAGCCTTATATCTACATTCCTGAAAGCTGAGAAAATTGGCTACTCTTGATTCCTATTGCTTTTCTATATCACTTTCTACTAATTGAACTAACAACAGTAAGTTTATTTTCTTAGCTTTGTTTCCATTTAAAGTAATAAGGTCTAAGTCATCCATAGTTTTGAAAAATTTATTACCTTACAGCTTCAGATACCCAGGAAGTCTTGCATCACAGCTCCAATGTTAAAAAGCTTAAAAAACTTGTGCCTTCATCAGGGGTGAGACATTCCCAAGCGAAGATGAGAAATGACAAGTCTGGAAATTATATGTAAAGGCAGATCTTCAATCAGTGGTCACCCAAGTAAGTAAAATCAAGGAAGAAACACAATTTCATAAATGAATACGCTGGCCTTCAAACCATGTTGGAAACAATTTCTGGAAAAGCAATTCCTCTCCTCTTTGGGACTTCATTTAGGCTCCGATTTTTCATTATCAATTCTTACAAATACAGGTGTGAATTTCTAATAAAAAAGCTGAGTACTAATCCAGAGCACACCAGGCTTCATGACAAAAACAAATGCTGAAATGTCAAAACACAACTGACAGAGCATGGGCTCTTGCACATCCCTCTGTATTTTATTTCATCGCCGATGCTGCATATAGTTCACTTTTGGCTGCGTTACTATAGGATGTGAGGAGGGGGGGAGACAAATAAAATCTTTCATGGCTTCAGGGCTAGATGCATCCCTCTTCCCTTCCTTATTTCTCTGAATATACCTTGCACTCTCCAAAGATATCGATCTCTAATCTGTCCAGTTTAGATGGACCACTACACAACACATGCTTGTCTCCCTCCTTTGCTGGTGCTCTGAGCTGGCTGGATACAAACCCAGATGCAGAAGCTGGGTATCCATTAGCAGAGCACAGAGCCTCACTTGGTAAGTCCCACTGAGAGACTAACAGCTCCTGGCTTATGTCCACCCAGGCAGACACTTTGTCTCTACTTCAGTCTACAGTACCCTGTGTATCAGCTGCTCTTGGACAGCCTATTAAGCTGATATTGGCACCTGTGAAATGTCTGTGGAGAAATCCATGATAAGCAGTAAACACATCACATAAACCACCTTATTGTTTAACAATGCTTTGACATGGAGAATAAAATTTATATAAAAGATTTGAAAGTGAGAGCTTACACTCCACTCTACTGTAATTCAAGCCTTTATATTTTTACAGTGGTCAGTAGAACAACCTACTCCACATGACTCAGACACAAATCCTCCACAAAACTTCCCCCATCACAAACTGCTGCAGCCTCACTGGTTATCTGACCTCAAAGTCTAAGATCTAAACTCAGAAACAAGTCTCTTCCAGGACTAGAGCAGAGCAGGCAGTGCAGTCAGCTTGTTAATGTCATTGTAGAGCAGCCCAGCTTGAACAACTGTTTCCCTCTAAGCAAAACAGTTGTTTCCTCAGTTGGTGTCTTTGCTAATGCCAGTGGACAGAGGTAGAGACTAAAGGTAAAGACTAAAATGCCTTCCTGAGCTGTCAGTGGACAATCTGACTGACAGGAAATATGGCCATCCTACCTTCCCTTTCATTTTTATCTTCCTGACAAACCCTCCTGTTGAAAGGACACCAGTGTTTGCACACACCAACAACCACACAGAGCAGCTGCTCTGTTGCAGCTCTGTCCCAGCACCACTTGGAGCTAAAAGCTGGGATTGCCTCGTCTCTCAGCACTGGTTCTTTTCTTTCCCAGCGAGGAGTTAGGTGAGTCAATAGCTCAAACGTAGTTCTGAGCCCACCTGTCAATATCTTGATTATCAGGAGTAGTAGCAGAAATGGATTTTGGTAAGAGAAGTGACCTGCTGTGTAAATAACTTAATATGTAAATTGCATTTATGAGACTAAATTCTTAACTGATCAGTTACACTCAAGTATTTCAATGCTCCTGAGGCGCATGACCTGGTCTGCTGGCTTCACTTCCTGCCCAAACTGACAGCCAGTTGTTATGGAACAACAAAAAATCAGAACAAACTCACCAAGGTAATGCTGCAAGCACTTCAGCTACACATCAAAGAGACCATCTCATATCTCAGATTAACACTGAATTTCAATATCCATCAAATATCACCAGGTGCTGCTTCATGAAAGAGACTTTACTCTGTGGGAAGGGAAGGGAGGGAATGCCTACAACTTGCCAAGTCTTCTCATGGTCTAGAAACCCTAAAGAAAAAGGTAAGACATTACAAAACAACAGAAAAGACACGCTAGTCCATTATTGCCTATAATCGGCCCACTGTGCACTACTGGTGCTTGAAGGCAATAGCAACTGCTTTGCCCATTACCGAGGCTGGGACAGGACGAGTCATTGGGGGTGGGGTTATCACAGAATAATCACACCCTTGGGTATTGGGTACACAACCACATCTCAAATCTTGTAACACCCCAGAGGTGTGATTATCTGCTGCCATGCTTTAATTCTTAATTAAAACAAGAGTTGCAGCTCAGATAAGATCTGTGAGAGGATTATGGTCATTCTTGGTTAGACAAGGGGGAACGTGTATCTTTGGAATTAAAATTCAGGTGCTTGGGTGAACTCTGCAATGCTGAGCTGTGCTAGAATCCAGCTCGTCTTAGTTTTCCCTTTGATATGATTTAACCAGGAGGTAGCACACACAAAAAGCTGCAATCCCCAGGAACCAAACACCGAATAACACAATAAAGTGCCCAGAGCTGCCATCATTCAAACATTTTTGCGCTTTAATCACTACTTAGAATTTTGACTTAAATAAAACTGTAAAACTGTAAATTCTAAGTGTGCTTCTAATGATGCTCGAAGACTGATTCTTGTTACTTAACATTAGTACAACTCACAACAGCCACAAAAACACCGGAGGAATGTGGTGATGAAATGTGTACTAAACTACTCAGCTTGCACATACAAAGATGGATATACAGCCTGGGGAAAAATGAATATAAAGCACTTTTGTGATTTTTTTTTTTTAAACCCTATTTTTAACAAATATTAACCCAACTTAAGCTCTCTTTTAAAGGTTACATTTGCATTTACAAAGAACTTTCAAGCAATTTAACTACAATGAATTTTAACAAGGCGCTTCCTGTTCTCACTGCTTGCGTATTTTTAAATTTTATGAGACTCTTCTGGCAGAGTTTTGTAGCCGTTAAGATGAAAGCCTGCATGCATGCATACTTGAAAAGTGGAGGAGGAGGAGGAAGAAGAATAAAAAGAAGAAAGGAAAATAATCAATTTGGTATCAAATCTATTCCAAAGCCGAAAAGTGCATTTTTTTCTGATTGTGAAAGAAGACATGCAGGGAGGTCAAAGGTCAAGCAAAGAGGAGACAGTATTGTGTAGGAACTGTCACGCATCACCACCTATTTTGACATGCACAGGGCCGTTTGTTGTCTGTCGAACATGCAAATTAAGTGCCTGCTGTCATAGCTAGCCGATATCTGAAAGTGGAAAATGAGACCACCTGTAACCAGTGAATGCAGTGATGGACAAGCATTCAGAGCTCGTCATTTCCAACGCCATTCACACCACCTCCGAATTGCATATGACATGTAAAAATCTTTTCTTAATATTCACAACCGGGAAGTTTGGGGAATTATGGAGGCTTCAACTGCTGCATCTAATGGGTTCTCCAAGCAGACAGCTGTGACTGTGAGCTGGCTTGATAATTAGGTGTCCAGGAAGATTTTATGCTATGAATCAGTTAAAAGGGAGAAAAGAAAAAGAAAATAATGGCAAGCAAAACTCGCTGGAATGGAAATTATATTAACCCTTGCATGTCTTCCTCGGCACTTGGCTTTTACAATTCCTGTGAAGCAAGATTTGCAGAAACCAGACACATAATAATTTCTCTTCTGTCTCTAAGCAGCACTGTCTTCCTACTCAGAAAAATTGCATTCCAACTCTGTTTGATGCTTTGTTTTCCTGAAGAGAACTTGGAAGCATTACATCTAAATATGCCAATCCCTCTTCTATTTGAAAGCAAAGGCAAGGCTTTATTTGAATTTCTAGTTAATATGGTGCACAGGATTTTAAGGAATAGATTCATTGTGCTAAAGTCATGTCCTGTCATGTGCCTGTACATATGAAAATCAAATAGTTTAGCTAGCTCTTCTGTAATCCTTTGCATGTTATCCCCACTTTTGTATGCATATATGTCTTTGTGCATGGGATGCCATAAACACTGCAGGCAGTGTAATGCCAAGAAAAAATGTGATCATCCTGATTTTCACTTCTGCTTAATAAATAAATAAAGCTGCTCCAAAATACTTAGGATAGGAGAGTTTAGATGTGTCCAGATGCACAATAAGCTCAGAAAACCTGTTATTTTATTCAGGGCCTAACTAATTAATGCCAGTGTTCATTCCTAAATAAAAAATTAATCTTTTCAGTTTCCAACTTCTGCACTACATTCTGAAAGCCATTCTGGGTGGGTTTTCTTTCAAACATAAAGAACATGCAGACAGTCAGCATTCAGGAAGGTTATTCAAGAAAAAAATCAGAATTCAGCCATGCAATATCATCCACCAGTACTTCCAAACACAGAGGATTTGGGGAGGCTGACTGAAGTCCTGAGATGCAAAGATTGCAGCCCTGCTCCATACTCCTCAAGAGTGAAGCCACTCATTCAGAACAGAAGCAGGCAAGTTACCAGTATGTTAAACAAGCTTTTATGAGTCAGGACATAGAAAACTTGTGTTTAACTTGCCTTTATTTTTTTAAAAGCATTTCATTGTGCCAAACTGTAAAACATGTTAACTCTTCCACCATTCTCCACAAACAGCATTCACTGCTGCTCTGGTTTAGGTCTCCAGTGATTCTATTTTCCTTCCTGTGGAAGTGAGAATTTAGAAAAGCTGAAAAAATACCTGCTGACCCCTCTGCCTGGAGCAGGGAGGGAATAATAAAAGATGAAGGAATGAAAAGAAGTAGTGAATAGATACCTAGGGCAAAAGGAGCAGAAGGAACACTGGACAAAGAAAGATCCTACCTATCCCGTTCTTCTCTTGAATAGCATAGTCACCCTGTCTCTTACTCTGTGTTTTTGTTTTACTTATTTTAGACTTGGAAGATTTATTGGAAGCACTACTTCTCTTCCATATTTTCTATGAAAAAAAAAGATTTAAGTATCTCAAGGTGTCCTGTTTTCCATACACAAGCTAACAACTCCCATTTGATGGTTTACATCTCTAAGACTGCTGGGAAGCAAAGTAGGAAAGCCTGAATTAGACAGCATTGAGCCAGTACTACACTGCTAGGCACAGCTGAGAAGTGTGCAAGGGCAAACCTAAATATAACACTGAAATGCTACCACTCTGTTTCCATGTTTCTCCCTCATGTTAGTTCTCTGCTGGGCCAACAGAAGTGGAAAAGGCAGAAAAATTGGCACGCTATCTGTTTTGTCCCTCCACATTCTCTTTAGAGAGTCAGCTTGTTTCTCTTGAATTCAAGATCCACACAGGACTTGAAGATAGGCAGCGCAAGGATGGTCTCTTATTACTCATGTTCTAATCTACACACAATAGAAAATCTAAATCACTGACAGTTAAAAACATCCAGTGTATGCATTTCCACAGAACATAGGGCTTGGCCACAAAGCCAGATTAAAGATTTATTTTCCAAAACACCTTCCAATTCCTATCCATGTGCAACACACCCAAGGCCCCAGCAGTGTCTTTGCAACTCCCAGACTGTCAGTGTGAACAGGATTGAAAATACCCCTCGTCTTTGAGCATGTTCTAACCTTTTATCTTTTAAACTCTCTATAAAATAGAAGAAGAAAAGCTCACTGAGCTTGTGATATGTTCCGGAGCCAGCTCACCAGCTGCAACACCTGTGCTGACACAAGCAGGAAGGCAGCACGCTGCCATGCAAAACCAAAAGCCTGCAGCTTCAAGCAGGACTTAAACTGGCATTGCTGATGAAGGAACTATGTAGCATAGGGTTTATCGCCAACTAGGTTTAAACGGCCACAGGGTTTATCTGCCTTCTAGGTAGCTAGGTTGGAGTCTGAGAACTTGGGCCCCGCATCTCAGAGTGGCCCTAGGCTGTCAGTTCACCTCCAGCCCTGATGCATTACTGCTCTTGAGGGATAATATAGATAGTCATCAATAAAAACAATTTTATTTAAATGTGTTTTATTTTGTTGCTATTATAGGAACTAAAACAAGCTTTGTTTTTGACATATGAACTGTTGAAATATGATTCTACCACCTTCTAACACCTGGCAGTGTATTTCTCAAGATGGCTAGCTCCAGATTTCAAGAACTAGTAATTTTCAGAGGTCAAAAATAGACTGTCAGGTAATATGAGGTTATTATATCCATTACACAGAAAGTTAGAGAGAGATCAAGATCCATCAGAAAGCTCTTATAAAAGGTGAGGATAAAAATGGCCAGCATTCCCTCAGGTCGAACCAAGGAAGGACTTGCTCATCACAGTTGAACCACATTGCCATGAGACTACCAAGTTTCATTCAGGTTTTTAATATTTCCTAAATTTTATTTTCACTGGAAATGTTTCAAACAGGTCACGAGGTGGTACTACAGACTGTCCCAGCACAGGTCTGAGTAGCAGAGACAAGGGGAAGTTTAAAGAGAATAGCATATTACCAGGAACCTCAAAAAATGATGCTTGAAATGTCTGCCAGCAGTATTTCTATCTGTGTGTTGCCATGCTTTCCTTGCAGTAGTCCATATACCAACCAGAACAATTGATTTGCCTGTCAGCACAGGAAACAAGAGCAGGGTATTTGTGGAAGAAAGATCTCATGAAGAAAATTTTGTCAGTCTTCCCATTCACTGTGGTAAATCACACTCTTTGGAGCAGATCTGGGAACACAGTCCATGGGGTAAACTGTTGTATTGCCTGCCTTGTCTGACTTAGACATGCTCAGGTTGATGTAAGCCACAAAATACTCATCACTTCTGAAAATCCATCTATTATTTGCATCCCTCCAATAAGTATTTTGCCACCTAATCTGACATTTGTATTTCTGCACTTCTTGTGAACGTGTTATTAGTTTTTCTTAATCTTTACCCTGCGCCTACCTTGAACAGTCATCCTGCTGGCAGGAACACAATCCAAGGACCCAGAAGTTCTCCTTATTCTAGAGAGACTTGTATGTCGGGCAGACAAATAAGGCCTCTCACTTCTGTACAAATTTTTAATAGAAATCAGCTTATTCTATAAAAAGAATCTGTCACTGAGAAGCAGTGTGACTGAAAACACACAGTTGCTGACAAACTGAACTGAATTGTACTAGGTTCAACTTTAAATAAAGCAAGCTGATAGTTTGTTCTATGTGAAATAAATTTGCCCAAACACAAGATCATTCAAACACAAGTCCATTTACCCCTAACATTAAAGCTGTGACTTAAAAATGGTGTAGATACACTGAATTTTCCCTCTTCAAAGGTAAATTTTTACCCCAATTAAGCAAATAAAAATAATAAAAATTCTCAAAAAATTTCTAATTAAATTTTCAAGTTACATGAACTGCATACTATATTGTCATTAATGTATCTTTAACCACTTTCTGTATTATGGAAAATTACCTGCACAGGAAAAACTTTGCTTGTTTTGGTACACACAGCAATTAACATATTCAGTTATGTTAATATTTAAAAGCAGCACCAGAACATTTTATCCGTGTATTAATATTCACATGGTACTTCTTTTTCTGATTGTCTTCTTCAGTTTCCAAGTTAATACACTGAAGCTTTCTACCAAAAGAATTTGCAACAATAGATTGTGATGGTAATAAGGAAAAAGAAAAGTACAAACATGCCTTTCCACTCACTTTCTAGATAAGCTTCATTTCCCATATAATTTTTTAATTGATGGTTTTATAAGTATTTTTTCATGTGACTTTATCCAGCTATTTTAGAAACACCCTCTTACCACTCTTTGCAGATTTCTGAAATATGTACAAGAGGAAGTGAGAAGAAAACACAGCATGACTATAAAACACACTATTAGAGGAAGAAAACAGCAACAAACAGCACACAACACAAAAAGTGAGCACCATGCATTGTGATGAAGTCCTCAAATTGGAGTTTTATGACGGCAGCTTAAAGTTTCTTACATGCCCTTGTGTTGCAGCACAGAATAAGCCAGGGACAGCTGCACCAATTCTACACAATTAGTCAAGGTCAGACAGTGGAAAGGGAGGACACTCACTATTTGTCAAGAGAACAATGGCAGGAGGCTCAGCCTTTCTCCGCCAGGAATGACTGCTCGCTACACACATTCAATCCATGGCAAAATTATGCCTGGCTCTTTTTCTGTACAGCAGAGAGGGGCAACCTTTCCAGACAATTGAAGTGTAAGAGCTAACAAGGCAGAGCAACAGCACAAAAACAAGCTTGTTTTAAGTACTGAAAGCATATGTTCTTGACACAAATTAATGTTTTGACACTTGAGGAGACAAAAGTATTAATTTCTACAAGCTTTGAGTAAAAAATACTAAACCCACTAAAAGCTGTTCCTTCATACTGAATATTGGGGTTGCAGATTAAAAAAAAATCCTGATCAGTTTCCAGCAATTATTTTGTTTACTCTGGGAAGTTTTGTGTTTTGGTTTTTTTAACATGTATTTTTCATAAACCTAGAAACACATTCAGAAAGAGAGTTAAATTTCGGGCAAGGACACTACCCTCAGCATTGGTAGGTAACCAGAGATGGAAAACAAGAAAAACAATTCAAAGTATCTGCCATTAGCAGGAGGGGAAAAAATAGAAATACAAAACAATTTTAATAATGAGATTTTATTTCACTGTTTAATTAGGTGCACTTAGAGCTGTGTTTTGAATATCTTTGTGACACAGCACAAATACAGACAAGGCAAAAAGTATTTATAAGTAATGGATATGAAGGAGTAGTTTTGATACAGAACTCTCATGGTACTGCATTGGAATAAATGGATTTAATTGTGTAAATTCTGTCACTTGTATGAACAAGTGTGGGGATGAAGCATGGGCTAAAATTCTTATGTGACACCATATGAAGACCACCTTTTAAAACAGCACACTATACATCTAAGTATATTAAAAATTATTCATATTCATTGCAAACAGTATTCAAGCAAGGTTATGGTAGTTCTGAATGCTAACATACTTTTCAGGTTTTTATCATATTTGCATTCATCAAAGTCAAACAATTTTTCAATACTTAAGGCAAGAATTCTTACAATTAAGGATTTTGAAAGCATTACTTAAAGTACGTGTAATTAAAAAACATCAAAGGATAAATATTCTTTTTCTGGACACCACCTGAAAACTAGATTGCATTAGCTTTGGAAGAAAGGAATTTCTCCTTCAGGTAGTTTTTGCAGCTACTAAGGCTGCAGAAGCCACACCTGTAGTTGCACACTGCCATAAAAGAGGGAAGAGTGGAAATCCACAAACCATTCTATTAAATCCTTCCTCCCCAGTCAGAGGAATAAGATCAGCCCCAACCAAGCCCAGACCTCTTTCTTTGTTGCTGTCCTGCAGACACATCAGGATGTTTGAAAACATCTCTTTTATTACTGCTCACCATCTGTTTGGTGCTTTTTAACTCCAAAAAACTTTTCCCCTGTGACCTGAAGCAGCATCAGCCTTGCAGTTAAGGAGCCATCTGCCCCAGCAGAAAAACTGATTCTGGAAAGATTCAATCAGAGCAGGAAATGGGAGAGATTTTACCTTAACTTCACATCCCAAATATCCTACATTTGTGATAAGTCTCTATTGAATCATATCTGGAAAACAGGTTTTTAATATATTAACTTCAGAACATCCCTTTTCACCTGGAGCAATTTAGGGAAATTCTTTAAATTAGCACAAATTTAGTTCCTCGTACATCTAATAAAGACTGAGATTTGACTGTATGAAATGTGCCTGTTAATTGAGACAAGAAACCAGTGCACTACCTTCTAATTCTAAATCCTTAATGGCACTTAGCTATTGCATTGTTTACAAAGCAAGGCATCCTTGACTGGTTTCTTTATCACATTTCCGATGTCAAATGAATAAATTAGAACAGGAAAACGTCAGAGTACAATGTACCTTTTCAAGCCATTTGGCTTAGTGAAGCAGGATAGATCCAGGCAAAATTACCTCTTTTCCAGTCTGGTGGCTTTGCAGGAAGTTTTCTTCATGTTTAGTAGTCCCTTCCCGTCCTCTCTTTCTTTAGAAAGAAGCCCTGGGAGGCAAATGACATTTGTAAATGGAAGTAACCACTTAGGTCACTTTCAAGCTTCTTGCCGTACACCTTCTGTACTGATAGGTACAGCTGCTGCTTCCTGTGATGAGAATTTAAACCTAAAATTTGTTCATTCTAATCTTCCTCTCCCCAAACCAAAGCAGAAGCTCTGCACTATTCTCCCCTCACTGGCTCTCATCTATTCCCCAGAAGGTGAGGACAGGCCCCATGAGTGAAAACAGTGCTGATCAATGGAAAATAGTCAATCTCACCTAGCACCGAACAAGGAAATTATTAGAAAAGGCAAGACATGATTTCTTAATCTATTCCAGTCTTTTCACTAAATCTTTCATAAATCAAACAGACCAAAAACCCTGCTTGGGAATTACTGGATCTGAGAAAGAACTTATTCAAATGAATTCATCTAGCTAAGGGCAACTGTTATTTAACTGCATATTTTGAATTTTTCAGTATGAAAAAGTAGATATTTCTATTCCACTCTGAGTTTTCACATATTTGGATGGCTGAATTTTGAAACCTCAGAGCACATCAGGAAATAATATTTTGTGGCATTATTGAGGGGTTTTTTTTCCCAAGTGTGTCTACTGCCATATCTCATATCAGTACCTGACTAGTTTGCAAATTTTTGCACATTTTTGTCCAGAAATGGAGAAGTATTGCTTGAAACTTTTATCAAGTATAAACTAGGAAAGTGATAGCATTTTACATAAAAGTTTTACCCACAGGGAAAGAAAGAATAATAAAACCTATATTAATGCTGAATGTCTAGTAGCTTACAAGATATTTTTACATTATTTTAAAGTCACTATGTCACCTTTTCTCCAAACATGATTAAAATCCAACTAGAAGTGTTTCAAACTGAAGCAAAACCTTTTAATTGTATTCTTCCTGAAGAGCGTGGCCTCAGAATGTTCCAAACACATCTATTCAAATATATATGTTCCTCAAAATGAGTTAGTACGCGATTTTTACATGATTACAAACTATATATAAAATGCCTCAGTTCATTAGCATAGTTTAATGATAGACATGTATTCTGCTTAAGACTGTGTCTAATTTTGATGGATGTGTGATTTACCCATATAGCAAATAAGAGTACAGCAGCTCCAGGTAGTTTATAAAACAGAAGTCACCAGTTGTTGTGGTCCTCTGGGCGTGGCTTGCGACCGGGCCTGTTCCCGCCAGGCCGGGGGGGGTGGTCCTTTCCCCCCCGCGTGGTGTTGGTCCTTTCCACCCCCCCCGCGCGGCAGCTGGGGTGGCACAGCCCCAGCTCGGCAGGGGCTGTCCCGGCCCAGGGGAACAGCTCATTGGTTCCCATGCCGGGTGCAGACAGCCGACTCATTGGCCGGCGCCCCTGTCAATCATTGTGGTCCTCCGCAGTGATTGGCTCTCCCGGCTGCCCTCCCCTCGCCTCCGTCTTAAAACGCCCTGACCTCCCTTTTGATTTTGTCTTTTACCGCGTCATGCTGGAGTAATAAAATCCTGCTGGCATGAAGCGGAAAAGAACCCTTTCTCGTCTCTTTGCTTCCCTGCATATATTAAACTGCTGTGTGTGAGCTAAGCCTAGATCTGCAGGAGTCTTGATGCCCGGCTTGCCTCCAGATCGGAGTCTAGATGAGGCCTGAGTAGCTTCATTTAGGAAAACTAGACTGACACAAAAGGCTCCGAGTTACGCTCTCTACCCGCGACAACCAGTGGTAAATAAAATGCTATAAACAACATTCAGAACAGTATCCAACCTGTCAGTTTGATAGTACATTTATGCATTCGACAGGGACTGTCTTTTCCTAAAGAGGTTAATAGAGTCACACTTATGTATCACCAAAGTTGAACTGATCTATATAGACTGTCAGGAGAAGGGCAGATGGACCGGTAAATTAGAAAATACTGAAATAACTTTCTCACTGCTATAATAAGGAAGGAAAAAAGGAAGAACTAGGACTCTGAGAATCATTAACTCTCTTCTGATATCACTCATAGTGTACTAACTTAGGTTCCTATCAATCCAGAGAGCCTGAAATATAGGAAAGTCACCTATAAAGACCCGGGCAAATTATAAATGGATGCACACTTACACTTCAAACACACCCTTAACTATTAATTCAAACTTCTATGAACTGTAAATATCACTGATTGCTGAATTCATTAATTCTAAATGCAATGCTGTATTGAAAACCTTTGGCATAAAGTTGTTTGAAAAAGGGCAAATTAATCTAATCTTAAGGCATTATGGATAGATCAAATATGTTCATTTAAAACTAATAAATCTATTTTTAGTTTAACAATATTCATTGCAAAGAGAAAGAACTTGTGCAAGTATAATGCAGTTCACACAAAATGTACATCATGAAACAAATAATCACTGGAAGAATTAGTGTCCTTTAATGATGACAAGTGTGTTCATGTAAATCCAGAAAGCAAAATTTAGATATTGTCTGAAATTTTATATAAATCAAGATCAGAAATTCCACTGTGAACCACCACAATTAAAGACAGTGCTGTAACAGTTACAGTACAGACTGTACAGTTACAGAGTGTAAAGCTGAACATAAACTTTTACTTTCATAATTCAATTCCTGAGCATGCATTGCTGGACATTAGCAGGAATTTCTGCTACTATAAAAACTATGTTTTGCAGAAACACACTTGCAGTAATTTCACTTTTATGTGTTATTTGCCTCAAATATTTACCTCCACCAAAGTATCTAATTTAGAATTCAATAGTTAAAACAAGAATTTTGAATCTGCGTTTACAGACAATTGCCTCCAACATCAGCTAAAACCAATGACTAAGACAAGACCTCAAGTTCTGGCATTTGATAAAGGGCCTTGACTTTCAGAGGACTAGTGCTTACCCATTTCTGAATCATTAAGCAGAAAATTAAGGGCTGTGTTCCTCCATCCTGGCAGAAGCATACTGTATGATTTAAGTGATGAGTCACCGAGCTGAAATTTCAATAATCAAATATTCACAATGAGATCCTTGAGAATGAGCTACAGACCAAGACCAAGAATTATCCACAGAAGTTATCAGGTGAATAGTTTTGAATAATGAGCACATAGGAGAGCCTTTGCTTATACAATCTGTGAAGAAAAAAGATCAATTGTGGAATAAATTATAAATTTAAAATTATGTATCTGGCTCCAAAACATATTTGTGGCAGTAGAGCGAACTGTAACCCTGACTGTGAAGGGACTGCTCTTTTTATTTCTAAGTGTAAAGTTTTCACAATAGCCATGTACAGCAAGAGTAAATGTCTGAATTGAAGTGACGGTGCAAGTTTGTTATGGAACAAAAAATATATTGCTTCTTTGATCAAAGGTCAGGCCTAGAGTAGCAATGCAAACACACGCAGTTTGGGCATAGATGAGAAGCATTTCATAAATCTAGCAGAAGTGAAAGCTGTCACTAGTTTCGTTTTATGAGCTTGTTTGATGAGAGTAGCCTGAGGTACCAATTAAAGGGAGTTACTTTATGACATTATTAGTGCAAAGTGTGTTCAAAGGTGAGCCTATTTGTCATGCCTGATTAGCACCAAGTATGGGAAAAAATTAAAATGGTAACAAACCAAGTGAAATCTGTTTTTAAAAAGATCCATTCAAATTGATTTGACATTCACTTGTTCACATACAAATTCTAGTTTCTCAGAGCTTTGTTTTTGTGGACTTTTTGTAATTAGTTATTCAGAATATGATTTCTTATCAACCTACAGATATTAATACTATAGTGCAGTTAATTTTACTGAGTATTTGTGTGGGAGGTTTTGATTTCCCAGATGCTCCAACCATGCTGTTATTTCACCTTTTGCTTCTCTCATTCTAAGCCACTTGACTGATTCTCCTACCAATCCTTGACTGAAAAAAAAAAGAGCATGTAAACCAAAATTTTCAGCAATTACACTACGTGACAACTAGGCTTGCTAACCACATTTTAAACAAAATGTCAACATTTCCTAGAAAAACTCCAAGACTCTTCTAGAGAGTCCAGAACAACATTTTTCATCCCAAAGTCAGGAAATCACATGAAACTTTTACACAAGACGTCTTGTACAGGTAACGTTTTTCCAGACCATTATAGTCAGTGGGGCTTTCCCATTTCCCCACTTCCTTAACTAAAGAACTTTTGCTAATGATCCCCCAAAATTCCTGATTTCAAAATCTGACATTGATTGAAAGTCAGTGATTTCTATAATCTTCCACTTTGTTTACAATCCATAAATCTTTCCTCTCATCCTAGTGTGGAATCAAAGAAAAAGTTACAATCAAACTCAATTGTATTTAGAAAGCTCGAGGGGATAGTTTGTACCTGTTGATTTATATACTAACCCTCAATTTTTTTGTTAAGTGCAATCTAAAAAAAATTGTGTTTAAACACCACAATTTACTTATAAAATTTCTTACAGTGATATCTAGACTTTAAACTGTGAAAGGAACTCCTCTTGCCCTCTGTCATAAATAGGACTCAACAGAAGCAAAAAAAAACCCAGCACCAAATCTTCACAGCTTCCTCCTTTCCTCCAGGATATTCAAAACAACTTTTCATTACATTATGAACCCTAAATATGTGCCTACATTATAGAATTCTGTAAGGTGAACGGCATTTCTCAGACAGTGACATCGTATTTGAAAAAATGTACTTGAACCTAGTCCAACATTAAAACAGTGGTTGTATCTAATTCATCTTACTTAATCAGGAGGATGTAGATACAGTATATTAATATCATGTACCAAGAATCTGCCCTCAGCTGGTGTGCAATGCACAGTCTCTCAGAGATGTGCAGATCAAGCACACAACACATGTAACCAGGCTGAGACCCCCTTTACAGGGGGATCTCAGAAAATTCATATTTTCTCCACAACATTTTTCACCTGCTCATTACATAGCATTAAAATGTTTGTTTTTAATTTCTACACCCTTCTAAAAAGACAAGAGTTGTTACTGCTTTCATTAAAACTACTACAAAAACAGTCTTCTGCAACTGAACTGCATATGCAGCCCATGTCCTTTCAGAGCTTCCAAGGGAAGAAATTATGGCATGATGTAAATTAGATTCTCAGACAAGTTTTTTTCCTTAAACACTTCTAGACATTAAATGCAGCCTTAAATATTCACTTTGGCTACCCAAAACTAAAATATGTTGGGATTCCAGTCTAAGACAAGAGAATTCCATTCAACTGCATTAAAAAAAAAATCAGAAGACAAATAAACAAAACCCCAGTCATCAAAAAGAAACATTTCTCTCTTGACAGAGAATAAATAAGCAATGTTTATTTTAGATTTAGCAAGTCCAACCACATTTCTTAAATGTATACCTATGCATTTTCATGGGAGGTTTTCCAAAATTTCTGACAGTCATTAGATGAGTAAACCTGCAGCAATTTCCTTCTCTCTTCCCTTGGCCTCTCCTTGTCATGAATAAGCTGACCTGATACTTTAAAAAGCAGCCTCATTTCTGATCTTTGTGCCTTGCTTATATCTCTTCTTTACCTTATTTATAATATGTGCAGTACTATCCATTTGTCTTCCAACTTTCCAGTGCAGAAGTTAAGAGCAATCTGCCTTTGTACTAAAAACACGGGCATCAGAAGTGCTGAGAACAAAAACACTTTTCAGCTTCAGCACTTTTATTACAAATGACTTTCGGCTCCAATGTGGGTGTGAGTCTTTAAGTACTTTTTATTCTAATAATAAGCACTTCTTATTCTAACAAGAAATAGAAAATGAAATGTGGAGAAAAACTTGAGGGTCAGGTGAAGAAAATGCACAGACAAGAAAAAATTAGTAAGGAATTGTGGAAGTCCTATGAAATACCAAGTAAATGTTCTGTAATTTCACCACTTAATTAGGTCAGGGCATGAATGCAAGACTATGAAGAACAGGTAATTAAAGTATCTTGTTGAAAGCTATCTCTTTTAATAGAAAGGCCAGTCAAAAACACAATAAAGTAGTAGGAGGGAATAACACCTAAGCACTCTCATGAACTAATACCAGTGGCAAAAAATTCTTTCTTTCCTAAAAAAATTGGGTTGCAACAACAAAAAGCTTTACAGACCAAGAGAAGAGCTGATAGCAGCAGCAAAATAATTTCTCATTTTCATCCAAAGACTTCCTCTTATTGTTTTTGGAAGATATTGTTTAGGAAAACTATTGACCAGCTGCTTCAGAGAAAATTAAACTAAGGTAATTAATATTGCATTCTGGCCTGAAACTGTGGAATCTGTTGTCATTCTTGCAGGCAGAAGCCATGCTAGGGTCTGTCTCTTATCAGCTCCGCCTTTAATGCTTGACCCTTCTGCTGTACCATTACAGCATTTTACCCCATCACCAACTCTCCAATGCTCTGACATTACCATTTTTACCCAATGACTCAAAAATTGTCTTTTTGGTAAATATGTGAGTGTATTGCACCAGCACCAGAATATTATTCTTTAGAAATCTTGGTATAAATTGGTAGCAAAAATATTCTCCAGTGGAAACATTTATTAAGATAGAAAATAAGATTCAAAGACTGAAAACCAGATTGAGATAGACGTTCTTAGAGAAATGCTGGACTAACTTGTTTAAAAAAAAAAATCAGCATTTCAATGAGCTCAATAGCAATCAAAAAGTTTGGGATGCATTAAGTGTGAAAGCGTTAGAATGAGGTCAGTCTGTTAGGGATTGCGCAATACTTTGACCTTTCTGCCTAACCTAAATAAATGCTCTTGTTTTATTTCTCTGTCCAGAAGATGCTCTGAACGTTTGTTGGTCTGGGCTACATTAAAGCACAAAAGTAGGTCAAGTGTCTGTAGAGTTTAAAAGGATTTGTCTCCCCCTTTCATTTTCTGTTGAGGTCAGGACAGGTTAGAAGCATCAGGCACCATCTACTGCCCAAGGCAGGGTACGGAGAAATGTGAAAGAGCACAAGCTTCAGTGAATGCTGAGCATCATTGCCCACATCAGTGTGATGTTTCTTGATCAATAGCAAGCATTAGACCAAGCATTAAAGGTTTGAGAAGGAATTAGCAACAGTGTCATCTGACTTAGAGGGCTACCAACAGAGAATAATTCTGTGATTGTTTGGAGGTATCGTGCCTCATCAGTTCCCCAATATCACTGAGGCATTTGGAATTGATGCTGTCCCAGGCATTCCTGTTACTTGCTTCACATGTGCAGGAAGGCACCAGAGATACAAATATTGTAGTAATGTCCCCTCTGAGTTGTGGACTGAACACCCAGGGAAAAATAATTGCAGAATTCTAAGTGCATCACTTGCACATTTCTCAGCACACAAAGATACTTGATTTCAGCCTCAATAATGTTTTCTGTGTCTCAAAACCTATACACATTGCCACCCACCTGCCAACATAGAAGAAGGACTAATGTAGACAGCATACTTTAAAAAATAAATGTTGAGTTGAAGTGTTGTGCACAAAACATACTGAAGCAATGACTTATTATTCCCCTTCTTACACACGCTGTTTTACCACCTAAAAGGACAATCAACTAAACCAATGTCACTTAACTATAAGACATTTAACTGCCCTAGGAAGTCAGTCTACTCAAAAATAATTCCCAGACACCTAGCTCTCCATCCATGATCCCTTCATCTCTGTTTCTGCACTTCAAAAAGCCAAAACTTCTCTGATGATTTATCTTGAAATGTTAAATTGAAGCACTTGGGAATTAGCATGAGATAAAACTCTTTCCTCTTATCTTGAAATTAAAAAAGAAAAAATTACCACCCAAAACTTACCCCAGCAATGACTGCTGGCATTACAACACAGAAAAGAATGGACAGCTAATTTTGGACTTGCTGTTGTCATATGCATTTTTTTTAGATATTTTCAGCTCTACAAGACCTACCTCTTCTGATCTGTTGCAAAATATCACAAAATTCTTGCTTAATGCCTGTTAACATCCACTTTGAACTCTTTCATCATTTTTTTCCCACCAGACTTTCTGTTTTCCACATTTAGATTTACTAGTCTCAAAAACTGAGAGCACATCCTCATGAAGAAATCAAGAGATATAAAACATAAAGGAAGCACAAAATAGTCTGTATATTTCCACTAGGATTTTTTTGCTTTTCTTTTTATGTCTAAAAGGAAGGCTTCTGAATCTATTCTAATCTTACATGATTATCCAAAACAATTTGACCAAGAAGCCCTTAATATCCCTTCTGTAATGTTGATAGTCAAGGTGATAGAAGTCTTGCTTAATTTATCATACAGTAGTTGACCCTAGTCAATGTATTTATGACTTCTGTTGAACTGCAATTCAAATTTAATTGTTCCCATTACATTGCAAACTCTGTTTTTATACTAAGCAGTAGAGGACTATAACTCTCAGATAAAAGGATGTATTTAGAAAAGGAAGCAGTCTTATTGCTAAGAAAATGTAATATGTTCTTAAACCTACTGAATTAAGTTAGAAAACGTTTTGAGACCTTGAAGAATATAATTGGCAAGCTCATCTCACCTGGTGAAAGTCTAGAATCTATAGGAGAAACAAAACTACTTTACAAAAAAAATTAGACCACCTTCTGTCCTTTACAGCACACATTTACAGAGGAAAACACAGAAGTATCCCAAATTTCCATTGCTGATATGCCACTTTGCTGTTTAAAAGCTGGAATACTGAGTAATATTTGAACAAAAAAAAAAATTCAAATGTTTTCAAGCATATTCAGAAAAGAACTCATTATTTGAGAAAGGACATTTTTTTACACTGCCATGAAATGTAATAAAAACAATGTAAATAAAAACAATAGTGAATGTAACACAATGGAAGAGCCATTTAACCTGTGAATTGCAAGGTTATTTTTGTAGCTGTGTCCTGTCTAACCAGTACAACACATGATTTATGGTCTCCAGCAGAGCTTCATCATCATTGTTCTCACCTTTATTTCCATCATAGTTAATTAAAGGGAAGGTCATTGTCACCTTATGTTTTAAACCTTCTTAACATAATATATCACCCTGGGTACACTTTAATAAGGAAGGAATGTGAAGGAATGCTGTTATAAGAACAAAAACTTTAGAGCATAATCTATCCTGTTAACAATTACAATTACACACAACAATTTACACACTTAGATTTACACATAATGAAAGTTAATAAGCAGACAGAATGAAAGCTACATCTTGATACTCATTCAAATCTTGATTAATTGGCTGTGTGTTCTCATGGAATAAACAGTAGTATGCTTTTCTTGACTTCAGGCATATGTATGAAGAGTGAGTTTCTAAAGCAAAGATCTTCCCTTGAAATAATTTTAGCGTACAAAACCCTGTGCCAATGGGAAAGAAAAAAGACACAAAAAAGCAAAGCACATATTTTAAATATTACCAAAGAAACCTCTTTTGATGTTATATGTACAAAATAAACCACCTTTAAATTGAAGACTGGCTCAGACAGATTACAAAATATTCAGACAATGAAGACAATGGGTCTTAATACAGTTTCAGTAGGTGTTAGAATTTTTAAACCCCCTAAGGGAAAAATTCAAACCGACTTAAATTATGTCCTGAAAAAGACCAACTCACTGAAACACACATAGATCTAGGGGGAAAATAATTTAAATATATATGTAAATATTAACTCCAGAAGAGATAAAAAAATATTCTGTGCTCAATCTTTACTAAACGTTTTTTTAACTAGCATTCGGTTCATATAGTTGGCCAAAATGTGGGCTAAAGATACATGGCAAATTGAGTTCCACAGCACTACTGTCATAGTTAGCTACAGATAGTCAGAGAAATACTGAATGCTGACCACTTCATGGCTTCCCAAACTTATGCCCATTTTAGAAGACAAAGTTGATTTTTATTACAGTATTACTGTATTACAAGCCCAAGAAGAGGCAATGTACAAAAGTATGGTCCTTGTCATTTGCATGGATCGTGCCTCCTGTCCTCATGTTGTAAACACAGCAGCCTTTAATTTGTCTTTATGGACACAACTTGCCTTGCTGGAGGCAAGTTTGCACCCCTGCCAACTGGGCTGTTCAGGTAAATCATGGACCACAGAACCAATCTGTCTACTGACAACTAAAAAATTGGATCCAAAGATGAAATTCTTGTTTATCAGCTCATCTGGAATTGCTAATTTTATCTTCCTTATTATACACACCAAAACTTCCTTACTATACACACCAAAATCAGTGGACAAAGCAACTTGTATATATGGGATCAAAACCATACCTATTCAGGACCTCCTCATCATGGTTGTAGTACTTGCATATGGGATCAAACTGATTCAGGACCTCCTCATCGTGGTTTCAGTACTTCCAGTGGCGTTTGCAAATATGCTTTCAGATGGTGGTCCTAAGATTTGAACAATACCTTAGTGGTTTGAGGAGTCAGAAAATAAATTAATGCTTGCCCTGAAAGAGACATTTTTATCAATCCCTTCCAATTACTTAGTTGGAGACACCAGAAGAAGAACAGATAACAAACTTCCACTTGGACAACTTGCCTTTGACACCAGCAAGACTTTGGAAAGTACCCCTCTCCAGACCCCAGAAATAGGATACTAACACTCTCTGGAGACAATACAAGCACGTTGTCTCCCTGTTTCTCTTGACTTGTCTTCTGGCAGCATTATTGAAAGCCCTAGAGGTCTGAGATACAGATGTGTGGGAAGCTCCATGGAAAAGTCACAGATCAGATAAAGATAGCATGAAAGGAAGTTGTCGTATACTCAGCACCATGCTTAGAGAATTGTGGCACTTCAAGACAAACATATTGGCATACTCATGCAACAACAGACCCAGTCGTGCATGTGCAGTACATTACTCTGTAACTGTGTGGGAGGGTGGGTAAAGTAATGTACAGTGTACACTGTATTCCATCACCATAGAAGTAGCCTTTGTTCTCAACGCACTGATGTAAAATTTCTCTTAAACACCAACAAATAATTTGGGCTAATAGCGTAAATAATCTACTGCAACAATGTTGATCTTTACATCCTGTGCTTGTATCTAGCCAGTGTTTCTGGAACTCCAGACTCAGCATTCTTCTACAGTGCAGCCAAAAAGCAAAGCAGGAAAGAGAGAAGGGATGAATTCAGCTTCTTGTGATTCCTTATAACCAGCTGTTTGACTTAGTCTACTGTGAAGCTCTCAATCATATTTATTAGAGCAGTTCTTTTTGCTTCAAGATAGAAGTACATCACAAAGCCTAAAACCAATGTTAGTACTTGCAATATCCAACTAGAAAAATGCAACAAAGGAGACCTCTCATCATATGCATTCATAAAAGGAAGAATCCTGGCCAAAAAATGTAATGTACACTACACTTGAACTGCTGGAAACCTGAATATACAACCAGATGTTTTAGTTCATGATTCAGGCCTTCCAGTTGTATTTAATTCATCTCTGTTATTGTAAAAATTAGATGCTTAGCTAAAGAATATCTTTTACATAAACAGTGTATTGCTTTAGCTCCTCTTGAGATGTGAGGAGAGCTCTTAAATTTTGAGGCCTTAACATTTCTCTCTTTATTACACTCTTAGCAGTCTCAAACATATAGGTGAGTCAAACAAAAGAAAAAAAATCATGACCTTGATGCCAAAAACCCATTGAAAAAAAATGTATTTCTATTGCACATTTGGCAAGTCTTCTGACCTCCCATTAAGGAAGGCGTGTGCAACTCACTGTGCCAGTTCTGACTGACATACAAAAACAAACCTGGCCCCTGCTTTAGAAGCTCCTGCTGACTAATATGTTGTACAGAACTTACAACTTCTTATCAAATCTGAACTAATTAACTAATTACTAGCTGCATGAAGCTTCTTGGCGCTTCATCCACACATCAAAGAGCCATAATTAATATAACCTTCACAGTTCCTAACGGCTTTGCACCCCTCTTTGAGCAACATATTCACTAGTCCTGTATTTTCAGGGGTTCTCCATTATCCTCTTTTCCTCCACACACTTGGCTTGGCACTAATGGGAAAAAAAGAAAAGATGATATCTGCTTTTTGCAAAGACCTTCACTACCTGTCCCTTCCACAAAAGTTGAGGAACTAGAGGTGTCAGGCAATCAGATAAAGGGTCCATGCATGCATGGAGGCTGCCACTTCTCTCTTCTGATTGTGCCTGCAGCAGAGTCCAAAATCAAAGTCATGCAATATATAACTGTGACAGACTTCCTATCAGGTGAGAGAGACATTATGTTAGCAAATGCAGAGAGTCTGCCTCAGAAGGAGGAGCAGTCTTATGAGGAGCAGCTGAGGGACCTGGCGTTGCTTAGCCTGGAGAAAAGGAGGCTCAGGGGAGACCTTATGGCTCTCTAAAATTCCCTGAAAGGAGGCTGTGGCCAGGTGGGTGTAAGTCTCTTCTCCCAGGTAACAAGTTACAGGATGAGACGAAATAGACTTGTTTGTGCTAGGGGAGGCTTAGATTAGGTATTAGGAAAAATTTCTTCATGGAAAGGATTATCAAGCATTGAAAGAGGCTGCTTAAGGAAGTAGGCGGGTCACAATCCCTGGAAGTGTTAAAAATACATGTGGATATGGCACTTGAGGACACGGTGTAGTGGTGAAAGTAATGATGATGGTGGTGCTAGGTTGATGGTTGGACTTGATAATCTTAGAGGTGTTTTTCAGTCTTAATGATTTTACAATTCTACACACATATAAATTCTTGTATTCATCTCATCTGAACTTTACTGAGATGGATTCGTTCTGTGGTAAAAAAAAATCACCTCTATAAGCAGCTTGAACAACTTTACAAGGTTTGTTGCCTACACACTTGACAAAATTTTAGTACCTCAACTAATCTGCAATATCCGATCGACCCTGACACTGATTATCCATTAACAACTCCAGCCTGTCTTCACAAAGGCTATTGCCTGGTTTCTCAGCACAGGATATGCAACTGAGAGAGATGTCTAAAAAGAGAGCCCTTGGGATTCCCCTCATACTGCAACTGTCCTCTACTCAGGTGAGCAATCCCTTTAGTAGTATCACCTCTCTCCTGACACCTGGCAATAATCCCATGTGCATTAGGAGACTCCCTAGAAAGGAACAAGCAATCAAGAGTGTAGTAATGCAGTGATCTGAGCATTAAGAAGCAGCTGTGGGACAGAAAACAGGTTTTCTTAACAGCTCTTCCAAATTCCAGGGTACCATTCAGGCCTCCTTTTTCTCCTCCAGAAATTAGACACCAACTAAATATTAGGTACCTCAAGGAAGAACTTCTGTTCAGGTGGTCATCAGCAGCAAGAAGGGGATAAAATAAAAACTTTAAGAAAGGTGAGTCCTAATGTGCCCTAATTTATAGTGGAGAAAAGCATGAGCTTTTTGGCCTCAGGGACTTGGAGTCTTAACTTGACACTGGTATTTAAAGTGACAGATGATTACCTAGAGATGGAAATAATGTGACATTAAAATATTCCCCAAGACATATAACATTTGATACCCTAGCTCAAGAAACCTACTCCAAAATAATAATAATAATAATAACAATAATAACAATAACAATGATAATAATAATAATTCAGATTGGCTTGGGGGGCAGCATGGAAAGCCTGGTTAAATAAAGCTAGTGAAATGACCCTATGTCTATGTCTAAGAGCAAGATCTGCTCTTAATGCCTAGCAACACCATAAAAGAGAACCACAGTGAATGGACTTTGCTTACTGACATGCCTACATACCCCTGCTATGAAAGCGCTCATGATCAATACTGTATCAGTAGTTGTATATCAGTCTAGTGTGACCCAGTCTAGCATTATAAATACCAATACATTCTCAATTAATAACCAAAAAAAGCACTCTCACAACTCACTGATGACCTTCATAGGTAGTAAAAAGTTTTGCACTCCTAAAAATGATGGCAGTTTTCTTCCCCCAGCCCCTCACCCCCAAAGCATACCTTTTTCTATTTCCTCTCAAGACTTAGGAAGTTCACACTGTTTGAAAGTACAGCTGAAGAGTTTTTCAACGCAGACAAAATATCACCTGTCAAAAAGCCCCCATATTTTCTATATTTTTATGGTTTCAAATATGACAACAATGCCTTCTATTAATAGTCTGAGGCTGTATTGACATGATTCTTTAATCTATCCTGATTGTTAGGTTACACAAATCTAGCTGGTCTCACAGTTGCCTGCCAGTTCAGCATGCTCCACTCCAAACTGAGTGATTTGCTGGAGACAAAAAGTTTAAAATTGTGAAACAACTTCAATTCTCAGCATTACACAATGGGGTTAGAGAATAGCTAGCAATAAAAAATATATACATTTCAAGCACTGTTTACTATTTATATCTTTATAAATCATGTATAACATCCTGCTCTATTCAGATTTTTACAGCATAAATTACGTAGGTGACAAGTTGTGACAGTCATACAAAATCTGATTTTATGACATTTTTCCACTTGCTGTCTTTGGTATTAAAAAAATCAGGTTAATGTCATTCTGCTTTGTATTTATAGTTCCTATAGAATGACATGGAAAAATTTCAGAGTAGGTTAGTCACATTGACATGCATTTGTTTTCCTACATGACTGAGACTGCTTACATATAAAATCAGTAAATTTACTGTAATCCACATCTCAGCAACCCAGCATTATTTAACTAATTCATATATAAATCTTGTATACTGAGAAATACCTGTAAATATTCTCTTTGGGATTTCTAAATTCACCCGCCTTTTTCAAAACTACTCCAGTTTCTCTAGTGACTCTGAAGAGAAAACAGACTGAAAACATAATGAATGGCCTAGTTCTCCTCCTCACAAATCAATCAGCTTTGTGACTTACTTTAGTGAGAGTAGGACTACATAAAACCTTTCTAAGGGGATGTAATTTACAAATCAAGACTAATCAGCTAACACTTTCCTCTGACTTCCCCTACAAAATCCCCCTCCCCTGAAGAAAAACAAAAAAAAGGAACTCTAACAACATTAGTTGCCTTATTACTAGAAAACATACAATATCACTTATGCTGCCAACACCTCTTGTAAAAAAACAATAGCACATACAGGCACACACTAAAGAAACACTGAGTTTTATTACTTACATTATGGCAAGAAACACACCCTGCAGATTCTTCAAATTACAGCAGGAAGTTATAGAGAAAGTGATGATGTAGTTGTCTGGGAAACCTGAACAGCTTTCTTGTTCTCAGGACAAAATTGGAAAGAAAACTATCTCAGAGTCTATCATAGTTAGATAAACAAAAGACAAGAACTCCCAAAAAATGTAAATACAATTATATTTGCTTTTCACACTACACTTGTTTAGCATAGATGGTGATTGACCAAAGTTTCAGTTATTATACAATATCCCTGAATATCCTAGAAAGGAAACATGCAATCACTTTTAGTTGTAACATTTTTGTCTCCTTTTTTAAATTGTTATTTAATTTGTCTGATTTGAGGCTTGTTTTCTTCTGGTTTAGTTTTAGCAGGATTTATGAGTATTAGGGGAGATTGCTTGTTTGCCTGTTTTTCCAGTTTTTAATATTGCCATTCCATAATGCATATTACCCTGCATAATGCATGACACTCTCTGTCTGGAATGCAATTCCTCTTCCTTTTGCCCTGTGAAAAGAAACAAAGGTTGAGGATTCTGTGCTAACAGGGTTCTAGGACTGATTGTCCAAAATAGGGTGGAGAGAGGAATCCAGGGTATAGACCTCCAAGGGATCTGCAGCATGAGGCAAAAAAGAAACAAATAAACCCTTCTCACTAGCAGAACATTATAGAATCATTTCAGGTTTAAAATATTGGTCAGATTTCATTTTTTTATTTATCCCACTAAATATAGTACACCTTTTTCAGGTATATTCTTGAGGGTTTTGGACAATTTTAGTTCCTAAAAAATAACTTAGTATTTTGATAGACCTGAAATACTGTCCAGCATTACAGAAGCAATTTTATCTTTATACCAATACATTGTTTAAACTCATCTGCATATACCTTTTCCATTTCCATTTTGTCATAAAGCCATCACGCTATTTTTCAGGCCAATGCAATATTACCTAAAAACCTGCATGAAGGTAAAACTCATTGCTTAACAAATGCTACTAATCTTTTACTAAATAAATAGTTTATTTTGTTGTGAAAATTGCAGTGTGTTTCTTGCATCTCTCATTTTCTTCTGCCAACGAGCACTCTAATGGCACGTTTTAAGGATGCTTGCAAAGGCACAGACAAACATGCAAAAACTACTTCAGTGGTAGGAAGCCAAAAGATAAGATCTCTTACAAATCTACGCTGCCTTACTGTAGGCTTTTCAAAATGCCTTAGCAAAGAACCCTTTTTTAATCTTTCAACAGGTTGTTGCTGTCCTTTCCTTTCAGCCCTCCCAGCACAATTTTCAGGGAACATGCTGAAACATATCTTAGAGTGCACATCACTGTGTTTATTAGAAGACAGTCCCTATTGAGTAACTAAGTACCTGGGAAGAAATGCATTAAGCAAGTGCAAACGAAACTAGTAATGACTATGCAACACGTTAATCTGAAAGAACTACTATCAATATCTCATGTTAATTCTGTCTCAGAGGAGCACCTTCTTGTATGACTACCATATGCTTTTATCCTTTAAAAATGTTGACTCTCTCTAGTGCCTATTAGAAGGATTTCTCCCAGGCGTTGTGATCATGTTTCAAACCACTTATACTCTTGGACAGCCAAGGGACTGCATTTGCTCTATCAGAAACTTAATGCTGAATACTCAATACTTCAATGTGTCAAATTTATGTGCGAGCATGAATTAAAAAGCACCAGGCAGTGAACTAGCAAAACTTAAAGGAAAACACTCAGCACTACTCCGATCTAATACATGTATCTCTGTCAAGTTGCCATCTTTCATTGGTTCAACAGAACATTACGTGTCTCAAAATCCAAAACATACTGCATCGGCTCTATAAATATTTCATCTTCATGATCTTTAAATAAGACTTAAGTGAAAATTAGAAATTTATATTTCAATTATGTCAGCTTAGAAAATGAAATTTGAAAGATGTTGACTTTTTTCAACTTGAAATCTGTTTGTAATTTATTTTCTATTTCCAGGAGGAGGATAAGAAAAATAACATAACAGAAGCTTCATAATTACAGCTGTCATATTTTGAGATGCATAACCAAACCTAAGCATTATGTAAGTATGTGGATACTTCCCTCAAATTCTTGCTGTGCTACGCATACCTTATGCACAGTGTTTCCTAGAGTTTTCCTTTCTCTTTCATTGAGCACTACTTAATTTCTTATCTCAGCCCCAGTCGAAGCACAAAAGGAAAGATTCAAACAAAGTTTTCTTCTTCTCTTTGCTCTGCAAGTGCTTCACTCGTGTCCCCTTTCATGTTGGTCAGAGATACCGACCTTCCAGGCCTGGTGTGAGACTTCTGGAGGAAAGGAATAAACACAGCAGAAAGAGCCTCTCCCCCACTCCACATGGAGGGCATGAAATTCAGGCAGTCAGCAAGGGTTTTGTCTGCCAGGCCAGGATTTCACACAGCATGTCCTCTGTTGAATGACAGACACAAAAGAACTTGAAAAGTGCTACGCTCTTAAGATAGATGTCATGGCTGACAGTTATGGTATGGAGCTGTCAGCTGGGAGCAAAAATACATTCACTGCCTAAATATTATTCTCTCTCTCCACCCCAGGGCTGGTACCGCCCAACTTTCAAATAACTGCAGGCCAAGATTTGGTGCTTAAGGAACGATTCGTGAAAACCCGTATCTTCAGATAATTCATTCCTTGCCATAGATCAACTCTTCAAGTTTTGCGAGCTCTAGGCTAAAATTACAAGTTTGGAGCATGCTTTGTCAAGCTTGTGCTGATCAAGGGAACTGACAACATAATTGTTTTATCAAGATGAGTATCTATTTGATGTTCTTTTAAGATTCTGCCCAGCTGGACTGCTAAGCAGAAATTTATGAGGTTTTAGAACAGATGTAACCAGGTTTAGAGCTATGGGGATCCTTTTCTTCCTCGAGATGTACATGTACTCATGTATAAGAGTTTCATATTTAGTTTCAGCTCTCCCTGTCTCCATCTCTCTCTCTTCTTCTTTTCCCCTGCCTACCCATTTCTTGAGCTGATAATGCCATGGACATTTTAATTAATCCACAAAATGCCTAAAGTAATTTAATATGTCTGCAGCAGTGAGGGAATTACAAAAATAATAGTACTTTAAAATAATTTCAGGCCTACTATATATTGTTTCAGACCACAGTTATCCCCTAATGGTGCTAGCAAGTTGCATAATCTTAACATCTACCAGTATGCAGAATGCATGAAAAGAAAGCAGTAATTTATGTTCCTAAGACTAAATACAAACTATTTAAACAAGTATTAGATAAAGTATATTTCACTGTATGGCAGTATTATGAAGTCCAGAGGACCAATTTATGATGCACAAAGAAATATGCATCTCAATTCTATACTTTTAATAAAGATATCTGAATAATTTTCTCTATGTAATGATTGCAGTCAGCCCAGATGCAGAGGAAGTTAAAATCACATTGTCATTAATTTTTTATATATGAATTTAAAATACTTTACCAAGAGAATCCCTTGGAGGAACATTTAAAATAATTGCATGCCTTCATTAGTTAGTAGCAATTCAGAATGATCGTTCTCTAGTACAGGCTCTGAAAGAACTTTTATGAAGTCAGGATGAAAGCTTTAAACTCATCACATGTACAACATTCACTGAAGTTTAATGCGATTAAAGGAAATTATTTAAAGTTATATAAATAATCCAGTATTATATATATTTATCTTCTGCACACTTCTCTTCCAGAGAAGCAGAAGAAAGATGATCACAGTTGGAGGATCTGTAAGATGAGTTTGATGATTGAGCTTTGATTGCATCCTGGGTTTTTTTGTGATATCAAGGATTAGTCCTTTACCACCCAGCAATCAAGGGGTGATAATTACACCAAGAAATCAAGGGGTGATAATTACACCAAGAAATAACTCACTATAAGATTCAGAGACTCTATACAAAACTCTAGTTTATCAAGGTGGATAAACTTTGATAATGCTAAATGCTTAAAATACTGGTAGTACTAAATAATAATAATACTTTTTAAAAATTAAAATAATTATTTCCTCTTTTAAATAAATTCACTTTTAGTATCTTCATTCATTAATTTAATATTTATTATTTAATTAATATTTTAATTCTTAAACTCTTGCATTCCTTCCCCATGATTTTTTCCAAAAACCAGAGATAACTGCTCTGGACACTGTTGAAGTATTGGACTGACTGAAGTACTGCCTGACTCTCAGCACTGTTGTTTATCTGGTGGGATGAATTTTGTGTTACTTAGCTCTAGAGCTCTTTCTAAAGCTTTTAATACTAGAAACATATCAGTGATTTCCACTTTTGCTAAATTCGGAACAGCAACAATCTGAGGAATAGTAATTTTGGAAGAAAAGTAGGATTATCCTAGTTCTGAGGTCAAATCCTGGAGAGAGGTTTTAATTCTGATTTAAGAGTATTTTACATCTTGAAAGATACCTTCAAGAGATTTTGATGGCATCCAAACTTAAACCAAGACAGGTGTTCTTCCAATGTGGGAAGCAATGATTAACAAAGAAGCAGAAGAATATTCAGAAGAAATAACTCAAATCACAAGGTAATTACCAAGTTCTGTCTCCACAAAAATCAAAAGAGACTTCAACATTTTTTTATCTGATTTTTGCTTGTTGGTGTTTTTTTCTTCTATTTAAAGAGCAATAACAAATAATTTACCTCATTATCTGTACTGCAGTTTTTCTTTATCTCAATTGAACTTCTGCTTTCCTTCTATCTTACATTTGTCTCACCAAGATTCTACCACTTCAGGTGCTTCAGTCTTCCAGAGTTGCCTCTTCTCATTACTGGAGAATTTTCTTAGGTGACAAAAGAGGATTTTTCAGCCCAAAACCCCCACATATAAGAACCAGAATTCTATGCTCCCTGAACCCCCATGAATAAGAGATCTTCATCTGTGTGCTGAAGGGTAAAGACAACTGTAATGCAAAAATTTACAATGTGAATAATTACTCCCTCATATCTTACCAACAATAGATTTTGCTCTGATTTTGAAAAGAAAAAAATAATGAACAATTTAATAAACTCTGTGCTTATATGTGGAGGTTTCCCTTTCAATCTTCTTTCTTTTTAAAAATATTTTATTAAATAAAACATTATTATCTGAAAATAATAAAATTTTATTAAATAAAATAATATTATCTGAAAAAAAACCTCACTAGTTGAACTCTGACTAATTTTCAAACACTTCATTACAGTGAATTTAGTAGTAATGCATGATGTTTAAACCTGGGCAGAATATGGTCCATTGTAAATGTTTCCTGTTCTGTCATGATAGTTTAATTCCAATAAAAGACAAAACTGTTGTATGCATCTATATTCAAACACATGATAAAATGTATATTTGGATATTCAGATTTTTTCTTTAACTCCAGTGAAAATCTCTTATTTATTTTTGGTTTGTAAACCTTTATGTATGAAAGGAATACATTGATTATTTTTTTCTGAGTTTAAATCTTATTTCAGAATTAGTCTGAATCAAATATTCTCATTTGATATATTATTTAAATTTCCATCAACAGGCTTTTTAGAAGAAAACTTAAGTATAGAGACCTTACTCACACACATTGTTTTCTCTCCAGCACTAGTATAAATCAAAACAACAACAAAAAAGATTAGATGGCATTACAAAAAAAAGGTAGGATTTCTATAAGACCCCATCTTGCAGCTATAAATGGAAAAACATATGAACGTCTTCAATAGAGCTGAAGTTTAATATTACTATCCAAATTCCATTTTATCCCACTGTCATTGCCACCAAAGGAGGGGTTTTATGTTGGAGATAATATGATACTGCAGTATAAGCCCTCCTCAGATTTCAAACAGGTCAACTTGTCAAAGCTTTTTAAGGGAGCCAATTACATTAATTTTCCACAGCAGAGAAATACATATTTCATTTCCATCTCCCACTAGAGATGGGGCCCAGGGATTCTGTTTCGAAAGGCTCTTATCACTAAGTAACATTCGTACCCCCAAAGGAACCTTTGGCAGTCACTGGTCCATTGATATAATTGAGCAAGGTATGAGCTGTCTGACACTGCCATGGCATTGCTCAATAGCACTGTGCACTAAGCACTCGGAACAATGAAGCTTCAGCAGACGGCTGCATTGTCAATAAATTTCAATTACACTAATTGCCAAGAGTTCAATGAGTGCACTTTCAAAGGGGAGGGGGAAGGACGGAAGGAAGATTAAAAAAGAGCCAATGTCTACCAGAGCTAAAGAATAGGATGCAATAAATAAACTGCAGCTTCTAATGGGGGCATTAATGCATTTTTTTTAACATGGCTTAACAAGATTTTACAAGCTGTACCAGTTTCAGGGATCCTGTTTTACATTTCTTTCTTACTGTCTCCAAACAACCTATACAGAGACTCAATTATGTGGCATTATCTTTCAGGGAAGAATCATTTTCTTAGGTTTTTATGTTGTCCGTGTTCTGTTCAGGATGGATAATGCATTTGAAAGCAGAATGCTATAATGTCAATTCCATGAGCAAATGAGGCTGCTCACTGAGCAGGCATATAGCAACCAATGCAGCACCTTACTGGAGTGACACAGTCACATACTCTAAATTAATTAGAGATACTTATACCCATGTGGATTCACTCCAATCACTATTAATATTAGGCACACAGCAGTGTACACAGTATAGATATAAGTAATTGATATACTTACCTCTTGCACACAGATTATTTACTGCTGTGTCTGAGCTTGCATAAAAATATTCTTGTCTATTCTGAGCTAAATCTGGGAACATTTTATTTGCCTTATACGGGCCAAGACTCCTAACAAAGTATTTCCTGATGTTTTTAATATGGCTTTCTGTGTAAAAGGGGGCTAAAAGGAAAAGGCACTTTGCTTAGTATGTTTTCAAAACTGCATAGAAATTCTAAGTCAAATGTTTAAATTAGTAACTAGGTAATGAAACAGTGTGAAACGTTAGAGGACTGTTAACCATTCCTGCTTGTATAAGAAATGTATGTATGAATGGACTGGATAACTGTGTATCCAGTATCCAAAAGGAAGCCAAGGAGGTCTACAGCTCAATCTTCTGCTTAAAGCTGGGTGAGCTCTGAGGTCAGAACAGGTTACTCAGGACATTAACAGTCAAATTTTGAAAATGCCATGGACAGAGTTTGTCCACCCTCTCCAGGCAATTTTTTCCAGTGCTTGACTGAACTCACGGGGGAAAAGGTTGTCCTTGCACATTCTTGGTCTCTCTCACGTTTCAGGCTTGTTCCCTCTTGTCTTACCACCATGTCTCCCATTCACCTTCCAAGGAACACTGTTTAATGACACTGACAGAGCACAATGGTTCTAACAAACATACAACCCAATCCAAGTGTGGCAATATCAAGTAAAGGATCTGAAAGCAGGCCTCCTCCAGTCCAGTCTACTGGCTCTACCGGCATTCAAAAAAATCTCTCAGCTTTAAAAAGCCATGCACAAAACTACAGAAGGTTTTACTGTAGCCCAGATTTGAAATCTCAGAGAACTCTGCAGAAGAGAATGACAGCTGCAAAATCAATCCAGGAGACAAAACAGAGTTGTAGTCTAATATTTTTCAAGATATGTTTCTTTAATAAGAAACTGGAGGACTTAATAAAGTCTTATAAAATTAGTTTGATAAAATTAGGTCTTCAACATCTCAGCACACCACTGAGAGGGTTGACAACAATGACTAAAGCTGTAATGAGCTCAATAAGACACCAGAAGAATTTACAGCACACTAGCTCAAGGCACAGAATTTAGAAACAGTCACTTACCTACACAGGAGATTTTTAACAATTTAGTTGAGAAACATGAGCAGATAACCTCAGCTTTCTGGGCAAAAAG
The DNA here is from genome assembly GCA_013398175.1 of Climacteris rufus. Lineage (NCBI taxonomy): Eukaryota > Metazoa > Chordata > Aves > Passeriformes > Climacteridae > Climacteris > Climacteris rufus. Next base: position 703,165 of record VZRZ01008052.1, read on the forward strand.
AAAGAATACTTTCTAGAAAGAGAGAAGGAAACAGTGGAACAAGTGTAAGACTCAATTGCTTCCTGTGCTTCATTATGTTTATAAGTTGATAGACATCTAAAGTTTAACCCCTTTCTACACCTCAGAGGACCAGATCAAGATTTGCCTGTGGCAAATGTAAGAAAACTAAGGAAGGTCTGAGAGCAGGACTTAAACCTCCCGGAGGCAATATTACCCAGTCACAGCATGCAGAGATTTCTGCGGCTGGGATGATAAGTAATGCAAGCTCAAGAAACGCCACAGCATCACAGCACAGGGAAGGGGCTCCTCGCTAATATCACAGCTAATAACACTTCATATGCAGACTAGACGTGAATGAGATATGGCTAAGGATGAAGGCCAGAGGTGATTGTGGGAAATCTCCTGGACAACTATTAAAGGAATAAATAATTGCTATTTCCACCTTGCAAAGCAAGCCTTACACAGCAGAAGTAACAAATGACATTTAAGAGCCATTTCCAGCAAATTGTGATGATTCTGAGACACACAAAGAATGATCCCAGATAACAGAGTATGTCTAATTAAAAGCTATGCTGTTATAAAATTGTGGGCCTTTTTTCAAACTTTACTGCAAAAATGAAAACCCATTTTGATGCATTAGGCTTTTCCTGAATCTAAATAAATCAGATTTATGAGCAGTCACTATCAGATTCCTCTTTCTCATCTTAAGCCATTAAATTTCCAACAGCTAATGTGGAAGTGGAATTCAATATGAAAATTCTAAGGAGTCTTCTTAAAAATGAGTACACTTAAAAAGGAATAAGGACCAAGTGGTTTTCCACTCAAAAAAGGTGAGTGCTCTGTGCTACCCACCCTTCACACCTCTGTTCAGTTTATTGCGTTTTGAATTGCTGCTTATTTAATTAAGGCAACATGCTTTGGCCAAAGGACACATAGTTTGTTTCTCATACAGCTCACAAAACACCTTGTTCAAGTTGAGAATTCTTTATCGGGCATTTTTGTTAATTGCAGCATTTCCTTAGCAATTTCAGAAGTCTAAAATAAAGTAACAATTTCAAGAGTTTTGAAATTAAACACAGCAGGCTCTTTAGTTTCAGCTGGATTAGATGTTCTGACCAGAGAATGTTTTTATTTACTTATGACACAATATTAATTATAACAAAAACAAAAAAACCACCACATTTAGACTTAAAAAAAAAAAATTATTTATTGCCCATAAAGAAGCTTTCTGACTTACTTTGCACAAAAATTTTACATGTAAACCGAAATATGTCACTGTCATGCAGCTCTCCCAAAACCACCATAAAAACACTAGACAGCTAGTTAAAACTATTAATTCATTTGGACATTAATATTCTGCTAGTCAAAGTAAAGGAATTATTCAGAGATTTAAGATCAGCAGTCACATTGACACTGTATTTCAACTTCCTGCATAAAGAGGCTGTACAAAGTCACTCAATAATTTCTGCAGCAAGACTGGTAACTCGTGGTCAGGTGAAAGTTGTTTTTAATAAAATATCTGTCCTTATTCTAAAAACCTAGTGATGAATATTCCACAACACTTATTTGCTGGTGTTACATTTCACTTAAAACTATATATCTAGTTTCCATTGCTGCCCTTGCCCATATGCACTCTTTTACTTTTTGGAATTTGTTAAGATTGTGTCTAAGAATTTTAAAAGACCAGTCGGCATATATTTACACAAATCAAAAGGAGACAGCATCACCTGTCTGCACCACCTGCATTTCATGTGCACCTTTGACATGAAAATGCACCCTGAAACAAAAAGTTAACATTAATGTGAAGACTAATTTTAATGTCAAGCAGTATATGCATTTCTTGTTTTCCATAGATTATTTTGTTTATGGGTTACAGGAACCTAATGGAACATTCTATGTGAAATAGCTAAATCACACGTGAATTAAAGTAACACATATATAACAAAAGCAATTTTATATTTATAATAATAATTACTGAAAAGTATCCATCCTCTGGAAAACATTATTATAAGATCAAATTACACTGTGAGATACTCCACTGGTAAAACCATTTATGAATGAGGCCTGTGATAGATAATAAGTCAGGAAAAATCTCATTTTGCCTCAGAAATGAAGGTGTTCCCCAGTGTAAAAGAAGAAAGTTTGCTTATGAAGTATAATAAATATTGAATAATGGACCAAATATATAACAAATAAAGTTACATCATTTTTATAATTTTGGACTATGTTTCATGTATGTCAAAAAATAAGTAATGGTTAATGGAATTTAGACTACAATTCAAGGGTTTTTTTCAAGAAAAAGAAAATTATTCTTTTTTTTTGGTATTATTTCATCATAATGGCATAGTTTGGTTTATAAAAAAAATTTTTGTTTGCGTGTTTTATGAGGTTAATTAAGTAAACTCATTGAAACAAAATAAATTCAAATCATTACGACTTTGAATTACTAACTTTTCGACTTGATTTTATTTGTTGTCAGCTTTAATATAATTTTTTATCTACTGTACTGTATTCTTCAAATTACAAAAATTAAGAACACAATTTCCTGATTCAGTCCCACTTTTGCAAGAGACCCATGAGAACAAGTGAGGTTGTTAAAGGGTTCCTGATGTTTAAGAATATTTTTTTTTTGCTTCCTTACATTTACACATTATAGTACTACTTCCGGGATAACAGAACACAGCTATATGCAACTTTCTGCACGATCCTGCAACATTTTAAGTCACTTTTGTTTTCCACAGACATTAATTGATTTTATAGTATTTGCTATGTATCCAGATTGAAATGAAAGTTCTCTTTTAAACTCCTAAATATTTCGTTCCTTTCTGAACTTATGTCTTTAAAAAAAATCTCATAAGTGTCTTTGAAAACTCTGTGAATCTATGAGAACAGTATCCTGTCCAAGTGTACTAGAGAAGTATGATATATTAAACCTGACAGGATGATGTTCATTAATCTTTGAAATGTAGTCGGGACACTGGTAATTCCAAGAGGCATTACATTAAAATGAAAAGCCCCCTTATGGCAAATGAAGGTGGTTTTTTGTTTCCTGTCATCATCCATTTGTAACTGCCAATAGCCGCTAGTTAAATCAATGCACCTGATAAATATTGCTTGACTGAGGAAATCTAGAGAATCATCATTTCTTAGCACTGGGTATTTATCTTGTTTTCTTGTTGCATTTATTTTTCAGCAGTACTGTACTCTGAAAACCTGTTCATACCATTTGGCTTTTCAGCAATTAACATTGGCCTAAGGGCAGACGGAGAGAGCGAGATGGTTTCAGACCAAAGCTTTACCACTGTTCCTTGCAGAGGTTTGTGGACGATTTCATGTGTCCTGAGGTTTTTATTCCACATCTACTTCTCTCAGGTGTATGATAACATTTGGAAGACTTTGAAATGGAAAAGCTCTTTTTCCCACTCAACTCAGGAAGAACAAAACTGAATATCATCTCTACAGCACCACTCCAGAAATTAATCTATATCCCAGAAGCAAGTGAAGACTGTATCCAGACAATGATTTACCCCTTACTTGTCTTTAAACCATTACAAAATTCAAGAGAAACAGAGGAAAAATGTTCAGTTGAACCTTTTGGCTACAAGTCACAGAGTTAGAATTGATAAAGGAAATACATAAAAGTGGGTGGAGTCAAAAGAGTCGTATACTTAACACAGCATACAGAATATGAAGTGCAAATTTAAGGCTTATTCGTATTTCTTTCCACTAAACACTTCTGTCTCTTGCTTATAAAAAGACAACATTTTGCAGAAGTGTTCATTTACTTCAATTGTTCCATTATTTTACATGTCTAGCCTGTGATCCATACATTTGTGCCACCCAAGATTAGTGATCACCAAATGCTGATATGTATTTATATTTTTCATTAGTGGTAAGGTTCCCAAACTATTAGAATGCTTCCTTCAGTGACTTGCAGAAGCTCTTACAAGATGCTAGATTTGCGTGGGGGTCAATGAGAAGCTATTAAGTTTAACAACAGAAAGAAGCACTTTCAAATAATTTATTGATATTTATTGGCCAGATAGGCAATGAAGCAGAGACAGCAGTACTTTGAGTGCTTTTCTGAAGCATAGGGTCAGGAGTCTTCTCTTCAGAAATTCCCTATTTGATCTTGAGCTTCTCATCTTTAAAATGCACCAACAATTCCATCCTACAATGCAGTAGTAGTGTAAAATGAGACACACAGGTGGTAGCTTTGAGAGCTGTGAGAATTCCAACAATATAACACCTAAACCAGATAATATCTCAAGGGAAAGTTATTGCACAAGTATGGTATTTAGAAAAAAAAAGAAGTAAAGCACAAGTTACAAATTTGCTAACAGCTATTCTCTATCGTTGGTTATATCCAATTGCTAAATTGTCTTCTCTCCCAAGACAGAATATTTATTAAAAATCTATTTTGCTTCACTAGATCAAGTAGGTTTTGGCCCATGACCTCTACACCAACTTAAATGGACATGTTTTTATTTTGAGTTATACTCTTACCTGAGCTTTTATAGACAGATTTCACTCAGAATTTGGACAAGAATTTGTAATAAAAGTTTGATCCAGCAAAACACTTAATCCATACATAACTTGAAGCGTGAAAATAATGTCTGAACTCAATCCAACTGGCTACATATTGGGTTACACCCATGTGGACATCTGTGTCCCGTGAACTGAAGTCACAAATCTGCTAGGCTGTCCTGTGCTTCCTTTCACTTTTACTACATCATGGAGAAGGTCACTCTTTTAACTGAAGAATAAAGAGCAAATGTTTCAGCACAAACACTATGGTTTACCTGAAGACAAATGGCAGGGAAAGGAGGGTATGGATACAATACTGCTGCCTGGCAGCCCACAAATATGAGAAGAGAAGCGGCCAGAGGACTGCTGATGCTCTGTGTCGCACAATGCATGTTACAAACACAATAATAATGCAGAAAACATCACGCACAACAGCCACAAAACAGCTATTTTAAGAAATCCTACCACACTTAGAAAGAAGGGAAAGGAAACATTGAGGTATTTTGTCAGAAATAACCAACAGCAATTGCATATATGTATATAAATGTTTCCATTGCAATTTTGCATCATCTTTTAATATCATTTGGCAAAGTCTTATGCTTTTGTCATCACTGCCATTCAGTGAGCTGTATCATAACCATGGTCATCACCAGGAATGCAAGTATTATCTCTGCCATAAAATATAAAACTCTGAGTTCTGCAGTACGCGTTAAGATCTGGCTTCAATAAAAACAAGTCAAACTCACTCCACCCAACTGATCTACCTCATCCTGCAAGAACTGAAGGACCATTCAATGCCTCAACAGCCAGATTTAGTGGAGATGGCTTTAGAAACCAAGCCCCAGCTTCCTGGCATCCAGTATCCTTCTCACATCCTCATTTTCAGCTAGGAATAGCTTGCTCTCATGTTTGACAATATATATTTCACATTTGGTAATTATTCTTCATCACATTATCATAATGTACCATGTCCTTAGGGCAACAGCCCTTTGAGATTCAGTTCTCTTGGCCTCTCCCATTAATACAGGCCTACTGGCTGTTTTACATGATTGAGGTTTGACTCACAGAAATACAAATAACATAAATTCAGGCCACTGGATGTTAATCTCCCCTTGGCTCCCCAGCTAGGCAGATGACAATACTCTAATCTGTTTTCCATTATAATTAAGGCTCTCATTTAGTTTGTGGTTTTATAATTGAAGCACCACCCCTCAAGAAAAATCACAGGTTCTTTTCCACTTCACAGGAAAATCAGGGAAATTCTGCACATAGTAGAAGGGTCAATAGGCAGCAACTGAAAAGATATTTATATAGCAAAAAGGATGTGGTTCAGAAAGGTTCACATTTCTAACGTCATAAAAAGCATGTCCACACAGCACAACTGGGAACATGTTAGAGAGCATTGAGCAAGCTCCAAATTTGTTTGCATCTGGTACAATAAAAGGAAGCACTGCTCCATAAGCATATGAGAAGAATTAGCATGCCTCACTGTGCAAGCTGTTTTATCCTGCTGACAGGGTCATCTGCAGCCAACTCATTTGACACCAACAATGGGCAACCCATACCATGCTCCATGACATGATTTAAGTGTGCTCATCACAGTACAAATAGCCCCAGATTTAAAACAGAGTTTCCCTTAGCTTGGACCTTTCCAAGAAGGTTAAATCTTCGTATTGACTTTGGAGAGCTCTTTATATTTGTTGGCTTTCACTAGTGGGATGTAGCCAGTTGGTTCTCCTTACAGCAAGGAACAGAGGCTCTCAGCTGAGAAAGGTGAAAAGCAGAGATATGTCAAAGGCTGGATTACACATTCCATACAAAAAAAGCTTGATTTTGTTCTGAATAAGATATTTTAATTTTTAATAATACCAGAAGCCTGAAGTGTATGTCTGTTCTTTCTGCTGTGAGTCATTAGTTCTGTTTCAAAACAGGAAAACTTCAACTAGACCACTGTCAACTACACAATTTTGATTAAAAAGGAGACACATAGAAAATGTTTTACTTTTAATTAGTCACGGGCAGAGTACCTTAGGATCCCAAGGAAATAGAAAGTGGTAACAGAAGATTTTTTTTCCACCAAGTCCAGAAAAATCAGGGGAAGGAAACTTGAGGCAGAAACAGCAAAGGTGCACATAATCTGGTACTTACATCAGGAGCCATGAGGACAGGACTGACCCATAGAACAGTAGTTAGGATTACTGTATGTGCCAAAAATCATCATCTATCCGCATGGGAAAACGAGGCATGACAACAGCAGTGACAACAATGAAGTGAGGCTAAAGGACTTCCAGTGTTTTCAGGGTGTTCAAAGCTCCTGGCCTCCACAAGGGCCAGGATCACAGAGCTGTTGGAAGGTTGTATTCAAAACAAGCGTTTACCAAGAGAAGTACGATTACATTAGCATCTCTGGGGTCATTTCTGACCTGCATTTTCTCAAGTAGGTGTGCTTTTTCCAAGCTGCTGGAGTATGCTCAAAGCTGGTGTTTAGTGAAGCTGATGCTATTGTAGCCAACAGGGGAGCTGGCCTCTCTGAGGGAACACAAAAATGCACACCTTTATTAAAATAAGGCAGCCCCTGTTACCACAAGGTTGCTCCACAAGCCAAAACATGGTCCCAGCAAAGACAATCATAACACAGTGCTGTAGACCTCTTCAAACACTGTCTTTACAAACCAGGATATGAGCAGCATTGAACAGTAGCTAACTGCTGTTTACTGTCAGACACACATTTTAACATCCATCAGCCTCACACTATATGTCACTTTCTACATCCCCACCCTCCCACATATTTTAAGTTCAAAAGAGCTGTCATTCCTTATCTAACCTTTGGTACTGGGGAAGTAGTCCCATATTACCTTCCCTTGGGTTCTCAGAGATATCTGTTTAGGTATTACTCCAATGATATATAAAAATAATTTAGAAAAGCTGTTGCAAGGAAGTTATTTTCATTTGCTTGCAGAGAAGGAGTTAAAATCAGCTTCACTACAACAGTGTTGACTAGCAGTCAAAGAACTACACTACGAGATGGTCATGACTTTGCTGCTAGGGGAGCACATTTTCACAAGAATTACATGAGAGATTTACTATCTGCCACACAGATGCTACAAGAGAGACTGCATGCAGCACTGGGAGTGTTCAAGGGGGATATGGAATACCTGTACCTACTGCACAATACCTGTCATGCACCGAAGCCCAACATTGAGATGGCTTCAAAACTCCTCTGCAGAAAGTGATGTTTATTTTTTTTTATTATTATTAAACTGTCAAGAGCAGTAAGTGTCTCGGTTTTCAAATGGTAAATTAAACTAACTGATAACAAAGGTTCAAATTGAAATTATGTCACAGACAGTGAAAAAAAAAATTTGGCATTCTTCTACCACCCCTTTTTTTCCTATTCAAAGTAAAATTAAAGAAAGAAAATTAGGTAGTTTTACTCTTTTTTTTTTAATTGCTATTCTTCAACTTCCTAAAACTGCAAGAGTTTCTGAAATTGCAGAATAGTAAAAGAAAAAAATGCAGAAAAAGGAAGAGACTAAATCACAGATATTATCAATTTCAGTGCAAGGAGAAAGATAAGGATGAATAAAGAATAGGTTAGCTATTCATAATTTTGATGTTGGTATTTCATCAGCATACAGTGCTTTCCACAAAGAGGAAAAAAATCAGGTAAAAGTTGCCCTATCTTTTGTCATGCTAAAGGTATAAATTTTGAAGTTGCTTTTATTTTGGTGAAATTGTTCTGCCATTTTTCATCATACTGACGTGTTATTTGGCTTCATCAAACACCTGAAAGACCTAAGAGAAGACAGGTTTGAACAGGTGTTCTCAAAAGCAGTCAAGTATTTCCAAAGACTATTTGTATCAATAATATAATACTTACTGCTTAAGCCATAGCAGAAGTGGCTGCAGGTCTGTCTGCATAACCCTAAAATCTTACCACCAACTACTGAATGAGTATTCAACTCAATTTTAATAGAGCTTAAAAGTTCATGTACCAATGAAACCGTCAACAGATTGAAATTTTTGCCAGGCAGACTGCAATGCCCAAATTTACCACTGAACCCAAATGGATTTAAAAGTAAAACTAGTTCCAATTTTGCTAATTTTTCCACTGTAAAACAGACAAGGCTGTTAATATACAAATTCATTCACAAATTGATTCACATCTGTAAAAGCACTTAGGCAAATTGATAAAAATATGTTATGCACATTAATCAGTTTGATTAAAAATAAAAGAAGGCAGCAAGTATATGTTTAAGCTAGAACCACTGGGATTTTGGGAAGAAGAAAATTAAAAATAAAATAGGACTAAATTAACAATGGTTAATACTGGATTTCTGAGCCATAAAATCTTAAAGCATATGAGACAAAAAAAGCAGATTGAAGACCTGGACAGTTTAGACGTGTATCCATGCTTCAGAATTCACAGAATGCTACAGTATCTGAGGATCTTACGTCATAGGGATACTTTGTTATCTGTCATTCATGAAAAGCCCATATTAGCACAATTATCTTGTGCTTTAGGTGTGACACCTTTTGAATTAATTCACATCACACAGTGGATGCCAACACTCCTCATGAATTCCAGGAAACAAAAAACTTATCTGGTCAAAGCTAACTTCCTTTGCTATATGATTGCATAAAAATGTGATGCAAAACAACAGTTTCATCATTGTTTAACTCTTATGTGGAATTTCAAAAATTTCTTGTGATTCTGAAGCCAAAATCATGCTCAGGTCTTACTGACTCATGGGCTAAATGAGGCCCTTGAAATACAGGAGTCCTAACATTTAAAAAAATGTATATTTAAATTAAATGTCAAGTTAGAAAAATAAATCAGTAATTATTGCAAAATGCTCTTAAAAAGAGAAGATAGAAAACTAAAGCATTGCTGGCAAATGAAGTAGTAATAAAAATTAAATTAATTTTATGATCTATTAGGACCATACACACTGAATTCTAATAGATATATGCTGTAGTCAGAATAACCAAAGCAATACAACATGAAGATAGATGGGAAAATTTTTAGAACATTCTCTTGTCACTGGATTTTGAAGTTGTACTTGCCTCCCTTTAAGACACTGAGAAGAAATTAAAAAACTGGAAACTACTGAAAGCTAAACTCTTCTGGAGTGCCCAGGCTGGACACAGATACCACATAGATAACTAAGTTTTCCATTTTACAGATGGAGAAATAGAGAAAAAGACTGAGGATCTCCCCTCTGCTTGGATCCCATGTTAGTGGTTTCTCAGAAGCTGCATGTTGCCCATAAGCTCAGACAACTTCTTCATTGCAGTGATTCGAAACATACATTGCACTGCCAAAAAACACGAGGCTGACCTAGTAAAAAAATCACAATGCAGATAAACTGAAGGCAGGGCCCGCTGTAGTGGAAATAAGACCCAGACACAGACAATGAATGTTAAATCCAGATCTGATCACAGAACTAGCCATTCTGCCTCAAACTTGTCACCCACTGGGCCTAATACTGTGTCTCCAGCAGCAGCCAGCACCAGATGCTTTGGTGAAACATACAAGATCCCCACAGATGCAGGATAATCTGTCTCCCTCGAAGGTCTCATCCTAATCCCTTTAGTTATAGATTCCCTTAAATCCTGATGCATGAGGGGTTTTATCCCTTCAAATATTCTTTTTTAGCATTACTATCATAACTCTGGATATTCTTGTTATCCATACAAATGCCCCTTCCCTCTTTGATGCTTGCAAAATTCTTGATTTCATCTTCTTCCAGAGTCAATGAGTTCTACAGTTTATATAGGAAGCTTTTGGGAAGTGTTTCATTATTCTTAAGAGATGGTAGAAACTGTGGTCTCTTGATCTTTTTTCTTTGCTGCATCTCTTGTTTTCTGGGTTTTGTTTTGTTTTTTCCAACCACATACTTTATCACTCACACTCTCATCTGAGTCCTCAGGTAAACAATCACTTCAGATACGTTTACGTTACCAGTCTTTCTCTTGTTTTTATCTGGGCCCGTCCAATTCTGCAACACTTTTTTTTCCAGGATGGACTTTCTATTAATACCCAATAAATTTCATACAACACCACACTGCTGGCTGATACAGTGATTGTATATATGACTACTTTAATTTTTTTCTGTATTTCTTCCAAAGGAATGTATCTTACAGTTACCAAGTATCGCTCTGCACACCACCACAACCAAGTCTGACTGAGTCCATGTGAAATTCCTTAAGGGTCTTCTGGACTTGATTAACAAGTAAACTACAATGAGGTTATCTACCAGTAACCTGGTATTGCTGCCTCATTTCTCCTTCCTCTTTCCAGATAACTAATAAATACATTACACAACAGCAGATCTAGTACAGAAACTTGTGGCTATTAACCTTTTGCCATGATGAAAATGGGCCATTTGTTCCCACTTTGTCTCCTGCCTCTCAGCTACTTTTTGATCCATGATATTACATTGCCTTACAGCTACTTGGTTTCTTTTAGAGGAGATATTATCAATCCACAGCCTTCAAAAAATCATGCATAACTAGCCTCAAAATCACATGATAGCTTACAAATCATGACATATTAAGACATAATAACAATTTTGTTTCTCTTGGTGTCAGATTTCCAAGCTAGGCTGATTCATGATCATGAACTTTAACTCCTGAGCTTCTAAGTTGGAATTTTCGGGATTTTTTTTCTTTTTTACAAAAACTTCTCATTCTATTTCTTGACTTCCATAATGAAGAATTTAAAAGAAACAAAATCGGGTAATATGGGGCTTAAGAAAAAACCCCAAGAGCTAGAAATACTGAGTAGTCTCTTGCAACCCTGTCAGAAGTCTTGTGAAAGATACACTAAATATCCTTTCTACCTATTTGCTGACATTCTCATAGAATTTTAAGACAGTAGTCAGACAAAATTGCATTTGCAGAACTATGTGATTAGCTATAGAATATTATCTTCCAACTCTTTTTTCTATTCCAGGTTACTCCAGCTAAGCTTTATCACCAAGTAGTCCCACAGAGCTCCTCTGGAACCTTTTTAAAAGATTTGGTCAGAATTTCTACCCTGTCATCAACTGACCAGTTAGCCTATTTTAAACAGCTTGCTGGTTTTATTAAAAATTCAGCTGAGTCATACTTAAAACACCTTCAAAATTCTTGGACAATATACCATTTGGGTATGGTAATTTACTTCTTTTGAAATTATTCCTGGTTTACTACACCTTTTAAAAGTACAGGTTCAAAAAGCAGCCTGCACTTTTAGATATCAGTGAACCACTGACAGAAAATAAGTGTAAATAATCAAATGTTCTGTTTTAAAAGATATATTAATAGTATAGAAAACTCTTTTTAATTAGTTCAACAGTGAACTCTTAACACAAAGGGAAAAAACTCTGACAAAATAGAGGCAGAGAAAAAAGAACCAGATATTCAGGTCAAATATCATACCAAGGATTACCTCGCCAATTGCAAAAGTCATATGTATGGCTATTTTCTTTTAAGAGTTTCACACATTTAATTTCATTTCTTCTAGCTATTTTATCTATTCTTCTGAAGAAAAAGAGAGGTTTCATACCAGCCTAATATCTTGCTATCAGACCTAGATGAAACAGGTAGTTTTACAGCCTAGCTTACAAAAAGTATGCACTCTTTGGAAAGACACATGTGAATTTACATTTTAAAATACAAATTGTGAGGGCTTCATTTCTGCTCAAATCCCATCATCCTATTTCTTTGAGTCCTGTGAAGTTGAGGATTTGTGAGAGAAACTTGGAGAATATGTAAGTCCCTCTAAGAAACTGTCATACTTAACATTTGAAAAATCTTACAGGATCAGAGGGTACACAGGATATAATGTGAGATGGTCTGCATAATTTTGTTACCTGCAGCACCTAAAAGCAGGTGCAAAAATGTTCTGCATGGACCATTGCTAGTTGCTAGCAACCAGGAAGACAAAGAGGTGAAGTAGACCAGAATTTAAAGGAGTTAAAAACAAAAGAAAGATAAATAAACAGACTCTTTCAGAAACAGTATATGATGTGGACAAGGAAATACAATTCCTTTGTCAAATCACTAATAAAAACACTAGCAAGAAGTTGGGAAATATATTTTAATTGTTTCACTAAATGGATAAAAGTTTTGTGTGAGTAAATACAAAGCTAAAGGTTTATCTTGTATTAGTGTGCTTGTTCCACCACATATTTTATTTGTGGGTTCCAAAAACTCAAAGTTTCACAGTATTTGAAAAGGGGAATTAAAAAAAAAAGAAAAAGCAATTCTACTGTCTTGTGTACTTTGAAATGGCAGACTGTGTAATCTGTACTTACCTAAGCTCACAAATCAAAAGGAAATTCTGCTGCTTCCAACTTCCACACCGATCAAGAAGCTCCCCTGAACTGGTAATTCCAACTGCAAATATTGTGAAGTATAAAAGAGTATACAGGCCAAATCCTTCCATCTTTGTAAATCTCCTGAATTTGTATTGTATGTTTTTATATTGTTAGCATGATCCGAAAGGTCATCATACAGTGCCATACATGATGCTGCTGCACCATTTTGGGAACGAATTGCTTACTTCTCCTGCATCTGGAAAGCACACCACATGGAAAATATTGGCTTACATATAATTTTAAAGCAAAAGTTGATTTCCAATAAAGACTGTAATTGCAAAGATATACATTTATTCACAAATACCAGATAGCACTTAAAATTTTTGAAGATATTTCTGGCACAATAGTTATATTACAGTGCCATCCACTGACTCCCTCCTGCAAGTACGTGCACTGACACACACAGCTGCTGTTTTACACTGAGTTGGCTTAATTCCCACTGAAGGGCCAACCATCCCCAGGCAGATATATTCCCAATTCATCTCCTTCTGCAATGATAACTCTGAAATTTACCCAGCTCACAAAGGAAGAGAAATAATTTCTGTAATAGCTTTAATGGGTTTTTAGAGACCTTGGCTAGCAGCCAAGAGAGACTTAGACGTGGCTTTGCAGGCAGCATTAATACAGAGGTTACTTTCCTCTGTGTGTGTGTGTGTGTGCATGTGTGTTGTGTGCACAGTTTATTGTGAGATACATTTCACAAAAAAAAAAGTATTAATTGAACCCCATCAGCACTGATGCACCCACCAATAGTTTTTCTTCACTGACATCAAGGGATATGAATGAAAACTAATTGCTCTTCAAAGAAAAGGCAAATCACAAGTCTGTTGTAGGATTAGGTTTTTCTTTAATTAAGATTGTTGAAATAAACAGCAAGAGAGCTCTTATGGACTTTTTCATGTATACTTTAGTTCCAGTTTCTCTATTGAGATGTGAGACTATCATGTTATTACAAAAGAAGATCAAAGAAAAGAATACACTAGAAAAGCCTGAAAAGCCTTCAGGGGGAAAAAAAAAAAAAAAAAAGCCAAAACATTAAGCTTTACTTAACTAAAATTTGTTGAGATAGTCCACCAAAAAATATTCTTAATATTTCAGTTACAAAGAGTTCAATAATGACCTCTTACAATTAGAATTTCGTAGTATCTGCCTTACTCATACTCTTCTTCTAATAGAAGTAGAGTATTTACAGACTGATTTTAGAAGCAATAATTTTGATAATTAAGGGGCTGCTACGCTTAATACAGTAAAACACATTTTCTCACTTTTTGTTAGAACACATGTTCATTGACTAGTACATTGCATGCCAGCACAGGTAGATGTGTCCACACACGAGCAAGAACACACTGCAGAGGCTCTGCAGAGCTTTACAAATCCTACAGAGGAGGATCCATTTTTGTGACAACTCCCATATTTGGTGACTGAGGGTCACTGGGGGTGAGTGAGCCATCAAGAGCTTCAAATTAAAAGCAGGTTAGGAAGAAGGGAGCCTGAGGAGTACATGGGCAGTCCAGCTGGTTCAACTATTTAGTGGCAGTTCTGCACCACACACGCATCCATGTTCTCACAGAGACTAAGGGGGTCACAAATCACAGTGTTCCATATCCCAGCATGCCTGCAATGCATACAGTGTGAACAGAGCTTTAAAAATCCTGCTCGGTGGCAGACAGGCTGTCAGGAGATGGATTCAAAATCTGTTTAGCCACAACAGTGTATTAGAAGTTGATGCCCACAAAATAGGCAGAAGAAATGAGCCAAATTTAATGTATGTCCTCAAATTATCTGCCATAAATACCTGACCTGGCCATACAGATGGTCAGGGAGGAAATTCTCATTTGGAGCTTCAGCAAGCCCTTGTCCTGCATGACTTGCCAGTCTCTCAGCCTGCTCTATCTTAGTCTTTAGCCCCTTTCACATTCTGCTGGTGACAACCATCTCTTACATACACTCTCATGTTTCCTAGTCCTGCCTACACAGACAGTGGAGCCACAGAGGTGTTGCCTCCACACTGTGAGCTGGCTGCCTTCCCATGTGTGAACTTTTACCAGTCAGGCACACAGTGAGCCAGGAGCCACCCATCAGACAGGGGCTGTAGAGGTCCACAAGTACCAGACACTATAGTGCCACTTTTGCCTCTCAGTACCTGCCACGTGCTTTTCTTTATGGCATTATCTGCTACTGCTCCTCACTGTGAGCAATTAAAGGACATACCCAAGCAGCTTGTCAGCCACAAAGTACTACAGATTTGCACAATCTGTGATCTTTGGGTACAGATCAGAAAATCTACATATCTATTACCATTATATCAAAGGGGTTTAGCACACTGATACTGATGCAGTGCCTATATGAAGGAGTTTTACTAATGGCTAAACTCTTTTACTTCATGAAAGATGGAAAAATTACTATTAAAAAAAAAAAAAAAAAGAATTTGCAACAGAGTGGTTCTCCCTACAAAGCTGTGTTCTAGTTAATGTACCAGGTAAAACCCACTTCCTTGGGACTCAGATCCCTGACTGCAGGGTCCAACTATGATGAAAGTTACCTATGTAAACACAAGAAAGTGTTTATAGACGCAAAGTTATAATATTTGAAGGAGAAGGGAAGAGAAAATCTTTGTTAGCAAAGACAAGGGTCATGAAGATTTCATTTGTGGTCCTGAATCCTGAGATGCTGACTTTTAGTATTACAGGGATACATTGGTTTTACTTCAACTAAACTTCATACCTTCAACCATCCTAATTTTTTTGCTCTCAAAATAGGTATTTTTCACAACATCATTGGAAGCACAGACTAATTTTGTCCTCACAGAAAACAGAAGACCAAATTCACCAATTTTGCTTTAAACAAAAATTCTTTCTCAGACCTCTAGTCTCAGCATAGAAGAGATTAAATGATGGTTTAAGCTCGACCCTCTTGAGACAGATACTTAAAGGTGTTTGAACATTTCTTCTTTATCCCTTTTCTAAGAGCTACAGTGCTAAAAAGAATTTTCTTCCTCAAAGACCACTGAGGTCTGACAGAGATAATATCAGAAATTCGCTGGATTTTAGGACTCATGAAGGTTGGAGACTGAGTATATGCCCTAGAAGCATACCATATAGATGCATCTCTGGAGGCAAAATGGCCACAAGTCCACAGTAATAGCTTTTGTATATTTAATACTTTTTTCCTGCACCCAAAATCCCATCTTCTGTTTTCCCTGCTTTTTCCAATATCCACTGATGTGTTTTGTTACAGCTCCTGCAGCACGTGTATATCAAGTTACCAACATATTACTGTTATCTTTTAGGGGCCAGGAAACTCAAAATAACTTTAGGATAGCCACTAAGAACAACATACCTCTTACAGGCCCTAACATGTCAAAACTGTAAAATAAATGGCTGTTATTAGAACATAATGTGTTTCATTTTAGGTCCGTAACCTTTAATGTCACATGCCCAATACTGCTTGTTGCTCAAAACAAATGCAAACTTCCCAGGTCTAGCCTGGCCAGATCAAAATCTGGTGCCCACAAGTGCATCCAGACTGTCATTTGAAAGCAGCTCTCTGCTCAATTCCACAGTCACCATCCATCTAGGTAGCAACCCCAGACATGAAGCCCTAGGCAAAGCAGAAGGCCATGCTCTAAAACATGCAGAAGCCTATTTCCCTAAGGACTCCGGAAAGCTTTGTATGGTTAATATGCTGCCAGGCATACCCAGGCAAGGTTTCCTCAGCCGCTTGCAATGCCCAAGAGGTGGACAGAGTGCAGAACATCATGTCACAAACACTTTTGTGGCCACTTATCAGAAAAGCCATATAGATTTAACCACATATCTTAACCTTAAGTTTAACCAAGTTAAACCTCATTCAAACCTTAAGGTTTTGGACTGGTTTTGTGTTGAGTGTTTGTAAGATCACTACTTTAGCATTTAAGCTGTGTTCTGATTAGGTTTCCTCATCTAGATTGCCCATATTGCATTGCTATTTTGGTTCTACTTGGATAAAACACAATAGCAATGTGTATTTACACCTCTTCCAAAGAGACAGTGGAGAGACCAAATGCACAGATATATGTATATATGTTCAAATTTCTGTCATTGCCTCCACATCATGCAGGTAGGAAAATTTATAATTTTTCATTGCAATTTCTCAATTAAATTCATCCACCTTGTTTACAGATTGTAGTTATACTCTTCTACCTACATGGAAATAGACCTGCAATAACACATTCTACAGACATTTCTATAATAGTCACAGAAATGTTTTTTCTGGCACTGTCTTACAGGAAAACTTTAGACCTTTCCTGTTTCGGGTTAGCTTCAGAATTATGCAAGTCCTCTATTAGGATCTCTACCAACATTATTTCTCTTTGAACCTAAAATGTCAACATCATATTTCATCCTATTAAATTCAATAGGTGATTATAGAAGTGTTCAATTTTAGAGGAAGCCTAACCAAATGAAACCTTCTATGCACCTTGTTTTTGCAGCGAACCTCTTAAAAGTTTATGGCTCAGCAGTATACCCTAGATTCATGTGTCATAGTCAGACCTTCACTATGTGTCAATGTGTGGGTCAGCTGTGGCAAATAGCCAACTGCTCCCAGTCAAGCAGGATTAGAAAATAGGATGAGAAATACCTCTGTCAGGATAAAGACAGGGATACTGCTTACCAGTTTTATTTTGTGGGCAAAATAAACTCGAATTGGGAAAGATTCATTTACTTTATGGCCAATTAAAAGAAATTCAGGAAGTGAAAAACAAAGACTGAACCTCTCCTCCTGCCTTTCCCATGCACAGCATGAAGTCCTTCACTCCAGGCTCCTCTGCCATCCCCCTGGAGAGGCACAGGATGGAATGGGGGGACCGTGTGTTCAATACACAGAAGTTCCTCTCTTCTCCCGCTTCCTCTCCACTGCTCCATCATGAACTGCAATCCTCCAGGAACCTGCCTGAATAGCATTTTTCACTCTTTCTTATCCAGGCTTTCCCTGAGGCTCCACCACCTTGGTTGCAGGGCCCAGTCATGCCCTGTAGTGGAGCCATTGGAGCTGGCTGGAATGGGTGGTATCCAGCATAGGCAAGCACTGGCTACTCTTCACAGAGGCCCCTGCAACATCTGGGCACCTGCACTTGGTACAGTGAAAAAAGATCAGCATTTACACATATCAAGGCCAGAAGGAACCAGAGGAAGGGTCAGTCTAACACAAAATATTAAGTTTTACTCAGATATGCCCCAATTAGACTAGAAGTTTACATTTATCAGGATGAGAGGAAATGGCCTAAAGGGGCACCAGTGGAGGTTTAGGTTGGATATTAGGAAAAATTCCTTCACAGACAGGTGATTAGGTGATTAGGCACTGAAATAGGCTGCCCAGAGAAGTGGTGGAATCATTATCCATGCAATGCAGCACCTCAGTCTCCCCAGCACTGCAGATACACTTCTTTGGGCACCCTGAAGTTCTTATAACATTCAGTCCCCAATTTCTTAGTATTACTTACACTTCACCAAATCTCTGACAGCACAACATTGGTCACTCTTTTTTTCAGCTGTCACCAATTTTATTATTTTTTCACTAGATTTGAACAACTGAAATAAAGCTTTATAGGTGAAGGTCTGTCACCTACATGTTTCTAATCTCCTACTTTCCAGGCAGTGCTTGCCTCATTCAGCAGCCACCTCCTGTGGGGTTTTTGCCTGTAGTAGTCCATTCTTTTTTCTCCCACAGAGATTATAGATCCATGCATAGTAAAAAATATAATTTTCTATATGCTTGTTTTTTTAGCTTTTAATTCTTTACTAATGACTATTCTGATGGGCACTCAAAATATGAAAAGGAAACATCAAAATCCCTCTCTATAATATTGCCATCTACAGAGATAAGGAGGAAAAATTTGTTGGAGTATTTACACAATCACATTTACTCACTATATTTTTTCTTCCAGCAAGTATACAATAAACAGAAATAAATATGGTAAAAGAACCAATAACAGCTTTATTTGAGAGAAATAAAAAGTCTAGCCAGCATTAAAATAATCAAGTTAGCCCCTGCTAACCAAAGTCCAACAACATCATGTAATCTGGCCACAAAGCACAACAAGAACCCAACACAGAATTAGACCAACCTGCAACAGCACCCAATCCAGCACTCAGAAGAGAGTCCTCCTCCCCACAGCAAGGAAATTAAAGAAATTAATTAATAAAGGAAAAAAAGAATTAAGGATCTTCCCACACTCTAAAGGTAGGTTTAATACAGCAAAAGCTCTAAGGTAACACTCAGAAATGCTCAATATAGCAGCTTGAACCAATTGGTTTGGAATCCTTTACCTACTCTTCCTTGCAAGGAACTCTTCCCATTAGCCCTGAACTCCTAATATGCACAAACCTCACAGTAGCCTCTGGAACTCTATAGCAAGCTCTTATCATCCCCATTACCTGGAACTTGACTGCATTTCTATCCTTCTTTCACACAAATCCCACGTTACTGAAATCCACCTCACCTCCAGCCATCCCGACCTGCACCACCCCACAGCCTGGATGCCTCTCCCAGGTGCACAACAAAATTATTCCCAAGGAAGTATTTGTTTAGAGTTTTCTTGATCCTGAACAGAATAGGCTGCTCAGCCACAGGCTTGTTAACAGAACATATGGTGTATATTCTGTGAGCACAAGAAGTGTTTCAATCGTTCATCACACTGTTCTTCATTGAATTCTGAAAAATAGTGAGCAGGTGTCATTCCGGGTCAAGGTGCGTGTACAGATAGACAACCTACATGGGCTGAAAATAAACTCTGTGTTATACTCTGGAGAGCATTAGGTCACCAGAGTGGGCAAGGCAGACAACAGCTAATATCAAGTACACTTGAATAAACTTTACGTGGGGCTTTGGAAAGTATCCATTAGTGGAAGAGCATCAGTCCAATATGCATTGCTTTAGAAATTTCACCTTGTGTCTTTTGTTTGTGTCGTCATATCTTTTTCCTGTCTCTTTTCTTTTAATGTGGTTGCCCTAGTTCATGCCCTAATTTATTGTTGTTCTTTTCTTTCTTGTGTTTTTTGTTGTTTTGTTGTGGGTTTGTTTTTTGTTTTGTTTTGTGTTTTTTAATGGGGTGGTGATCTTGTTTTGGTTTTGGGGGGTTTTTTTGGGTACCTCCACCACTTTTTCAGTACCATATTCTTCTGGCTCTCATCTCTTACATACCCCAGCACAGAAATGTTGTTGCCCACTGCTGGTGAGCAGCACTGTGTATGCTCTCTTCAACTCACTCCACATATAGAGGAAAGGAAACAGCTTCATATTAGAGGAGGATGCACTTTTCTAGAAGGATTCATATTTTTAAATATAGACAGCAAAACCTAGAGTGATTTACTAGTAAGTTTTAGTTCTTCTATGTTGAAATAATACATGATGTTATGTCAAAGCACTGCAAAATCAGATCTGAATGTCATCACTAGGAAATAAAGGCACAGAAGATTTAAATTACTCACTCCTATTTAGACAGCAGAATAAGGGAAAAAAACAGTTAAATAATGGTTTTGTAAGGCATGTAGATTAGACTGTCTTTGGCTATCATGTTAATACATTGCAGTATGGCCACTGTGGTACATAGGACACAGCCAAAATGGAAAGAAGTAGATTTCAGATTGAAAGGTTTGGCTTTTATTATTCCTCACCCCAAATTCTGTCTAAAATGTTAGGCATACAGTCGTATGGTTCTGGTGTAGATCATATAGTAGTTAGCTGGGACACTGAGCTCTTTATTCTATTAGTAAATCACAATATCTCAATTATGTTCCATTATTATATTGAAATATTATAGTATTCTTGAGGCTCAAATGACTACAAGAGACACAAAAATATGCTCCACTGTACATAGCATGAAAACTAATTGGCCTCCAGATATAGAGAAGTGGAAATGTACTGTAGATGATTAGTTCAGTCTTGAGGGCCTCCTAGGCCTGATTTTGACCCATAATATTTCTAACTCATGGATGCAGTTACAGTAAAGGTGTTATGGTCCAGAGGGACTGAAGATTTAAAGGTCTTTGCTTGTCATACCACTTGATATTTTCTCTGTTAATAAATAATAAAAAAAAGAAAAACCAAAAAAAAACCAAAAAAAACCACAAACAAACGAACAAACAAACAAAGATCAAAACTTGTAGGAATGAGGATTTAAATTATATATTCATTTTGGCATTGTAACTGAGCCTAACAATATTGCTTTGAAGCTCAGAAGAGATGCTATTTGTAATATATTTTCATGGTTAACAGTATAGGCAATGCTGTGGGACTTTGACAAACACTAACACATTTGTAATTCCAAATTTAATTAATTTGTGGAATAAATATATTTCTCAAATCCTCAACACCTCACTTCACCTCTCTGCTCAACCCACTCACCAGTGCAAGCTCATTTAAAGAAATCTATAGAGTATAATTCAGTAAAATGTGGCTGCGTTTCTCCCTGCCTTTTTTATTGAGAAAGTATAATAAAACCCTAATTGGGTTCCACAATTATCTAAAATCTAACACACTGAAAATGTACTACCCTGAGCAATAAGGGTAGTAAACACTTCTATATTAGTGTTTTGTTCAACTGAGGACTGCACCCAAGTAACCGTGTTTTCATTTGTATTGTGTAGCAGTCTCAGAGAGTGTATTTAGATGAAATTAAACCAGAAAGTGCTCACTCCCCAGCAGCACACCTAACACATATCAGATGAAATCGGGCGTTCAGACCATTTACTCATACTAGAAACAGACAAAAGGAAACCCCATGGAAACATGTATAGTAGGGATATTGGATCCTCTGGCCCTAGCAGGTTGTTCCTATTATGCTGGACTAATTTAATGGTAAGTCTTGACATAGCCTGTGATGGTGTGCCTGTAGGCCAACTTCTGAGGATAGACCATCCTGAGATGCTTAAGCTTTAACTATACAGATTCATAAAGCTACAGCAGTAGAGCATTATACCTAACAATAGGACAGTCTGGGTGGCTGGAACACGGGAAGGCATAGATCCATGGTCAAGTACCCTACTTCCCAGATGTGTTTTATTAAGTCTATTTTATATTATATTTTAAACCCAGTTTCCAAAGTCATGTTCACAAGCTCTGACCGTAGTTCCAATGGAGTGTGCAGTGTTACTTGAACACACCAAGTACAATCCGTGCCTTGCTAAAGATCGGGCAGTACAAATCTGCAGAGTAGGAAGTGAAACATGAGGAGTTCTGGACTTCTGAATTAAATAAAAGCACAGGGCTGAATAGTCAAGCAATCACAATCTGAACTGGCTTGGATTAATTAAACCTGCTGTTGCTCTGAAAGCAGCAGTTTACCGAAAGCCCTAATCTATTGGAGTGAATGAAGCTCAAAACTTTGTGTTCCAGGGCTAAATCATGTCAATCCTATTTTATACCCAAACACATGTCCCAACACCATGCCCATTTCATTTTCTCAGACCATACTCCTTTGCCTGTCAAGAAGGCCAGTACTAAAACTGCTTGTTCACACAGTTTCAGTGCCTCTCAATCTCATGGTCAGTGGACTGGACGGATTGTGTCTCTATATGATGATTGCTTTCTTACAGTTTGCATCAAGACCTAACTCCTCCACAACCATAACACTGTTTTTTAAGAGCTTGAAGTCAGTCCCATGATAAGTCTGGATCTGAACAACTTGAGCTGCCTTAGGTTTTCAAGAGTCATTAAGAATACAGCAATTTCCACTGCCTTCTTGGAGCTACTAGATAGATGACAGAAACCCTCAATCTCCCAAAGGATGTAGCCAGCTAACCAAGAAAAAAAGACCAGAGAACAAAATGTCTACTAAGCATTACACTAAATAGCCAAAACCAGAGTGTTATCTGTGGATTCAGCAGTCTTGCAAACTCAGTTTTAAGAAAGTATTAATGTATGTGAGCTATTGCAAAATATTCACCATTCCCTAGTTCACTGTATAACTCAGATAACTGGGTTTCACATCAGTCTTGTGTAACTAGAATTTCCATGGCTAGTCAGCTGAAAGTCTTCAAAATCTCTAATCTGATAAAAATAGAACAGGTCAGGTAGTCTTTGCCAAATGTATTATTCAAACAGTACTGTTGTTACTCATCAAAACAGTTCTTCAGCAAATAGCTTTTAGCAGCATTTGACCAATTGTGTAGCTGGCTGAATGTTATTCACTGACTAAATTAATTCATGTATAATGGCAATATTTGCTGAATAATTTATTTGAGGAATATTTTTTCAAGTATTTGACAAGCTCCATTAAAATCCAATAAAATCTAAGATATCAACAAATTAAAAATAATGAAAAGTCTGTTTACAAAAATCGGCCTTAATCTTTGATACATCCTTTACGGCATTTGACTAACTCATCTGTTCCCAGATAAAGTTTGGATAGCCCAAACAGAAAAGCAGATTCAGACTGTTCAAAACTTTAAACTTGTCTTTTCACTGTTATTTACACATATTGAGACATAAAATATATGCTTCTCACAGAAGCCACCTCCATAGCCCCACTTCCAAAACCTGGCCACAAAAACCAAATACATCCTATCATTTCCTACACATGTATGCAGAATAGCTCAAGACATTTCAACACCACACGTCTCACCAGAGAGTGAGAGAGGGATAATGGAGACCACACAGGGTGAGGGGCCCAGGTAAGACATGGCTTCCTTGCCAGTTGTTACATATAATAATTTCTACCTAAAACAAAACAACTTGTGGAACAGTAAATACGTCTGTGAACAAAATATTGTTCCTTTACAAAGTACTTTTGCTGAGCAATGTCTTTCATGCTATTTTTTTTTTTAAAGTAGCCTTCAGATGTCTCTACTAGCTATGCCAAACTCACTCCAGAGTAAATATGCCTCATGTGAGTTTCTGCCCCAAGAGCAGGAAAAAGTATGCAGAATGCCTAGAGTTTGGGAGATAAAACTACCGTTGCATTTCTGATGGAAGCACAGATCTTAACCTCTATCTTAATCTCTATGTCTGTTTTGGGCTATGTCTCAAAAATATAACCTTTCCCACTAACAGGATCTGATGTTAATTGGAAGTGCCAAAATATTGAGTTGGACTAAACTTTCTGGAAAATATCTTGATTTTGACCCAGGTTTAGATTTATTGACTTTCTTTTCCATATATTTTTCTACTGATACCCACCTCCCAAAACCAGTTTCTGTTTTGTCTGAATGTTGCACCACTGAAAATAAATTTCGAACTTTGTATAGTGACTATTTACTTGAAATATTTATCTCTTATTAAACGTGTCTTTCAAACTTCCTGCATGGCTTGAAGCATAAATGGTACCTATTTTTTGCACAACATTTTGTAGCTTTGTATTCCATTCTAGGCTCTTATTTAAAATCCAGTCTAAACTGATCCCTGTAACTGTACACAAAATGTAACATTCATCATGATTGTTTGCAGCATCATCTTGCTGCTCACAGTATTCTCAGCTGCCCATTGATGCAGAAGAATCAGTGGCCACCTTTTATTTTATTTCCTCATTGCTCTGTTCATTAGAAACCCTTTTCCTAACACTGCCTTTTTACTGATGAGCACTTGACGTGTCTCCTGGTTGTTTGCCAACCTGTCTTCTTCCCATTATTGTTGCCAGAACAACAGTACTTTCAGAACCAGCCCTTATTTAAATCCTGCAGCTTTTATCTCCCACTTCTCTTTTGTTTTAGTGGGCATTTTGTCTCCCTGAAGCATCCATTCAGGATTTGATCTCCCAGTGGTTAATCTCATTACAGATAATCCCGTGTACTAAAAATCCTTCCAACAGGATAATCTTGTGAACTGCTTCCCTCTGCTGCCTTCCCACCATTCTTTCAGGGTTGAATCATTTTGATCTATTAAATAAATGGCTCTCACCTACATATTAGTTTTCCCCTAAGACTAATTGGTTGGTACCGAAGTACTAACCTCACTCTTTGCATCCAGTCCAATTTTTTTACTGGGCAATAGAGAACCAGGCTAACATTTTGGTCACTTACTGTTGACATATATAAAAGAACTGCAAGATAGCAGACTAGATTCCCACTCAGAGACTGGTGACAAAGGGAGACACAGGCTTCTGAACAATATTATTACTCAGCTTATTAGTACGTATTGATTATCTATGGAATATGGAGATGAAAATTACTATTATAATTTCAGAAACTAACTACATCTAAATCTGAATGTCATCTTTCAATTAATATGTACAAGAGTACATTAATTTATACTTGCATCTGTATGTGTACATACTGCACAAATAATATTTAAATCATTACTTCAAAGACATACAATTCAGTATTGTAGCTGTAAAGTTTAAGTGGTACCTGCTTAATGCAGTTCCATGCAAATAGGCACTGTAAATCAATTCATAAATTTTTTTGTCATGTAAAAGTGAAATTAAATTTAAATTTAAACAGTCTACAGAATCCATTTTTATCAAGGTTTTGTATTCATATCAATCCTGTTCACGCAAGGAAATATTATTCTTACTGTTGTACTAGAGTGAACAAAAATTCCACAGTCTTTAGGTAATTAACATACTCAAGATTTAAAGATTGAAATGTTGTTTCCTAATACTACACTTCTGAAGCTGTATGCATGCTCTACTAAGCATTTCATTACAATATTCCTGACAAGCACTCTGCCCAGTTTTTTTCATTGCTGAGCCTTCAAGAACACTTGACTTTTTTTCCAAAAGGTGACTGGATCAGGTAAGGATAGCTTTGTTAGCCAAATCAAAAAGTGAAGTCAGATATTTGAGATCAATTGTATATTATTAAATGGAGACACTTCACATTTTTTCCTAATTTATCTTTTAACATACTCTGAAAAATAATTAGTATTCAAGCACCAGATGTGAATCCATCATTCCCATTTCTCCATCTTCAGAGAATTGAAAAATCATTTTCATTTGACATTTGATAGCTAACTTTTGATAGCTGGAAAATAATCAAGAATCTGTCAACCTCATAAAGCTAATCTTAGGGTGATATAGCTCAACACTTCCATCTATTTAAAGTTAGGAAAACTAAGTAATTCCAGCAACTATAAAACTTGTTGCCATACAGTGTATTTGAAAACTTTTGTTTTCTACATGATCAAATGATGACTAATCTATCATATACTTTGTTGCATTATGCAGCATATGAGCTAAGTAATTAGCTAGAAGCAAATCTCTTTCATTATTTATCATGAACTATTTTCCTCCCCAAATTAGCAGTAGCATGGTAGGCACTAAATAATGAAAAGCTGCCAAGAATCCCCTCTAATTCACTTAAACTTATTACATTACCAAAAATTTCTAATGAAATTTGATTGCTGTCAAAAAAAGAAAAAAAGGGAAAGGAGTGGATTATTCTTATGTATTTTCAGAAACATTACAAATTTCAATTGTTTTGAAGTATTAGCAACGATACAGAAACCTTCACATTTCAACAAAGTTGATTGTTTTCTCATCTGAAAAGGGAACTGGCATTTTGCTGACATTACACAGATTTTTCTGTCTTACACCATTAGAGAACTCACTTAACTGTAGTCCTACTTATATCCTCTGTAAGAGTAACTCTGGTAGCACACTTCACGGTTTTCTTAGTAGCAAAATTGTTTCAACAATTGCATCCTTTAATTATATGAAAATTACTTTTATTATTTATGTTTGCATTTTTTTCTGCATCTGGCAGTCTTTCATGAAGAATTAAATAACTGTTACTCAATCACTGTAAACTTTGACATGAAAAATACTTTGTTAAACTTTGTGGAAAACGTAACTTTTTTTCAAAAACAATCAAGCAAAAAGTAGTTTATATTTTCTGACTATTTCATGCAGAACAATTATCAGAAACATTTGATCTTTCTACGTTTTGGATTATCTGCAGCGCTTGTGTGGCACCATATGTGGCAAAAGCCACAGTCCCACAGGCTGGTGGAGTCAGCCTGAGGCTGCCACCATCTGAGTCACACTCTGTGGTCAGGGTGAGCTCTCTGGCTCACCCCCGGCATCCCTGCAACTTCATTACCATGTTTCAGTTTATTGGTAAGTTATGTTATTACCTAATGTTCTATATAAGGTTAAGATCTAGAAACTTTGTTGCTGTTCAGTTCTCGATTGGTTACATGTAAATCCTTGTACCCTAATTGGTTACTCTCCCCTGCTTGTGTCCCGATAAATTCCCCTGCTCTTCCCCTGCATTCGTCTCTGGTCCCTGAAGCCTCCAGCTTTTCCCGATCCTCGCGCCGCCTCTCCTGGACCCCGGACCCTCTCCTGCCTTTCTTGCTGCTTCTCCCTGGGAAATAAAAGAGCTGGAAATCACACCAGGGGCCTTCTCTTTGGCCTTTGTTCTCGCCTGCGCCCACGACATCAGCCCGGGGCTCTCTCTCACCCAGATGAGCCAGCACCAACAGAGCTGCCGGAGGACGCCCTGTGTTTGGGGAAGCTGCGAGCGGCAGCCCCCAGGAAACCAGGGTCACTCCCAAACTAACGATGAGTGGCCTCGAGCAGGCCCCTGGAGCCAGCGTTACTCTTGAGTTATTTTTGTTCAAAGAAGTTTTCTTTTGTTTTTGAAGGAAGCCTGATGCAATATTTGTTTTGAATTTACTGTTGAAGTTATTATATTTTCACATCTCATTTACCAGTCAAAGCACAAAAATAATACTTAGCTTCATATCAGTTATCACACATTATCATATGTGATGTACTGAAATAGTCATTCAAAGTATCGTGTCCCATAAAACCAACACAACAAATATAAATGACAGCCTCTGATAAATAAATATAATACAATCATCTTCAGATATCCAGCACATTGTCTACGCAGCAACTGCTCTACAAATACATTTCAAATGTATCTTTCTGAATGTCAATGCTAGTAGTATTTATAGCTTCACAATTTTTTTTTAAGATCCTGTTTTTTAAAAAGTCAGTGTAAGTATAAAGTATGTTAAGCCTGTGAGTGTAAAGTACTCCTTTTTGAGAAGCCTTGATCTTAGACCAGTTGGGTTGAGAATATAAAACAGCTTTCTGAGCAGCAGCTCAGTATGAGTCATTCTGATATCCCTCTGATGGGGTGAATACTAATAATACCCTGTTTGTTGTGCTGAGATTTTTTCCCTCACTCAGACAAGGGAAGAAAAGCTTTATGCTTCTCTCCTCATATAAATGAGTCCATATCTGGCTTGAAGGAAGTTTCCCACAACAGTTCTCTGCAAATTTCAGCTGGGCCTTACTGTAAGTTCAGAAAAAACTGACTTGTTTTCTCAGTTCCCCATTGCAGCTTAGAATCTCCTCTCTACAACCCGCTCAGCAGTGGTACAGTAGAGTGAAGCTGAAGATGTTCTTCAACATACAGGTTGGCAAAGTCAAATAAAAGTTCAGAAAACTCTGGTATCTTGACCCTTAAAGCTGAGAGACCTTTTCCCTCCTCATAATACTCACTCAATCTTCGCCATAAAGTACTTACACAAACAGCAAAGATCCACATTTCACATGGCCATTACTCACAAAGGCTTCCTCCTTACACAGCTCTACCCTGCTGTGGGGCAAGAGAAGGGGAGAAAAGAGCTAAAAATTACAGCCTCTGGATCAGCTCTGTAAGTTGTGTTTCAGGTGTGCTGTTAAAGGAGTACAATGAAACTTAAATCTTTTGGTGTTTTTTAACTGCTGGAAACACCTTTCAGGTGTTTCTATCAGATGTTCCTTTTCGGACCTTTCAGGTCTAACAGGAAAACATTGCCAGTATTAGACAGCTGCTGAGAGGGAAGAACTTTTCAGACCACAGTTTTGTACTGAGGTACCCAACCCTTATTTTCTAGTTTCTGCATAAGTACAGGAATTTCAGCTACTTCAAGTCAAGTGTTTTGCAAAAATGATCGCAGCTTCTACAGCCCCACTATTACACTTTAGTGGAGAATTGCATCTTTGGGGTTACTGGGTCAGTGATTGAATAAATAGCCACTAACAATAGTTTACGCTAACTAATATCAGTAATTCTCTCTCCTTTCCAAAAGGCGTTGTTAGCCTGCTGCCATGCCTCGCTAGGAGTGTCATGTCAGCTGCTCAAAACACTGTAAGAAAGCTAGGCTGAATAACTGAAAGTCTGCCTGGTTCTAACTTTTCATAGCATTGTTCATTAACTTAGAACTGATAAATATCTGTAATCTATTTAATTATTTCCATTTCAAAAGGACATGTGACCAGAATCCATCTCTAATCCAACTTGAATATAACATTGCTTTCAGTAACAAGATGTCAGGCAGCCTTAATGTTGTACAATTCCTGCTCAAGAAAATATGTGCCATCACAGCATTTGCCAAAAAGGAACAGAGGGACATATAATTAATGCAACAACTTATAGCCACCACAAAGAACCACATTACCAAATAACATAATCTATTAGCTAATAAAGAATATTTCAAATGAACTACATTGAAAGAATTACAATGAAAAGTTAAGCGGGAGCAAAAGTAGCTATACATCTTCTAATATTTGTGCTTCTTTCTAAACATCTATTTTTCATTTTGGAGTTTCTCATTCCCTTAGGTACAGCATGAACTTAAAAACAGCCTAGATTCTTCACAGGATTTTTAGAGTATATGATGGATCAATAATTTGTTGGTTTGTTTATGAAATATGCCAGCTTACTGGGACAGAGTCATTTTTAAGAGGCAAGAAAGATCAATATATATGTGCATAGATTTATAGGTGTCTTTGTTGCAATCAAAATAAATTTTTTGTTTAAAGAACTCTAATAGGCAAGCTTGGCTTTTCTTTTTCATTGGTGCTTTGGTTTGAACAGGCCACTTTAATTCTAAGTGCTAATAAATACTGCTTGTGAATCTTGCAGTCTGTTAAAATCCTTTTGGAGTTTAATTTAAGCAGAGTAAGTTCTAAAAACACAAGAAACAAGCCTACTAAGACTTTTTAAACGTGACAATGACTACAATGTGTTCACTTCATATACATGAAATGTTTGCCTTTAACTATGGATCTTATCCACTGCTGCTCTTTTTCTTCCCTCAGGTTACATGGGTAGAAGTTTCTCAGAAGAAAAAAAGCAGCACTAGATGGGTGGCACAAGGGTTTAGATACCTATTTCCCAGTTGCATCCCCCGCATAGGGCCACAGATTTTCCCTTTCTCTTGCAGCAATGTAGGTGTGACATCTGACTTCAGTTTCCAACATTCTCAGTTCCCTGTACATCCTAAAATTTTAATATTAAATTTACCTGTCACCTGCTAGTTTTGATGCCAAAGCTGAAGATACAGAAGCTTCATGAACACCACTGTGAGGGTCCAAAGCCAGGCTGGATGGGGCTGCAAGCAATCTGATTGAGTGGGTAGCATCCCTGCCCATGGCAGGGGGTTGGAACTAGATGATATCTAAGGTCCTTTCCAAATCAAACCATTCTACGACTCTCTAAGTCCCTCAGGGTTTCAGTGATGCTAATACTGTTCTCTAATTGATTTTCTACCAGCCATGAACAGGTACACATCTTTTGCAGCCACTCTTCACACATCAGCAGAATTTCAAACTAGGTGCATCTCCGTCTATCTCAACCCTAGGGTTCACTTTGATTATTTTTGTATTCTCAGACACCATACAAACCCCACTGGTAAGACAGTGATAGTGCTGTATATACAATATCTAACTTTTACCTAGTAGATACAGCATTCATCTCTCATAGAGGTAAGAATAGTCAGTCTTTCCTCTTCTTGGGCAGGCCAAGTCACAATTCTGTAAAATAATCCTAGGAAGAGTGATATAATTTCCTTTCTAAAAATGCTGACCAACCTTTTCTATATTCATCCTAAGGACTAGACCCTGTATCTCCTAGGTAGTCTAATGTAGGATGACCTTATAAGTGATGTGAGTTTTGACACGTTTGACATGAAAATATCCAGAATCCTTCAAACACACGCTGGCCACTTAGCAGCTGTTAATCTCACATGCATAAATAAGCATTATGTGTGTCCAGACTGAATGAGGCATGTTCAACCTTTCTATATATTATTCTAGAGGGGATGGAATTGAAATATAAAAGTCGAGCTCACTGTAGTCAGTTGCTTCCTGAATCCTAGTCACTGGATAGCCTCTCACTGAGCACAACAGATCTGAGATCCAGACTTTTCATGTGATGGTGCATTCTCTTTGGTTGCTGCTGGTGTGAATGCAGTCTTGATTTACTGAAAAAAAATCAGAATGAATTGGCCATACCCCCCTCAGCAGATCCGTTCCACTCGTGAAAACAAAGGTCTGTATTTCAAATCAGAGTAAATACTACGATCAAAGACACAATTTTTTTCCCATTTTACACCCAAAGGAAGAAGATGAATACATATTATTATATATACATTGTATATTAATGAAAATAAAATATATATTGGAAGAAAATGAACTATTTTATTTACTGGATAGCTAACTGTACTAAGTGATAATCTTTTTTGTTTGAAAATGTCATTAAGGAATGCAATTTAGTACTATTTGATAAAGAAGAAATGTACAATTGCATTTTTTCCATCCTTCATGCAAGTTAATTGTTTGCATACTTTGTCCATAATTAGAGTGTAATTCCACAAACTTTGCTTAGAAAACAAGAGACAACAAAATTATTTTTACTGCTTGAGCAACTAAGATATTCTGTTGATCTCTCAATTCTATGTGTGATTTCAGATATCTTCCTTAAAATATACTAGAACAATCCAGGGCTGTCTGTAGGAAGAGGATAACGATGCAAGGCACCTACTAAACACAGTTTATTCAAATGTTTACCAAATTCTGTTTTCTTCCTCAATTAATGTTTTCAATTTCATATTTTCTCTCTTTCTCACTTTTCCTCTCCCTGCTTCCAGAGATATCAAAGGCATCACTAAAGAAGCAAAAAATAGAAATCAAGGAAAAAAAACCAAGATTACCTTGGTAAAAAAAATCAAATGGACTACTAAAACAAGAAAAAATAGCAAATTAAATGTTGAAGAAAATATTTTTTAAAAGATGTTATTATTAAAATTTTGATGTGTCTTAGTCAGAATTAGGAAGTGGAATGGCCCCCGCTTCATCAATATGCCAAAGGCTCCCAAAAGCAGCCATTTAAACAAGGTAATTTATTAGTTTCCATATATTTTTATTCCCAGAATTTTAAAAAAAATGTGCAAATTATCCAGAAAATTTATTTTTCATTGTTTTAATCTATTATTTTATTACATTATCAACAAAACAGTCAGATAGTCATAAAATAAAAAAAGCTTTCAAGAATTTGCAGAGTTGCCTGTACGTTTAAAAAAGTAACCAGAGAAAATTTATCTTTCTTGTCTTGTTCTGAATCTTTGGCTGTCATGGGTACAATTCTTAGTTGCTGTCCTACCGATTAAAAAAAAAAAAAGGCATCAAACCACAACATTCACTTCTGTCAGGGCTGTCAGAAAGGTAGAGAAAATTACTCAAGAGTTCTGTCTCTTCTTTGAATAAAATCAAGAAAAAAGAGGATTTTTTTTCCTTCATTTATATTTATTTTTCAATGTGCTTGTTCAGTTCCAAACATAATTAGTTCTTGGCTTTTTCTACCAGTGTCGATTTTATTGCCTAATTTTTAAATTAATTCAATACAACTTAAGGAGATTACATGTCACTACTAAGTAAGTACCTTGAATGTGTCTGGCTACACAAATGGTGGTCAACTTCAACGGATAATTTACATATATTTATTGTTCTCTACATCAACATGTCACCATAAGTGTTAAATATTAATAAGTACCATTTTTATAATGAATTACATTTCTGTTAACTGTCTTAAGTTACAGTGAGCTAAGCAAAGTGTGAAACTGTAAGATAGATTTTAAAAAGAATATTCAATTAATAAATAATAATTAATATTCCTCTCTTTTCTTCTTTACGGTTTAATTCACAAACTTATTTAGAGGTAATAAATAAAGGCCATATTACCCCAGAAAGTCTACTGTGCTGTGCTACATTTTGTGCTTATTTGTCCCATAAGTCTTTAGATAAACTCTGTTTGTTCAATTTGAGCTAATTAAGAAGATGCACAGTCAAAGAATACATTAGACCTCAACAATGTCCATTTAATTAATGAATCTACTTAAAATTACTACACTGTTTGCAGTAGTCTGTATTAGAAATACTATTTTAACATTTATTTTTTGCATGACACTCCAATATTCAAATGGATCTAATCTATCAGTCTTTGAACTTTTCATTATTTTTTCTCAGTCCCTATTACTTGTAGACAAAAATCCTTCAAGAAGATCATGTGGTCTTCAGTACAGAAATTTCTGCTTTTCCAACTTTCAACACATGAACACACAATTCCTACTAATAATAATAACAATAATTTAAGCTAAGGTCATAAAGTGGGTGCTGTTTCAGGCATTTTGCTATAATGCAAAATGACCAAAGTAATTATGAGGTGTTACCTGACTTTGAGCTTTCAATATGAAAACTGGAAACTACTTCTTGAAGATGCTAATTTACAGATTTCATTAGATTTTGTTGAGCTGAGTAGGAAACTCTTAGTTTTGTTTTCCAATATGCTGGGAAAGCTATTCTATTGACTGAGTAGTTGTTGACTGTGCTTAATGCTGGAATTTCTGAAACGATGACTATTTTTGTTAAAACCCTTGGAGATCAGATTGCATCTCACCTTGTAAGTCCCAAAGGAATGAAATTCATTACCATTGTGATCCCATTCTTTGTGCATGTTGACAATGCCTTGAGAAAAAAAAACAGATTGATTGAAAAGACCACACAAAACAATTTCAAAATGCTTTAGGCACAAACTATGTGAGTGACAACTACAAATTTAAGTGCTGTAATTCTTTGATTAATAGAAAGAAAGTGATTTAGATTATTCTGATAACACCCTTTAGGAAAAAAAAATGACACTTAAAGGAATACAGAAATTCAAGGTTTGAATTACTTGCCTAAGATGTGTTTTTAAAAATAACCTGTCACCTATATTTTGGAGGGAGAAGAAAAAAGCCAAGTTATTGCCTTTTTACAAAGTAAACTACCTACTGTATACTCCAGAAGTGACACTTACATTTTTTCTTACCATATCCAAAACCTCAAGAACGTGAAACATATAATAGCCTATTACAGAGCCAGAGTATGGACATGATAAGAAAGCAAACTCAGAATTTACTTCTAGTTCACTAAAAAGAGGAAAGTTATGGTCTTTTCAAAAAATGCTTCCATACAAACACTTCTCATTAACAGCAGTTTTGAAGACTGGCTACACAGATCAATAATGCATAATCACCAAGTGCCAAGTACACTAAGATAAAATGAAATAACCAGTTTTAACAGGTGCATTTGAAACACAACTCTGCTCAAAGGTTCTACTTGTGTCATACAAAGGAAAACAGTTGCACTCATAAGTGGTAAAATAAAGAATTAGGTACCTAACTGAAACTTCCTGTTTTACCATTATCAGTTTTTCACAACAAAAAATCTGGAACTTCCAAGTGCTTTTAAAAAATACCCTTTGCATAACTCAGTGTCCTCTCAGGAAGGAGAAGCCCAGAAACTCTGTAGATCTGTAAAGAAATGAAACATGTCATTCCCCTCTATTCATAAACTTCTGAAACAAATTTGCATTCCACATGCTACCCTTCTTCATTGAAGCTTGGCCTCCAGAATTATTCTGCCCCCACTTTGCTATGTCTGTGGTCTGATTTTGTGTAAAAAGATAAAAGGGAAAGATCCCAAAAGAGAGTCTATTCCTCCTGTGTCACTTCCTTTCCTCTCTGATAATCCCAAAGATCCTTGCTTAGAATAAGTTTCAGCTGTTAGACAAATCAATCAGTGCTGATACCAAGTGATGTTCCTTAACAGGAAGCAAAAGACAGCATTTGCTTAAGTTGTCATTCTCTTATTTTTGTAACCACCTTCACATTGGTTAGAGCCTTCAGTTCATTATTCAAGAAAATAATTTGACCTTACCCAAAAAAGAATTGTGCACCAGCTATTTTAAACTCTATAAACAATAAATGACAAATCCACAAAAGAAAACTGAATCAAAAAAGCCTCAGACATTAGTGGCAAGGCTTTTGGAGCAGTTGTAATTGCTACAAATGTAGTTTTGGAAGATATGTGGTTTCATTTGGAGGCAACCCAGGTTTCATCTTTTCCATCCCTCCCTAAACACTTCTAAAATGATCAAATTAAAAATTTTGCCCAGAGATTTTACAGATGTACTTACAGTATAATTCGGGTCATCATAGAATAATTTAGGTATGAAGGGGTCATGCGATGCCATTCAGTTGAACATATGGCTCAAGGCATGCCTAACATCAAAGCTAGATCAGATTGCCTACGGCATTGTCCAATCACATTTTGAAACTCTCTGAGGATGTGCATTTCACAACCTGTCCAGGCAAACTGTTCCAATGCACTAATGCAGTAACAGCAACAGAAAAACTGCAAGCAATGGGAGGCGTCTGACAGCCACCGAGACATTAAGGATTTCCTCTACTTCCAGCAGTAAGTGATAGAGTGTTCCATGTCATGTAGCACTGCTCAGACAGAGGGTTCCCAAGAAGTGGGCTACACACAGGAACAGAGACTTCCACAAAGACTGAGGACTACAAGGTTCTTCAACCTGGCTACACCAGAATCTAAGTGGTGTAGAATCTGGCTGCAGCAGAATCACTGGTGGCCGAGCATGCTCTGGTCTGAAGAAGTAGAACAGTGTCAGTGATACAAAAAAACTGATCTTAAAAATTAGAAAGTGGTTTATGCTGTTATTGGAGGAAAAAAGAAGGGTGGAGAGGAGCTGAAAAGCTGGAATCAGCTCCAGGTTCCCTTCAGCCTTCCATATGCTACCAAATGACACTGTAAAAATGGGTGAGAACAAATTGCTTGCACACTGGCAACACACCAAAAAAAAAAAGAATGTTGCTTTCAACAATTTGTTGCGAGACTGAACGAGGTTCTGAACACAGACTTGATGTCAGTCATGAGACTTTCTGTTTTGGAGGAGAGAGGTGGCTTCAGAGTAGATAATTGTCTCCTAATAACATTGCATTTCTTCATTTATAAGCAATTCTATGACTCCAACACATACTTAGCTTTTCCCACATTCTTCCTTTTACTGCCCTTTAATCATTCCCTAACCAACTACCTTTGCTTCTCTTTTTGAATGATTCATCTCCTACTAAAATTAACTGTGGAACTGACAAGATGTGGTCCTGCTATGACCAGCTTACTCCATTTATGATCTACATTATTTTCAGCTTGTCTATGTAGGTTGTCAACTCTGTGTTTGTACAGAGCTTAGCAAAATGGGGATCAATACTTGGCTGACCCTTAACCACTGTAATAATAAATAGGTTTAATAACAATGTCAGGATTTTTTTCAGTCTAAGAACAGTAACAGAAACAAATTCACTGAGGCAAGATGAAAACCACAGTGGTCACCACTGCTCTGTTCTCTACTTTCCACCTGTTGTTTAGATCCAGATTTACAAAGCCAAATAAACAGTCATTCTGCCTCAAACTTTGCTCACTTTTTGCACTGCATGAAAGATAAGCCACTGCTACTATACAGAGAGTAATAGTTTATTCAGCCTCCAATATCTGATATCCTTTACTTCCCAAAGTTACCTTTAGATCATTAAAGAATTTTATCAGCTAGACCTTTTGCACTCTGATACTCATCAAGAGAAGGGATACTCCAGTGTCTGCACACTGATAAGAAAGTCCTGCTCAGAAAAAAAATAAATTACCATATTTTGTCTCATTTAACACATTCATTTTTTTGGAACTGTAGTCTGTGTCAGAGTGCGATCAATTAAGACTATTGTTTTTCATGCAAAACAAGATCATCATGCTGTTCTACCACCTTCCCATCCTGTATTTAGCTGGTTATCGTGCTTGTCATAAAAATACCTTATAAGCATTTGTAGGCAAGAGTATTTATAATACATATTATACAGAACCCAGCACTTCTCAATCGTGACACTTTTATTGTAAGTGCTATCAATAATTTATGGGAGGGAAAATAAAATTAATATTTTTATATTTAACTAATTGTAACTTTTCTGTTTGAAAATGTGATATTCAGGGACTGATAGATGATCCTTTGAGGTAAGAATGAGTCAAAATCACATAATCCCTTCCACCTTTGTGAGCAGAGGTGACCCAAATTAGCAATTTTTGACTGAGGATGGACCTATGAATATCTCCTGTCTGTCAATTAGGCACAATCACTGCCACAGCAGGCAGTTAGTACCATCAGACACAATTTCTTGTGCAAATGTTCATATAAAAATATGAAATGCAGGCAATAACACCTCTATCCAAGACTGAATACATGTAGCAAAAGCAGCTACTTAGGAATAATTGTGTTAGCTCCTTATGATAATTTTGACAGAAAGGTTTTTGCATAGGGAAGGGAAAAATGTATCAGAGACATCTGCTTTTTGCCCTCCATAGCTAAGTGCATTTTCACCTCTCTTCTCTATACCCTGATATGCTTATGATGTATTCCAAAATAGTCCAACAGCTCACAAATTGATGGATAGCAATTTTTCCCATGAAAATTACTGTGACAGAGGAGTGATGCAGGCAAGGACTTAAGAAATACACATTCTAAATAAATACAGCAAGTGTGCATGAGGTGGGGGATGGAGAGGAAAGAGACAGATCATCCTTATCAGCTGGAGATGTTGGGGGTTTTTACTGCCTGGTTTTACAGCAGCTGAGATCTTTCAAAATCATCCTTCACCAATCAATTCATACTGAGCTCTGCTATCTCTTGTCACTATGCTGTTTTTCTGTGCTTCCCTCTGGATGGTCTTGCTGACCTTGATTCAGCAGAGGAAGATGATGAGGATGAAAACACAACTATTCAGATAGAGAGCAAAAGCTCTCAGACTAACAGATTTACACTGGGTATTCAGGCCACAGGTGAGCTGGCTGTGGCAGTAATAAATAGTGTATTATGCTCAGCAAGGTCTCAGGCACAGAAAAGGCAGCACCTTCTACATTAGGTGATCCTGATGATTACACTGTATATCTAGAAAAGAAAAATCAGGGCCTATGGTGACTTGAGAACTAACAGTTACTAGAATATTAAAGCTAATGAAGGAGAAGTTGAGTGTCTGAGAGAGGAAAGAACTTTTAGCTAAACCATTTAAGTTTTAATTTTGTTTCTACAAGAATTATTATCTGTAGTAATATCAACTCAAAAGAAGATAGTGTTGAACTTTCTATTTTCACACATTTTAGTACAAAAATACTAACATTAATTAAGAGTAATATTTTCCATTTTTTACCACTGTATTAAAAAGTAAGAAAAAAAAAATTTAATACAACAATCTTTCAGAATGCTAATGTCAACAAGAATCAGAAAGAGAAAATAAGCCCATTTTTAAGTGTTGTGTAAGATTGCAGAAAATCCAAATACATCACCTGTCATTATCAGGCAATAAAAAAAAAAATTCCCCCCTAAAAAGCCAAAACTTGATAATACAGATTATTTATACTAATGTCTCTGTGCCACATACTTAAGCAGATTCTTAAAACATGAAGTAGTCCATCCAGTTTCATTTGATTTACTAATGCAGTCAATATTGTCACAGTAAGCATTTATTGTATGAAGTGAACTGTACTTACAAAGAAGTAACACAGTGCTATTGTGACCATGAAAAGCAGTAAAACCTGTTCTGGATGTTCTGACGGGGACTGGTAACATGCTTGTTGCAGGATGTCTTCTCACGCAGCTTTGCATTTACTTATTTCTACTGATTGCCACAAAGAAAGGAATGCTGAATCCTCACTCTGCACATAATTTTCCCTGCCTTACTGTAAAACTGACTAATATGGGGTTAGAGAGAGGAAAACTTACACATACCAACAGAATGCAAGGACTGTTATTCTACATTGCCTTTACAGGTGTGGCTTAGTGGCAGATGCTTACCTTAGCTTCCAGCCATACTTATCTTAAGGTTCTGGGAGCACTCTGGCCACCAGAAAGTTTGCAAGCTAGAAAGCAGGACCCAAGTCTGATGCATACAGCACTCAATGCTTTGTGCTAACAATAACCTTCTTTTAAGTGAAAGGTAGAAGATTCCCAACAACACAGTTTTGGTAGAGTCAGTCAGTCCAGAGATAGTAAAATACGACCACAGTATTCCTAGCATAAATTCCCCAGGAATACACAGGACTGTGAGTCAAACTGTGCTGCCATTTGGTAAGGGCCAACTCTGCCCAGCTCTGCCAAGCAGAAAAAGCAAAGTGTGAAATGACACTGGCTAGACAGAGCAGGTATCATTGCCTGGGAGGGCTTCTCTTTCCCATGTTGTCAACATAAGCTATAAATTCAATGATAAATAGAGAGCCGGATATCAAGCCTGAGGAAAGGCAAGTAATGATGATTCCATATTAGCTGTTATAAAAATTAATTCAAGACACAAGATCCTCGATCCTGTAGCACTGCAGAGTGTTTCAGGCTTCATAAAGACACAGATTCAAGGCTTTAATTAGCACTGTGACAGTTTCGAAACTGCTGTCAATCAATCTTTGAGGGAAAAAAAAAAAGCTTGTCAAGTTTGCATGCCCAAGGAGAGTTAAATTGAAATTAAAGTGAATTTTAAAAGATGGGATATAATTAGGGCACCTGGAAAAAGAATTCAGAGAAAAATAAAGCTGTAAGAGGGAAAGTATGTTACTAATTGTGCTTTCTACTTTTTCTAATTAATCCTCATTCCAGTCCCAACTCACCTTTAATAAAATTTATGAATGATTATACAGGCAGTGGTATACTGCCCAATATTTGGTTATGCAGATTTGCCACATCATGTGCAAACATAGAAGCATGCCCAAATGACCAAGTATGTGCCCATCGGAAATGCAGTAGAACAGTCTACACTATATGAATGAGATTCCCAAACTCATATGTACAGTTTATTAGCATATTCACTAAGCCCAGTTTCAAGTGCAAAAGCAAAGTTGTGCATTCCCTAAAGCCAGCTCGAGAAGATTACAGAGGATGTTCCCACAGAACAAAAGGGTATCAGCATCAAACACTCCCATTCTTCAGTCAGTGCAGCTCCAATGCAAAAGCTGAAATCTGGGAGGATTGCAAACCTTAGCTTGTGACAGACAACTGTGGGAAAGACATAAGACTACTGTGAGACAGGCACACAAAACAGTGAGCTACAAAAAGCAAAAGCAAAGGGAGTGAAACATGGAGGAAAACCTGACATTTTGTTCTGAGCAGACAGCTGGGTGAAGGGAATGCAAGAGAAACCTTCAGTGGAGAAGACAAGCAAGACTTTATTTCACTAGAGGAGAAATTACAATGATTGTCATAGCTCCTGAAGTTAACACAGTCATATAAAACATATATGGCAGTGAGGGGATATGCACACATGGTTTATATACAGAAACATATACAAAACATACAAAATATGCTATATAGCTATATACCAAAATCCTTCTATCCACAAGGTCAGTAAAGAGCTGCAGTGTCATTTATACTTTGTAAAACAACCAGCTCTTCTTGGTGCATGCCTGAAATGTCTGAGTTGCTGTAAGGAAAAGATTCTGATGCTATTGTCTTTGCAGAGAGGTCTAAGAAACAGAATTAAATTACATACCCAGTGAATAGGAATGATATCTATAACTGCTGTGGCTGCACTGAAACATACTTACTACTCTATGTCTGACTCGCTAAGCAAAAGGAGCAGCCCTTTGCAACATTTTGTGAACCTGACAATTAAGTAGCAAATAAGAAAGGAGAAGGAAAACTCAGCTCCCAGCTAGCGAAGCAGTTCAATTGCCAGGTGGTATCTTACTTTATAAATCCTAGCTTCATCATTATAGAAATATGTGAGGTCACTTCAAAGTTTCATAAAATGCTAATACTTCAGATTGTCAAAGTAAACATATTTCCACAACTCCTACCCACCTTTATGCTTGTACAGGTCTTCAGCTCGCAAATATATAGTATCTGAAAATATATTGCAAGCCGAAATTATATTAACTATTTATCTTAGCTCTGTGCATTGAGCCTTTATTTGCTGATACTTATAATGTATGCCCTGTGAGAAATGTGTTTCTCAAATATATCCTTTGGTGTCTACAATTTTAACAGACATGTCACTGCAAACAAGCACAGACAAATACTGTGACACTTGAGTTCTTCATTAGAAAAAATACTGAACTATACAGTTTTTCTTTTGTGTATAGAGAGTAAAGCATCAGATAGCTTCAGAAAGTCAATTAAAAAGAGAGATGGTGCATCTTAATCACAGGGCTTTTCCTATCTGTTTTTTCCAGTAGTTACTTAAAACCACTAACTTGAAATCAGTCACACGCTGTCTTCAGAAGTTCACTCAATCAAAGGGCCAAGCTCTGAGCAATCAAAGATCTTAAATCACTGGAGCGCCCAACATCAGCCACAGGAGGATTAAAAATCCAGTAGCCAGAACTCAATTCTTCGATCTAGTGAGAACCAGTGCATTATGAGAAGTCCCTAAAGCCCTAGATCACAGCCTAGCCTTTGCCTACTGTGGAGCTAAGTGGAAACCGTCTTTAATTCCTTAGGAGATCCTATCTTGCCAGATGAAAATATATATTGGCCTCTGTGTGTAGGATGATTAGAAGAATGGAAGAGGATTAAACAAGATGCAAGGGGAAAGGCTCAGAGTGGCTCATTTACATGGTATTACTGCTGACAGATAGGTGTTAACAGAACAGAGCAACCTAAAGGCAAAACTGTATCTGAATTAAAGCTGTATTTATTTACTCAAGTTATAAAGGGATTAAGTCCTGTTTATTTTACCACATCCAGCACTGTTTTATCTATTAAGCACTTTGATGCTTACTCAATTGTTCTGTGTCATGCATTGCACAGCTGTTTGGGGATGTGTTTATTTAAAACAGAAGCTTTTAAACGTTTCAAACATAAAATATAGATGCTAATGGCAAGTTAAACATTCACAGATGTCTTCTTGTCTCCCAAAATGGAGATATTTTTAAAAGAGACAATAGGAAAAGTAAAAAGCACATTCATAAGTACTTTGTAGATTGCTGACAGGAAGAACTAGGTACAGGAGAGCAAGTATCTTACACAAAGGCAGTGTAACTGCATTTTCATTAATTTCTAATTATTCAAAAAGCTTTAATTAGGCAGGAAAATGATTTAGCAAAAATTCAATCCAAACCAATCTACCAGTCGTTCTGGGAATCAGAGAGTTTTCTCAAAACAGAGTTTAACGTCTCATGAAGTAGCTACTATTTCATTCTGAGTGAAGCCCTGTAGCAACTGCTCTCAGGTGACCCAGTTCTCAGGGGACTACAGAAACTTTCCCTTCTCTGACAGTAACACCAGAAAATGAGTTACTTGTAAAACCCAGACTCAGTCCTGCTTGGCAGGTCTTATACCCTTGGCTGCCTCATTTACCACCCGAAGTTTGCTCATGATAGTTACTATCTTCTGGGAACTGAAAAGCCAACTGTACCTCTTAGCTTCGCCCATCCCTGCTCATGCTCCAGCAGACCTGCTTCCCTCCTCCTCTCTTTCTTCTCTTCATGCTCATTGCAATAATGACATTTTGCAAATGTTTCTGTTCTACCCCAAACCTTGCCAACCCATTTTGTACAAAATAACCATTTTGCACAGTGAGAGTGCTGAGAAGAGAGGAGAGGATGAAGACAGGTAGAGGAAGAGAGAA
Organism: Climacteris rufus; assembly: GCA_013398175.1. Classification (NCBI taxonomy): domain Eukaryota; kingdom Metazoa; phylum Chordata; class Aves; order Passeriformes; family Climacteridae; genus Climacteris; species Climacteris rufus. The sequence continues at coordinate 745,746 of VZRZ01008052.1, forward strand.
TGTTTCAGAGTTTGATTTTTCAGTCCCATACAGACCTATTGCTGCTCAGTACTGTTATGGGTTTGCCTAGGTTCACAGTCTCCACAAGATAGTATTTACAAAGCCATCAGGAGTCAAGTGAAATCACACAATAATCCCATCAGTAAGATCAAGACTTTTGTCTTCTGATGGCACATTTTCTGGTTCCTGCTGGGATAGAACTGATGTGCTGTGGGAGGCTGTGGGAATGGGGTTCTGCGTGTTTCTTTTCACCAGAGAAAAAAAAGAGGAAGTAAAAGACAGTGAAAAATAAATTCTGTCCCAATTTGTACAGAAATAGTAACATGTTTCTACAATCTGAACACTCAGTTTCCTGCAAAATCACAGCTAATAACAGGCCCTTTGCAGATAAAATAGAGGTAAAGATAGGTACTTAGTAGGAAAAGCTTTCAAATACTGCTGGGAAATGTTAATATTAAGGCATCTCAGTCTTCTTTGTAGAAGGCTTATTATTCAAAGAAAGCCATCTGTGCTGTGATGGACAGTAAAATCTGTGCAAACACTTATGAAGCCAAGCCAAATTCCCCACAAATGTTATCACAAAATAGGCAAAAAAAAACAAATAAGCAAGTAAGCAAGCAAACACCACCCCACCCTCATCCCATGCTCACCCCACCCTGAAAAACAACAAACAAACAGAAAAATGTATTTAAGACATATGGAGTAGATTCTGCCCTGCCTTGAGAAAGCACCTGGAAATCTTTATGCCCTGTAGGGCAAGCAACCTCTTGTAGGTATAGGAATCTAGCAGCAAATCTGTACATTGATTCATATCTCCATGTTCATCACAATTAGGTTCTCCTCCCAGTCACCTGAGCTGTCCCCAGTTCTCTCAACAAGCTCCTTAACCATCCCAAGCACTTCTTGCAATAATATTCTCGACCCTGTCTGCAGCTGAAGCATGACCTACTTACAGTTCATTTTGAGAGACAGTGTGACCCTGGCATTGTTGAAGACTTTTTTCTCGGTAGTGCAGTTCCTTGTAGTCTCCTACAAGATCAGACTCTGCCATTAATACTTTAGATGTGAATTCTGGCCCTGTTACATCAGGTACACTATTATGCACAAAGGAAACAACATTGAAGTAAACAAGATTTCCAGGCATTAAATAATAATAAAAGAACCCAGAGATTTTAACTAGCCTGTTTATAGAGCTTCAATGTCTTTTAAAATAAATAGGTCATTGTTGATAAAAGACTGGGCTCCAATTTTATCCTTCTGTATTTTCAGAATGCTTTCCAGCATGCAAGCACAATATGAAGAAAACCCACAGGCCTATCTGTTCATGCTTCTCTAGTCTTAGTATTGATATTAATGCCAACAAAATCAGTAATTTGACAATTAGTTTTCCACTTACCTGAAAAGACATGAAAGGCAGAAAGAAAGTAGTTTAACTAGATTATAATGTGGCTGTGACAAGTCAGGTTCCTGTCATGTTACAGCCTTCCAACTTTAACATTTTCATGTCTGCTTGGCAGGTTATTAAAATAAATGAGGGTGTGTTGGACTGCTGTTGCACTTTTCTCTAATGGGAGTTCAAGAATTTGCAAGCCGCTACTGTAAATTGACCGATCGTGAAGTCTGAAAGAAGTTGGCTAAAGTGGACAATTAGGAGCATTTCTCCACAGCTGAGTGAAATACTCCTTGTTATTTTAATAATTCAGGCACAGGCTAATTTTCGGAGGCTGAGTTTGTCAAGATAATGTGCCTTGTGCTTGTCTGCTTGTCATTTTTAACTCAATCCCACATGTTACAGGTGCAGTCTAGCTTACAAAACAGGCAAATCACTCACAGTGGAATTTGCATACGGAATATAGATATATTGTACTAACTAAAAACAGTCCAAGAAGTCAACAGATAGCAGTGATAGGAATGCACATGATGGTAAAAACTTTTGATATTTGATAGCTGTTGTATCTCTCTTTATGCTGATATAATTAAAGGTGTTATTTGGTACTATGCATACACAAATATGTATAATGTAAAGCATCAAGTAGATTTCTTCATAAAGAGAGATGGTAAGGCCACAGGAATCCCACATGGCATGCAGATGTTCTGGGTAGATTCAGTTACCTTTTTCAATATGTCAATGTCGAAAAATGTGGAACATGCAGGGAATAGTTACTTCCTTTTACCCTGAGAGGGTGAAATCTTTATAAAAGATGAAGCGGTTTCTATGTGCATTATTATACCCGGCTTCTCAAAGCAATGGCCACACTACTGAGCCAGAATTTTGAAACCTCCAATTCTCTTTTCTCTTCGATGCCACTTAGCAATAGCTTCTTCTCTGAGGGAAAGTAATTTCCACCATGCATTTTCCTCTCATTCTCCCAAGCTTGATTTCTGACCATACAGAATTATGTGTTCAGGTCCAAACTGGTTGAGAAATTCCCTAATTTGCTAGAGGCTTTCCTTGAAGATTTAAGCCTTAGCAATGAGCCAGGAGAATTCATTCCAAGACAAACCAATTACAAACACACAGTGGATGAAGCATTTCTAGAAAAACTTCTTGAAGGTCAGATCAGACCAATCAAATATCAGCCTATAATTAAGACACCAGGAACTATATCATCCTAAGGAACATCTTCACACTGCAGCAGCTTTGGGGAAGGCACTGTTCCCTTACATGTCTTGCCAACTTCATAGCTCCAGAAGCCCATTAGGATGACTGTCATGAATGGACATCTAGGAAAAAAACTCTGTACTTGGGAGAGTGCAGTTAAGATGCAGGGGATAAATAATTTCAAATTACTTGTGAAGGCTGGGCAATAGGTGTCTCTCAGTCCTCTGCACCATGAGATACACCTACACACACACACAAATGTGTGTATGTGCCTATGTATCTTTACATATTTATGTGTATATGATTCTGTATTTGTGTGTATATACATATTTATCTATTTTAAGATGTAGAAAAATTCAATTCATTACTCCTCTTTTATCACCCAAATTTCTCCCTTGAGGTCATGCAAAAGACAGCATAACATATCACTTTGAACTCACCATTCAAAAGAGTCATGGTGTCACTTGATCTCTGGTGTTGCCATCACCTCCTTATATTCCAGTAGTGATAGAGTAATACTACCATCTCTTACTATGAAACAAAGCTGAAGGCAATTTTATTATCTGGATTGAGAGATGGCGGATATGGATCCCCAATGGCAACAAAGAGCCCACTAAAGTTTCTAAGGCTTTGAAAGGTGTTGTGGAGAGCACACTTACACTTAATAGTGATGTGGCATGAATTCTTAGAATAACACAGCATGAGAGTTCCTGGATTTTGTCCATTCCTAGATATACCCTAAAATAACAAGAGCAATCTGAATTCCAATATTTGCATGCATACCAGGCTATCCATGTGCAAATATGAGCATACATCATATGAGCATACATCCATTTGTGATTCCATTTTGAAAGCTTCAGTTATTCGGTCAGGGACAAAACTCAGTCCTCAGCAGGTGAGACGGCCACTCATTCAGCATGAGGAAAGAACAGCACGGAGTGAACAGCTGAAACAAACAGTTCAACAGTTCACTCTCTAAGACCATTGATATAGCATTGTTCACGTATCAAAGAGTACCATAAACAAGGAACTTGCACTTTGCAATTTGCAAACAGAATTCATGGAATCGATTCCATGTTAGAGATTAGTCTGAACAGCTCTGATCTTCACACATGAGGAGCAGCAATCTTTATGTCAGATCTAAGACATTGTAAATTATGAAACAGTGGAGATGAGGGTTTTAAGTCTATGCAGACTATGACTTTCCAAGAATTTAACTTCTGAAGCTTCAGAAAGTGAACCATTGCTGCTGCATCTGGACATGAGAGAGTAAACTGTCAATATATGAGAGTAACACTACTCTCAAGGAACTTTCTACCTCTGCAAGGAAACAATAAGCAGTAAGGGTAACCAGCAAAACTCATCTCTGGTCAAGTAAAGCATGAAACCCAAAGATCAAGAATCAATATCAACACAAATGTCAGACCTCAGCTCAAGAGGTGTTAATAGGGAATAAACTAAAGCTAACATATCACAGTATTACTGAGATGGCAAAAGAAATGTCAATAGCTTCATCATCACCGCTATCATCCTATGGTACCTCAAGATTAAAAAGTTAAAATCTTTCCCAGGAAAGGCAAGAAAATGAGCAGAAGAAATATGTAATCTGGTGACTTCACTCCTCCTGCAAAAGAACAGTGTCTGAACAAGTTACTGATGCCTATTTACTCATTTATTTTCCCTTCTCTCCAGCAGATTTCAGAAGATTCTTTTTGAGGTGTTGCAGGAGAAGGATTGTATTTCTGCTTGTGTGTTAAGCTTACATTGATCTAAATATGATGGTTGTGTTGCTTTATATTAGGTTGCAAGCTCAGGAGGCATTACATCAATTCTGGTAGTATAAATTCCATGTCTTTTTGGGACTAGATAATATATAGCAAATTACTTCTGAAAAAGGTTGGAGCACAAAAATTAAAAAATAAAATTGAAAAAAAGGAGTAAAATAGGTAATTTTAGTTAAAAACAGGCAATTAAAACCAATGTATGTCAACAACACAAATTAAGTACATTATTACATTGCACCTGACATTTTAAAGTTGTAACAACAGAAAATATAGTGCATATTTGATTCTAAATAAAATTTTAGTGGCCAAAAGGAAGAAGTGAATGGCCATTAACAACAAATGAGACTAAAACCTAACCATAAACAATTTTGCAATTATTTAGAGGTGAAGGAACATAATCACAAATTGCATAGTTGTTTGCATGCCTACCCTTGAGCAAATCTGAGTTCACACAGACTTTATATATTTAACACTAGAGGGAAGATTTTAAAATGTATTAATTTGCAGACATTACTTTACAGAATGAGTGTCTACAAATGCATTCCCCATATGTACATGCAGAGGTAATATTTTAAGGCAGAAGCAATGAAAACCCTTTCAGAAACTTAACCTCAAAATTAACTTTAATTCAATCTTAAAAACACTTATCTTAAAACATTTTCATGTAGAATTGATTTTGAAGCCGTGTATGTAAATTGTTATGTGCTGGTTAATACCTGCAACTTTCATTTGCAGAAGCACATAATTGTTGATGTCTGAATTTAATTACAAAGCTGTAGATTCATATCCCTGAATTTTCAGATAGAACAACAGCGCAACTATACTTCTATTATAATGCCTTCCTCCTTTTTATTTATTCAGTCTAATGACTAAAGAAACTTATTTTCTGGTTAATTTTTACAGCTTCATCTAATATTTAACAATCTTTTTTTTAATAAATAAGGCTGAAACTCTCCTAAACAAAAAATCTGAAACCATTTTCTAACAGGAAAACTCTAATTCTTTCAAGGACTCATTTATGAGTCTATGTAGAGAAAAATGTAAGTCCAAGCCCACTTAATTCTGCGTAGTTACACATAATGAAGCCTGAAATATTTCAGAGAGAATAAGTATTTGACATTTATAAGCATATTTTAATATAAAGCACATAGCATGACTCACCTTGTACATTTGTAACAGAAATGTTAAAGATAATTATCAGACGGATTAAAGAAGTCTTGATATTTCTAAACCTCCTATAGAACTCCAACCTGCCAAGACACGTATGTGGACAAAAAGCATGACAAAAGCTTAATGACTTTTGGAAGTCATTATTTATTATTAAAAATAATAGTATCTGACATAACCAGTGTATGTTCATCAAATATATATGGTACTTGAAGCTACTTTGTGATATAATGGTTACATTCCTCAGTGTTTGAGGTTTCATTTACCTTGGTCCATTACAAATATGTTTGTCTAAAACCTAAAAAGTGAGCCAGTGGAAAATGTAGAAATAGGTTAACATGTTTTCATATATTTCCCCCCAAACTTCAAGGTGACTGCAACTTGGTTTGGAATTGACAATTCACTCTTTGAACACAGCAAATAAGACTTCTTATGTCGTAATATATTACACCATGATACACGTCGATGATAGTATACAATTATATTATTATTATACAATTACATAACTATACAAAATATAGATAAAATTGCCCATTAAAATACTCTTTCTACCAATAATGCTTCTCTTACTGTCTTTTCCCCTTCAGGAAGCTCTTACAGAAGAACCTGTCCTTCACAGAAAAATTGTAGTGGTTAGTTCCAATAACTTGAACAGCTAAATAAATATTTACAATATCAGAACCTACAGTAAAAACTCATTTGCATGGTCCTAGGTGGCCTCATATGGATTATCAGTTTTTGCAATTAGTGTGTAAACAAACAAACAGGATTAAAAAAGTCAAGGATACTGCATCACAGAGGGTAATTTGTTCCTCTATTTTGACAAGCTCAGTTTTGTTTAAATTGTGAAGAATAATATTACCAATCAATTTATAGTTAAAGTATTATAGGATGTTTGATCAAAAGAACATACTTTGAAAATGCATCTGCAATAATACAATAGGGAATTAAGTTCAAAAGGAAATGTGATATCTGTCTTTTCAAGTGAGTTTGAACTTTTTCCTTCCATTTCATTGCAAAATTTCATTATATATTTTAGTTTCAATAAACCACACTTTTTTTCCCCCAGTTATCAGTTGCTGAGGCAAAATTATTATTTTTTTTTTTTATTTCACACTTCCACATGTTTTTTTCTTACTTTACTCTTTTTCTGGTGTTGTCAAGGATATCGACTTAGTTGTGTAATGTCTGGCAAAGCAGATTCTCCATGCTCTGGCTAACTCACCCACAAAAACTGCATAACATGCTGATTGTGCAGAATTAGTATGATGCTTAATCAATCTTCATAGAAGCACTCAGCTTCAGAATTCTAGTAGCATGTATGTAAGAAATACCAATATAGTTGATTTCCTATGTTTACAGCATCGACAGAGTTATTAAAAAAAGGGTGGAGTTCCACTTTTTAGATGTTAAAATTATTAAGGAGTCATGCTTTTCGCATTTTAGAGACAGAACATTTCTCTGGGTCACAGCTACCATTTTGCTAATGTAGCACTGAGTGTACTGGAAGTGTAGTAAGGCATAAATGCAGCTCTATAGTAGTGCTCCTGAAACTGAAAGATTGTCAGAGTTTTTACAGCATGTTCCATTTTATTTTACCCCAGTGTGTAAAAAAATGTTAGTGCTTAAGAACAGGACTTGCTATATGTCATCAAACAGTCTTTTCAATGAACTGTGCTTCCTATGACAAATATTTTTATCAGATTGCAAACACAGAAGCTGCTTAAATAACCATTAAAGATTATGTATTACCATTATTTCACAGATGTTCCCAAAACGTATCAAATGCTAGATCAACTTTATAGCAAGATGTCCCCACCCTCAACTCCTCCCACAGTCACTCCCATTCACTTGATGGGAAAAAGTGTTCAAAGATGTTCCCAGTTCCTAGTTCCTCTGAAAGTCAAGGGACAATCACTCAGGCTATACTCTTGCAGCTGGAGGTCACAGCTGGAAATTTTGTAACACTGTACTCCTTCATAGATGTGATAAAAGCTGTAGTGCAGATGCTTAGTAAGTAAAATAATATTTTTCTCACCATTAATGTTGTTCCTACCTGCTCAAATGCATTCCTTTAAACAGATTTTTGGTTAATAATATTTTAAATTAATGTGTTCTGTTGATCATTAAAGAACAGATTGGAAACTGAAGTAGCTGTGGCTAATTGAGCAACTATTACTATCCAGTAATGGGATGTGTGAAGCATTTTATCGGCTTTCTTTGCAGATTGTTAATTTAAATGGATGGCACAGCAATAAACCAGTTCAAGTTAATCAGCTGAACAAAACTGTAGAGAGACAATGTAAGGATCATTTCAATGATAACCCAGAAAACTACACCTGTTGTAAAATATAATAATTAATAATTAATAGAGTTGATGAGAAGCTAATTTCTGAAAAACAGAACATCATTCTAAAGCTACTCATGGGTAAAAGACCCTGAATTTCTTCAGCGTAACAGCCCAAAAAGGTCTCATATTCTAATGAGAAAGACTGAACTGTAGCAAAGAAGCTGATATTTCTCAGCCTCTGTAACTGCGCTGAAAGCAACTGAAAGGGCTACATACAAGGCAGAAGTCCCAAAGGGTTATACTTTGGATTGTAAAAACACAGAAAGGTGCTTTATGTGCTTTCAAAATTAATTAAAAATTTCATTTCCACCTACCCAAAGTTTCAGTGTCTCATGGGCCCTTAACAAAAAAATGTGCTTTGAAATTATCAGTACTAAATAGTATATTTTGTACATGCTTTCTCAAATATGAACAGAATTTTGCATGTTTGCTATTATTTTTTTTTCTTTATTCCAGCAGTTAGAAATGAATAGTATATATCTTAAAGGACCAGGACCCTGACCTTACTGTAATTATTAATATAAGCTCATCTGCAGCATGACACCAGTTCTATCAAAGTTTTATAATTTCTGGATGTCCTACTTCTGTTTGGAACTGGAAGGGCAGTGGAGGGAAGTTTCTTGTCTCACTACTAACGTCTGAATAAAGAGATCATCACCTAAATATTCACAGTATTGGATGCTCATTGTGATCCATTTTTTGAGAACATTTACCTATGCATCCATCACAAACTATAACTCCAAGAACTACTGGAGGTGTTCCCAAACAGCACTCCTACATCAGAATGTATGAGAAACAAATGGAAAAATATATATTTTTAACCGACAACCTTTTCAGGCTGCAAAATTCTTGAGGCTTATTCACCTTGTGACCACCATAGCAATGTCTTGTCTGTAACAACCGTTCAACAAGTCAATGGAAAAATATTGATAGAAATTTGGTCCCGAATTCTTGTCTCATATTTGTTCAGTTTTAAACTGGAAGTCCCTTTAAACTTGTATTGTAATGTGATTACACAAACCTGTAGAGCACAAAGGATTACAGTCTGTAAACATGGTTTCTAGGGTAACATATGGGGATCTCAAGGGGAACACATCATTGCACAAATACACTGAAAACAGTAGGACTGAACAGCAGTAATGGTCAGCTAAATCTCAGTCAAGTTTAATGATGGTCTGGATTGTAGGCTAAATGAAATCACTATATTCTGAACAGCTTTTACCCTGATTCCATGGATGTATGCTGGAGATCCTATGCGGAGCCATTCACTTCAAATCATGAACAAACCTTGGACTGATAGCTAACATTACCACAGAATGAAATTTGCAATGCCAGGGATAATTTATGCAAAACAGATCATGACTCACATATCAGCAGTTTTGATGTTTCACACATCTATATTAGAGAAGAAGAAAATACCTTTAATGAAATTATCGACACAAAAAATATTGCATCTCTTAAGAATCTATAGTAACAGCTTAATAGCAGGGATTGTAGTATTACACGTTTTATAAAATTCTGTTTACAGGAACAGAGGAATCAAGAATGCTGGTTTATATTTTTGCATAAATTTGCAAAGTGGAAGAAGCAGCACCTATGTTAAGCTACAGACATGAAAATATTCATATACAGGTTTTTTAAAGATGACATATCACAGATATTTGCAGAGATATGTACTTAACCCAATAGTATGAGGACGGCAACATTTACAGTCCCTCCTCCTGAGCCTTCTCAAGGTCAGCAAAATGTTTAAAAAAAGCTATGAGGTGAGGAAAAATAGAAGAGCAGGTAAGCCAAATGTTGTACTTATCTATCTTGTCAGCCTCCTTTGAACCAGCAGGCAGAACAGCCATGAACCAGCACAAACTCAGAATGCCACAGAGATGCAGATGTCTGTAAAACATGTTCTTCTTAAACATCTGCCTGGGCAAATGCATCAGGAGGGCTTCTCATCTCACCAGCCTTTTGCCAGTCTGACACTGAAAAGTTGTCATTTCCATGAAAATGCCAACATTTACTCCGAAATGTACCCAAAGTACCTGTGAGCCCAGAGAGAGCCCATATTCTTTACAAGCATACTGTTGGCATCGCAGAACTGGACTATGTTTTTGTTGCAATTTTATATGCATCTTTGCTGACATACTGCAAATGTATAAAAGTATTATTCCTCTTTACCAGCTGGAAACTACTTCTTATTGGGAGAATTGACAAGAAAGTCAAATACTAGGTGAATCTTTATTACACAAAGTAGGCATAACTTTTCCCTTGAGTCCTGTGGCAGCTTTTTTTTTTCATTCAGGGATCACTCAAACTCTTAATTAAAGATTTCTTAAGAATCACGCTTTAGAATTACTTTTCTCAACCTCTTAAAAAATGGTGGTTTTATTCCCATCCTGGAGAAAGAAGAAAAAGACTGTTATATCCTTCCTTCTCTGGCAAAAAGAATTTCAGAAAACTTGGTTCTTCTAGCTGTAACAGCATTCTAAGATAATATACCTTTTAAAGTTGACATGCTTGCTGAATACTCCACAACTGTGTCAAAAATCATGCTGTCCTTAGATATGAAATAAAAATCTCTTATTTCCCTGCTTACATTGTGGCACGTGATCAATATAGGTACTTGCATTCGTGAGGGTACAGGCACCTTAGCAACAAACAAAGTCTGCAGAGCAAAAGCTCCTGCTCTATAAGAAGCAGTCTATAACAGCCAACAGCTGAATAGCCAGAGAAGATTCATAATGAGTCTTGTCTAACACCACATTGTACGGGTGAGTCCGAATAAAAGAAAACTTTAATTTATAAATTTAAAACTACTCTTGTCCTGTGTTGATGTCCCTTTCACAGAGTGAAAATGAGAATCTTATGCTTTGAACCCTTGGGTCCCATTAAAGCCTGTAAAGAAACATAGCAATGTTTGATACTGAAATATTTTCTGGCATCAGTGCCTTCTCGCAGCTAAGTACCAAATGCTGCCAGAATATCTCCCTCTCTCCCCCATGCAGTATTTGACAACACAAAATGCTGTTCATCCAGACACGAAAACCTTATATGGATGCAGCCTTCAAACAAGTGCTGAGCACTCCAAATCTTCTTTTGGATCCAGCTGCTATATACATCTGTCTGTAAGTACCAAGCTAAAGCTTATTTGTGCTTTGTCAGCAAGCAGACTTTCTGTTCCAGGCTTCCTCAATATCCATATTATTAGTCTACTGAATGCTGAATTATCAGAGGATAAGCAGGATGTAAAGCTGCTCCAGTTGCTTACTGACGGGGAGAGGTGGAGAAATAGCAGAAAATCTGAACATTCAACACCTAGGTGGCTTCTCCTCTGACACACATCAAAAGCAAAGGAGGGATTTAAGATTAAGGAAGGCAAGGATTAAGGAAGGTAAGGATTAAGGAATCCTCTCTTCAGTTCCCCTAAAGGGAGCATGGTCTACCTCTTCATAACATCAGTCATTTCCAAAAGTCAAATACAATTTTCATCAGAGACCAAACCCAAAGGAAAAAAAAAAAGATCCTGGCAGAAATAATTTTAGATGAGGTTGCCGATCCTTCTGTCATCAAGAAATATTTCAGAAATTTATCACTATCTTGAACTTCTGCAAAGAGAGTTCCTTGCCTCTTCTTCCTTGCTATCTCAGTCTCAATATGGCTGCTGTGCTTCCTCTACCACAAGAATGTGTTGAAAATGGTTTCTTGGAATCAGTACCTAATCCTTGCTGCCTCAGAATATCCCTGCCACCTTATCTCTCACAGCCTGGTCAGAAACTGGCTTCCCTGTTGAGTAATCAGTGCCCTGCAACATTTAGGAGTCACAGTGATCTCTAAACTGCTCATTTTTGAGAACTTAGAGAGATTGGTAGAGTAATAGAAGAGAAACAGTACCTAAAAGAAAAGAAAAGTAAGATGAGGGAAGCTACAAAACTGCCTTATTTCAAGTCTCTTTTACTATCTACTCAGCAATCAGCATTTAAGCATATAGAATACAAAGAATTTGCCAATACATCAAGAACCTACAGCATAGTTCAAGCTACTTATCTTCTTTGACAGCATAATTGGCATAATGGAAAGAAAGCAGCAGCAGATGTGATACACTAAATTTTTAAACCTTGATATTTTCCTTCATGACAGTCTTGAAAGAGGACTAGCAAAGGCAGTAGAGATTAATTTACAATAGAGTGAGTGCTTTCTTGATAGAAAATGTGCATATTAGGAATATAAAAGTTAGGTTGGGAATACACTTCAATTGAAAAAGAACATGAATTTGACTTTGGTCAAACTCTTTTCAACAGACTAATTTAAAATTTGAATGTCAGAGAAAACAAAATTACCAATTTGCAGATGTCACTGATCTGAAGGCCTCACTTCAGAGATAGAAGTGGTATCAAAACAATCCGAATATTTTGGGAAGACATTCCATAGGCAAATATAAAGAATTGTGGCCTGAAGAAGTGAAGTGCATAATAGGATATAAAGAATAACTGCATAGCTAGAGCATAGAGGACCATAAATTGACAGATTCAGCTTGGTGATGTTGCCATCGTGAAAGGAAAATCTTTTTAACATACACTGGTAGGACTGTCACATATATGACAAAAATGATAAAGATCACTGTGTTCAGTCACCTTGGTTGGAACACAGCAGCCACTTCCCAGAACCATACTTCAAGAAAGCAGAGAAATAAGATAAATGCTCAGGAGAAGAATGGTGGTAGGTCTAGGAAACTTGACTTGTGAAGACAGGTGTAAGGAATTATGTTTGTCCAGCCTAGGAAAAAAAGTCCTGAGCAGAATCTCTAAAATCATTTTAAGGTTTGTAGTAAAACATAAATTTATCAATACCCTCTCATATTCAATGAGAGGGAAACAAAAAGTAATCAGCTTCAATGTTATCATGGAATCGTAGAATGGCTTGAGTAGGAAGTGACCTCAAAGAGATCTTGTTCCAATCCCCCTGTCACAGGCAGGGATGTCACCCACTACACCAGGTTGCTCTAAGCCCCATCCAACCTGGTCTTTAATACTTCCAGGGATGGGGCATCCACCACCTCTCTAGGAAACCTGTTCCAGTGCATCACCACCCTCAGAGAAAATTTCTTTCTAATGTCTAATTTAAATCTCTCCTGTTTTAGTTTAATACAGTGCCCCCTTTGCCCATGTTAAAAGCTGCTCTGCTGGTATCAGAAGAGACTCAGGTTACCTTTTAGGCAAAACTTTAAGAACCTCTCCACCCTAGAAAGGCTGCAAAATCTCAGTCATCCAAAAAATATTACATGAGTATCTATAAGGGATGGGTTAGGTACATTCAAAAGGCACTATCGGGCCTTTCTGAAGTCCAAAGGACAGGCCCCATGGTGCTACTCTTAGGGCTCAAGAAGGTCCAAAGCAACCAACAGGGGGTAGTAAAGGCTGGTTTCTCCATAAAGGAAGGGGAGCCAGACAGCAAGGCAAACAGCAAGGGCACAGACCTGTAGTACCTAAATAGGAAGAGCAAAGCATGTCTAGTGGCAACAAGATTCCAAACTAAAGGACAAGTCTGCAGTACTGTGGTAGGTCCAGAGCCAAAACAGGGAGTTAAATGCACAAATCAGTGTCTGGCTGAATGGGATATGGGGCCATGGCTGCTATAGAGGTCAAGTAGCAGCAAAGAGCAAGGGTCTGAGTTTAAATACAGCACTCAAGAAAAACAGAAACAAACTCTAACAAGACTTCTCACAGCTCTTTCTCAGGCTTCCTTTCCAACGTTGGATCCAGGGCCATGCTGCTGCACTGACCTCAAACCCAGGCTGTCAAATGCACAGAGTGGAGTAGATGCAACTTGGAGACCAGATAAATATATAGTGATATTATATATAGTGACATATAGTGCAGCATTCATTTACCTTTCTTCATTAGGTACCTACTAATATTTTTGTGATTTTAATGAGTATTATCTGCAAATTAATACTCTGGCATAAATTTACATTTTTAGTTGCTGCTTCAGGAGTGCTAATACTGTTCCAGGGTGAAACAACTGAATCAGCATAGTAATAAAAAATCCTGACATATGCATGGATAATACTAATATACTAAAATTACTGTCTTCTTGGAATGAATACATATACATACAGGCAGAGAAATACAGCAAATTAATATAAATGTTCTGATTGATTATAGTAATTGCAAAGTTTTTTAAATGTTAGTTTTTTTTCGTAAGCTAAATTTTGTTAAACAGGTCAATTGCAAATGCATTCTGTAATTGTAGAATCATTATTAAAATCAAGAGATTTGCAAGTATTTTTACGGATAGAATAAATGAAATTACTTGAGAGCATGCCATCTGTTGAGTAAAAATCATAATGTAAATGTAATTAAAATTGTATTACTAATAAGTGGCAAAGCATCAAATATTTCGTTTTCAAAAAACTTCAGTATTTCAAAGCTAGAGCATTGCAGGAGCAGCAGACCTGGATTCCATCCGGGGATGCACTACATCCCTTTATAGCAGATATTTCACCTGACCTTCTAATCTAAAGCTTGTGCTTGCTACTTTACAGTCAGCTTTTCTTCAAGCCAACTTGTCAAACACATGGGTCATGTTTTCCAAATGCCAGCAATAATCTGAAGTACGATCACCCAGAATGCCTTATCTTCAGGAAAGCAATAGGTGGGGTCATTCTCTTCTGTTAAGAAAACAGACAAGAGTGTTCAACATGACAAGCCTCAGATCTCTGAGACTCTGCTAGCCATGCAAAGCTTCACTTATCAGAACCCACAATTCTCCGTCAGCTTGGATTTCTCTCTCCTTTCAAACTAAAAACCTATCTGCCAGCTTGAAGTGCCACACAGGGCCTGGACTTCCCCACAAAACTACTCTAAAAAAAAAGGAGCTGTTCCCTAGGCCTGTCATGCTCCTCCAGCATGTTCAAGTCTCAACAAAAAGGTCAGAGGTGGCTGATGATGAGAAAAAAAAAAAATAGCAACTCCAGTACCAATTATTGGTTTAACTATAAGCAAGTTCCAATGCTGCTGAAATTAATGGCCAAAGATCCAGAAGAGGATTTTAGTTTTAAGATGGCATCATCTTTTAATCTTTATAAAAAATGTGAGAAGTTCTCCACTGTGTTTAATTCAAGTGTTGCAAATTTAATCTGTTGGATAAGACTGTGATTTTCAGAGCTAATCTAGGTAAGTGATGGAAATGATGCTGCTTTTGCATTTGCGTTCTATCTGTCCAACATTAATCTTTCCATGAACTGGCACACACTTGAGGAATTGTGCTGCCTGTGGTAACTGCTATCAAAACATTCAATGCATACAATATATGCAACAGATTCATTTTAATATTCTATCATAGAGCGCTTAATTTGATGGATTAAGTCAGTTTAATTGATGCTTAAAATTATGGAATTTGGCAAATTATATTGACTTAGGATGTTGTAAGAATATCTCAAAAATTAAACTTAAAGTCTGGTGATAAAACAGACAGATTATGAGGTGTTGTGTTAATGAAACACACTAAGATTCCTCCAGTTCCCTGTTTACCAGATCCCAGAAAAGTTTTTGATACTTTGGCATATTTCTATAAAAAGGCCTTTGCATTATTAACTAAGAACAGTGAACGACTGCAAAAAAGGCTCAGAGTTGTGAAATCACAGGCAGATATTTTTGTCAGGCAAAAATATCTGAAGACAAAACAATGAGCTGACCAAATCACAGAATCACAAAGTAAGCTGAGTCGGAAGGGATCCACAAGGATCATTGAGTCCAACTCCCGGCCCTGCACAGGATCATCCCCAAGAAAGAAAAAATGAGGATTTATTCTTTTGGATATGAAAGAGGGTAGCATTTGATATATTAAATAAATCTCATTCTTTTCTCAGTCTAATGCTTTCTAAATTCTGCCCCTTCCCCCCTACCCCAAAAAGAAAGGTGTTGAAGTTTTCCATGTTGAAATTATCCCTTCTAGATCCTGGACTCCAGTTTTTCCCCCTCTTATTTTCATAAAAACTTACTGAAGTGTTTCTTCTGGTCCTTTTTGTTTAAAAAAGACATGCAAAATACTTTTATTTCATGAAAGTTACAAGCAGGTAAGAAGTTAACAATTAATAGTATGTTTTTTGTACTAGTAGTGCCAATTATATGCTGTTTAAGCTTATCATCTAATTGCATGATAGTGCTGGCTTCAGAGATGGCATGACATTAAGACTTGTGCTGCATTTCCCAGCAGTGGAATATTCAATTATTTGTTCTGACTCATGTAATTCCCTGTATTCCAAGCTTGTTAATGTCATTACAGGGCTGAAATAAAGTGATTACTCTAAATGAGTATTTATCCGATAGGCAATGCAATTCCTGCCTCCTCCGGCTGACAACAGATGATTGCAAGTGTTCTCTTCTACTCCCTCACCTTCACTTCCCCCTCCTTCCCCTGTCAAGGAAGAAACCCTAATATTGTGGTGCTCTGTGAAATACTGTCAGATGGCGTAAAATATATATAATAAAATAAAAAGAAGCGCAACCTTCCCCAGCAGACTTAAAGCTAATGACCACTGCTTCCACTCCCAGTCAGTGATGACAGGTTGAACTAACTGATAATGGCATGCCTGCTGTTGAGCTGGCCACTTATGTTATTTCTCTTGACATGGTTCTGGGGAAGGCCTAATTTTTTTGACATTTGACCATGCAAATTTGAGTCCTGATACATTATTCTGCATTTACATCCTCCCAGTGTTGCTGTTTAAAATGTGCTACAAGCTCCTTGAGCTCAGCTAATAAAGGCCACAGAATGAAAGAAAGTTAAATATGAATGTAAGAGGAGACCTAAATGAAGGGCTAGCTTGTACATCTCAGAGATGACCTTCTGGAAATGAGCAAGTGGAAAATCCTTTTTAAAGCAAATGGTAAGAAGTGTAACACAAATTTTTTTTCTTCAAAAATTTTTTAAAGATTCTAAAATATTCACAAAAAGGAAAACATTAAGTTTTACATAGACATTGCTTCAGTCAGCAATTCAGCTGAATGTATTTTAAGCCTGGGTTCCATTAATGACTCTTAGTAATACACCTTTCCCAAAGAGCCAGAAATTCACAGTGCTTCATTAAATATAAGGAAAAAATACAGCCTGCTCTCTCTCTCTTTTCACTCGCTCTTAAATTTTTCACATTGTTGAAGTCCAAATGTATTACCTGTGAGCACACCCAACTTTTTTGCATCTCTTATAATTAATTTGTATAAATTTACTGCTTATGAACAGCACTAGCTTGACAGCTCTGAAAAACATCTCCTTTAGCTACAGAGAGGATGCAGATTGGACCTATGGCTCTCCTGCTAAGGCTTTTACATCAAACCCAAATGCATCATATGCAGGGAGATGTCAGCACTGCATGAACCATTTATACTTGTGTAAGTCAGGGAAGTTGTGGTAAAACTTTAAGTCCCAGGTTCTTTGTTGCCTTCTCTCTTCCTTATCGACCATTTACTACAACTAAGCTCTCAATGAATAAGCCAATATAGAAATTTTTCTGGCTTGCATGTTCCGCCTAACTTTCCCATAGAAACACCAGTAATGAGATGGCTGCAAGAAGATTATGCTGCATCCAGACTCCAGTGTCTGGCATGCAGTTAGCACATGAAATATATCAGACTTCTCCCAGTCAATCACACTGGAAAATAAGACATTTTATAAAGAGCACAAATCAGGATCTTTAAAACAAACAAACAAAAAAATAATAAAACCACCATAAACAAGAAAACTTTAAACACTGTGCGATCTGGCCCTCCAAGTCAGATATCCACTCTAAAGCTACTTACTGTAGCTTATTTTTAACTATACTCATTTATACCCTTCTTACTTTCCTTGCAAGTTCATCTGATTTCACATTTGCCAGTGACTAAACACTCTGTGACAAGAAATGCAAGACACAGTCTGTGTGATCTCAGTATGTTTCAGCTAAAAAACTTGAAGATGTTAATATTGCACTGTATCTAGTTGCAATTACATGATATTACATCATACTCTTACTAATTTGGAATATTATGTTATAAGGCAAGCAAAGTAACACCAAAGAGCTGATTTTGTGTTCTTTTTATTTCTTATGTCTGCTGGCATTAAGACTTGGTTTCCAAATTCCTTTTTGATACACATATTAAATGGGTACCTTACATCTAACTCAGACTGTCCAACAGTGGTAAAAGAAAACATCAGTGATCTTATCATCAGTCACTAACCATGTAAATATGAAGGTACTGATACCTTAGGTTTAACCCTTATATTTTTCAAGTCCTGCATTGCCTGGTGTGCGTGCTTTGTATCTCGTTGGTTGCTGTTCTCTATAGACAGACACTAGCAGTCTGTACTCACCAAGGCCACTTGGGCTGCCCAGACCCGAGCTTCTAAAGGCGGGGGGAAGGAAGCAAGCTAGGGGGAAACTGTAAAGTTTTAATTGGTGAATCCATGCTGATATGTGAATGGACCATGTCTATAAAAGTGTGGAGAACTCGTGACTCGTCGTCCATTTTGGGCGATCCCGCAAGGAGGGTGCTTTGCCTGCCCTAAATGTACCTTTGTAGGCCCTTCAAATAAACACCCACCTTTTATTCCCCTACTCCTGCCTGGCCTCAGTTTTTGGGCTAGCCTTTCAGGCAACAGTACTTCCTTCAGTTTTCAAATAAGTGTTTCTTTTGCAAGACCAACACCAGCAGTAAGTTGATCGGTCATCTTGTAGTCACACTGAAGGTAAAGAATATGATTTTTTTCCTTACCTCCTCTAAATTGATGGTCCCTCCAGAAGATTCAGTCAATTTGTAGATGTACTTGATTTCTAATCCTTAGTATCTCTCCTTTTCACCTGGCCCACAAGGAATAGCTCCATGTTAAGGAAGCCATTTGACCTATCTTTTCCCAAGATTAATTTAGAACCACTTACCATCCTCTTCTCCTGTCTTTGTGGCTTACATAGACAACAGGAAAATGCCCTCCCTTGCCCTGTGGAAAAGGAGAGGACTAGAAGGCAAGTAAGCACCCAAACCTACATGAAAAAAAGGAATATAGCACTCTGCATATGGTCATTTTTACCAGAGAATCTCTGTTTCTCCTGTGATACCTGCTGTGTTTAAAACGTGTTTTCAAGCTACCTGGAATAACCCAGTTCCTTCTTTCCTTCATCTTTGAGAAAACCTAATTAAAAATAAGTGGTGGATTTGTAGCACGGTACTGACCAGAATTTGCATACCACTTAACAGAAGCAAACCAAACCAGAACCAAACTGGAGTATGCATTCATTGTGCTAGATGGTGCTGCAAGTGAAAAATAAAGGGAGGATGCTAATGAACAGCCAATAGACTAGCTTAGAAATCTATTAGATTTCTACCAGAAGACACCACCACCTGAGCAAATATCAATATCTGTAGCTGGTCAGAAGGCAGCAGTAACAGCACCCAGCATCCTAAAAATCCTGTACATTTGTCTGTTTGTACATCTGTATAAAATATGTTCTCATTGGGCTAAAGCATGAATCATCTTGAAAATCCCCCACCTCAAGTGCTGTTTCATCGCAGAGCAGCTGAGGCTGTAGGGGAAGCCATGTGAAACAGCTGGCTATGAAATATCTTCTCACCAGTTACCTCACTTAAACTACAGAGGATACAATCTAAGGCACATAATCCCAATTAAATAGCATTTCTCTCTGCAATTCCTTAATTGCACAAGGACTGATAGCTGAGATAGCATTTGAATATCTATGTCAGATACCCATGAGACAGCTTTAAAAATGACAGTGTGGGCATGCGAAGTCCCAAATTTTCTTCATAATTTCCCTTTGAAAACTCAACAGACGCCTGCACCATTTGCTGTGCCAAAGGGAAATCCCATTTTAGCATTGTATTTCCCTGGAGGGAAAAATCATAAACATCCTAGAATTCATCACCAGTCTGGTTTTGTAATCCAGTAACACAATAGCCATGAATCCAGTAATACAGAAAATAAAAGATCTGAAGCAAACAGACATGAATTTTTCAATGAACTGTGGTGCAGACAGTTTTTAAACACTGCAGAGTGCGTTTGTCTGGGGGGAAAGAGTTCCAAAGGCACAGTGGCATGAGGGGAAACTATAAGAGAGAAAAAGGACACAGGCCAAAACTATAAGCATCTTCAATATCATGTTTCCTCCCCTTTTACTATTGGAAAAAATTCCACTGAGTGCAAATGCTGCTCAGTAGTTATTTACTTAGGAAGGTTGATGTCCAGCAAAGTAAACTCAAGGGTTTCTAGACCTACTCAAGCTGTCTCCATTTCACTTCCAACATTTCTCACCTAAGCACTTTCCAGGGAAATGAAGAACTAAATTAAATGATATGACAACAGAATGGAATCATATTAACTCCTTAGCAGACAGTAAAACCATGAGAATTGCTACTTTGTTTCAAATACATAAAGTCTCTTCTCAAGGTCAGATTATTATATCTCTCTTATACCAACAAAAGAGTAGGAATTTGAAACACCTTACAATTCCAGTATAACTTTTATAGCATGTAACAGCACCGCATAAATTGCATGAGCTGTCAAAGATTAAAATTAGCCTATTTCTACAGAAAATTACTTTAAATATTAACACTTTCCTGTTTACATCTCAGCAAGTAACCTACATTTTGTAGCCATATTGAATAACAGCTATTTACTACACAATTTATCATCTTTTTTCAAGTGAAAGTGACTTAATAAAGAGTAATACCAATATTTAAGTATTAGATACGCATACATATACACAGCCCTCTGCAGAAAGAAATTATACCACCTGGGATGTCTCTTTCAGTAAGGGTATGTTAATAAAATATATATAATAGATTTAGAAATATTCAACTACTAAGTGCTCACATAACTCAAAGCTTACATTTAATTATTTCCTAAATTAGGATGATGTTTTAAGGAATATCCATTCAGATGTTCCCAATGTAATTGAAAAGTATTTAGCCAGCAGTTGCATCTTTAAAAACACATCCTGAATTACTAACCAGTATGAAAACATCATAAATCTCTCAAACTGGAACTTCTAATGATCAGTAGAATTTAAGGGCTGTTACAAGGATTTTAAATAAACTCACAAAACTCAGAGATAAGTGAGCAGGAAGGCTTGGTCAGGTTATCAATAATAAAATCCGAATAACAAGTTCAGTTAATGCCAAAAACGAGAAAACTGGTCCATGCAGAGGAAGCAGGTAGATCTCGTCCAAAGACCATTACTTCTTAAAATCCCATCTCTTTACAAGATTAATACAGGATTAATATCAGTGCAGCTGTATTTTTGTCACTTTAGCTAACCACAAATATTCTGCTTCTACATGACATTACCTTAATGCTAGCTAAGTATAACTTGCCAAGCTCTGGGGTTATTTCTTGCTGCAATTTTAGCTTGAGCTCATACTTTGTCCCAAGCAATAAATAAAAAAAATCCTACGTGACTAAAATAACTTTTTCCAGAGCCATTTTGATCTGGCCTGTCCTTACTTGCAATTTCTGCTATCTTTGCAGTTACTGTTATTAATATATATACATATATACATATATATATATATATGTTTATATATAAAACCTCAATTAAGCAATACGCTTAGGCCACAGGCTTTCTGCTCTATTTGGCCTTGAGTTCTCCCAGACTACAGTCTTTATGCTCAGGTTACAGAGTGATGTGGATATTCCATTTTTGAGAGAATCTATAAAGTAGCAGTTAACTAATTTGGAGAGAAGAAGGAACAGCAACATACAATGCCAAACTTGTAAATGTGGCAGGACCATGTAACCCCCCTCTCTGCTGCCAAATCTTATCTGCTGATGCTAAGATTAGAGAACCATCTCCCCTAAGTTCTCGGGACCAGCTATANAGACAACAGTTTGGATACTTCTTGAAGTGCACAAACTGTTCTCTCCGACATACTTAGATGTCAGTATGGCGTTTCTGTGCTTCTCTTCTAGAAGTTGAGTGAAAAGAATTGATAAGTTACATTGAGTTCTAACCTTACTATTTCTTTGCTATAGGTACCTTTTATTATTGTGCACTATTTATTCTACTAGTAGTATCTTTTTGTTTATCCTGTGTAGTAAGAACTTTAGCTTAAATTCTGGTCTCATATGTGTTTTCTTGTGACTATTACAATAAATTAATCCATGCTGTAATAATCCTGATTGATCATAACTAAAGAACCAGAGAGAATATGTAGTTTTGGAGTGCAGGCCACTCCAAGAGAATTAAAACCCATTTAACTCTCTCATATTCATAACAGTAAATCAAAGGCAAGTTTAAAAAAAACATTTAGCACCCAGCCTGAACAAGCAGGGAACAATTTTAGATCCAGAAGCTGTGCAGCAAAGACCAGATAACTGACCAGAAAGACTGAGGATGCATTCCCGACAGAGAGGCTAAAGTGACACAAAGTGGAAAGGACATGGAAATAAGGAAAAAGTAATAAAGTCTCAGAGATTCCTGCTCAAAACACACTCACTGGTTGTTGCTTTTAAAAAGAAAAATATGCATAAAAAGTTAGACAAAGACCAAGGGCTGCACTTGCAACACAGCTCAGCACTGCAAAGGGAAATACTTTCCTCGACTACCCACCAAAAATTCTGCCCAGTTCTTCCTGACCTTGTCCTGGGAAGACTGGGAAAGGTTGACCCTGGCAAGTCACACACTGCTTGATACTTGAATTTATTAATTTACTGTTGCTCATTTACCTCACTACCAGTCATATACACAAACAGGAAGCAGGAAGGCAACATGCAAGGAGGTGGGGAGGCAAACTGGAGTGGGAAGCGAGAATGAGGAAAGGTTAAACAGTGAAGCACGTGCTCTGGATAACCTCAGGCAACTCAACAGTAGCTGCAGTAAAGTGTTACCAACACTTCCGATAATCCTGAAGTAGCTCTGCTGTAAAGGACATCCTGATGCAGAAGCCATAACTAACTCTTAGCAAACCTAAAAAGCCCCGGTGCCATTTCTATGTAGGACTTGAATGACTGGACTCCCTAGGAGATGAAGCCTGGGAGAGAGCAATGTAATGCAGAATGTGCCATAGACAGAGAATATTTCAGAGTGTTGTCAAGAGAAACTGGATCAAACACAGTCTGATCTGAATACAATGTATTATCAACAGCTATATCTACCTTTCTTGAAGACTGGCTCTAAGTCACTCTTCCTGTGTGATGATCTGCAAACCTCCTGTTAGATGCCACGTGCCTGATCTACCCCAGATACAATGTCTTGTTCGACTTGGAGCAGTTTCCACTGCTCTTGCAGGAAACAAGGGATTTGGACATTTCTCCTGGACTACAGAGCAGAGGCAGTAGCTTGGACTGCTTGTCAGATACCCGGAACTCAGTCATAAATGACTACTGTGTGCATGCATGGCACCCTGGATTTACTACTGAGGTGCAGAGGAGACACTCTGGTCACACGTTGTAAGCTCAGTGAATTCAGAGTGTGTCAGATTTTCTGCATACACAGAGCTGGCAGGCATGGCAAGACTGGCACAACCAGTTTGTCAGAGTCATTGCATGTGCATAGCATTATGTATCTGGGTGCTGAGCTTCTGGGCAACTGCAGTTCCAGCTGCTCTGTGGCCAGGCTGGCCTGGTGGGCCATTTGCAGGTTCACCATCTGTACATACAACTGACTGGAGGGTAGTAGTAGGACAGCCCTTTGGAAACAGTGTAAATCTACATGTGAATCTCACCACATTCCTGATCCAACAGCTTTGCAGCCAAAATGATCATGGAGCTGTAGAGAGTAGCAAGTGTCATTGCAGGAAATAAAACAACTTCCCTGTAAAGAAAAATAGTGATGGAGTATTTGTTAAAGGCAATGACAAATTTCTAACCTCTTTCTCTCAATTTCATGAAACTGCTTGAATACATGGTAGCTAAATCTCCTTTGTTTTGCCAAGGCAATCAAATTTGCGGAAATGTTATATCACTTCTGACCTTGCAGTTGAAAATGACAAAGCAACAAGCACAACAGAGAAGTTTAGTCATAAATAAGCTGGCCCAAATGAGTTCATCCATCTATAGGAGCCAGTGCTATGCATCCTGAAAAAAAGTGTACTTTCATTAATCCAGCATAGCCTTCTGTGTAGACCAATTGCCTCTTTATGAAGCTAAGCAGAGCAGAGCACTTTAATCCAGACACTCTCCTTATCTTGCCAGCTGCTCCACTGAGATGCAGAACACACTTGTGTCCTCTCAGTCTGCCACAAGACAATCGCATGAAAGTCTGCTATGAAAAATTCATTGTTAATACCCACTCTGTAGCTGGCAAGCTATCATTTGTTACCAGTCTCATGGAGTGACTTCAAAAGATGACAAAAATGTCCTTGCAAAATGAAGAATCTGGCTGCACATTTAAATACGACAAACACAAAGGTGGATGTATTAACCAGACCTTTTCATGGAGACAAAAGCAGAACAAGCATCAGGGAAATGAAGCTGGCATCCAGTCTATCCAGCCAATAGCAGTGATGCTAGATGAGTGAGTTCAGATACGTTACCAGGGCGTTCACATGAATTAGGAAAAAGAAGACTTAGTGAACACAAACTTCTTTCTTGCATGTCACACACAGTCTCTTCACTAGTGCTTGTGGAGTGTGACAGTGCTGAAAAGTCCTGTTGGGGAGGGGGTGGAAATCATGACCTCCTCCTTCATAAAATAGCTGCTAAAATTTTCTCAGAACTGGTCTTCATATTTGGTTACACTTCTGGAAAATTATTCTATTTATATACAGTGAAAGAAGTATAACTCACTTTGGCTTCCATTTAACTCCCAACTTCCATTTGAAAGCTGTCCTTCTTTTAACATCAGTATTGGTTTGTATTGTTTCAGAAGTCAGATTCTCACCATTTCATGACTTTGCTATAGTGGTCTGTTGTGGTTTAGGAATGGTGTTCTCCAATTTAGCATTCCCACAAAAACCACATGCTGCTGCCCCCTCCCCTGTGGCATACTTGAGAGGGGAATTGGAGGCACAAAAGGCAGAGATCATGGGTTGAGGTAAAAACAATTTACTGGAAACAACAATGAGAAAAGAAAACTAAAAGTAACAGCAACAGCAACAATATTAATAACAAAAGCATGCAAAAGAGTGATTCACATGTCAAAACACTTACTACGGAGCCTGTGACACAACTGCAGACACACCACCCTGACTGAAAGAGAGCCCTTCTTTCCAGAAAGAGACGCCATTCCCCTGCCCCCAGTAAGGACATACAGAATAACCTCCAGGTCCTAGCCATGCCCTCTCCTGGCTACTGCAAAATTAAGCCTGTCCTGGCTGGAACCAGGACATGGTCATACTGGAGGACACTGGTTTTTCTAAGTAATAAAACTGTAAAGCACTGCAGCATTTTAAGTTATTAAACCTTACACTTAAATTTTGGGTTTGCACATTTCAAAACCTTTGGATAGCACATAAAATTTGAAAGCATCTATTTTTTTTTTAATTCTCTCTTTCCAATGCTATTTTTTGATAGTTTTGTGAGGATTACACTGAATCAAACTTAAGACTTTTTTTTTTCCTTTTTTCCCCAAAAAGAGCTGGAATCTGTTCTGTAGCCTCATTTGCTACATCTGGAGCTACTATCAGGCTTTTGATCAGACCAAGCCTTACAGATGGAAAAGTTTTACTTTAAAATTCCTCGCATTGGAGATGTCAATAAAGTTCTTTTAAAGTGTCAGAAGCGATTGTTCTGTTTGTAGTTTTGCTAATACCAATTACAATGGCATTGTCTCCAGTCAGAAGAGGGTATAAAGAAACAACTAAATGAACTCTTCTTATTCCCCTACCCACTCAGACACTAAACTACACACAAATACCTAGGCACAGAAAGAGATGCACACATACACACACACATGCCACTCTGCTTCATTGGAAAGAATATATTAAAGTATTTGCACTGTGGAATAATGAAGGATGTAAATATAGCACTCTGTTCTTTCAGGAAAAGCTTTAAAAATGCACATACTCCACTCCCCCTAAATTATGGTAGAAGATGGGTCATAATAGCTAATGTAGTAGGCAAGAAGGGAGAATGGAGCACAATTCCCTAAACTCGATAAAATAAGCAATTACTCGTGTTATCTGAATGGCTCTGTCAGTGGAGAAGTTGTCTGTGTCATAACAGAATCTAACAAAGGCTGTTGCCTTTAAGCATCAAAGGTTTTGGCCTTATTATCTTTCTAAGATGTGCATGTATAATAAGTTTTCCCAATGAATGGCGAGAAAGCATCTTGGCAAAATATAAAATGGTGATAAACTATGTCCAAATGATTAATTCACAGAAATTCTCCATCACACTGCAGCTACATGTGCCCGTCTCTTCTGTTATGCCCTTGGAGATTTTCATACTAAACGTATGTGCATATTTTTCATGGCCACTGATATTTGAATTGCAGCCTGCTCCCATGCAGAACATAAAACACTTCAAACTGCATAATGCTGACTAAATTATAAGTTCTCCAGTGGCCTGAGGTAGCAAGGGCCATAATAATGAGTGTGCTTAAGTGGTTTGTGTAGATTTTTTTCCCCTTTAATTTTAATGCCCTGACTTGCTGCTGCCTTTTCCAAAGCTAGGGATTGTCTCATACAATCATAACAACAGGGAAATAGAAACTGCATTATGCTTTGAAAAAATGTGGGATGCAAAGCAGAAGCTCCAGTCATCAAGCGCAGTGATAGCCAATTCAGCCCTGTTGGTCACATGGAATAGAAAATGCTTTGGTGACTTTGTCCATACTTGTAATCATATTTGGGCTGTTTCATGCACAAAGTCAATTCAGACCACATTTACTGGATACACCTAAGAGCTGCAACCCTTCCAATCACATTCATATTACACATGTTAAAAAAAATACACATCTGAAATCTCATTTGATTAAAATTATAATGAAAGTAGGTAAATGAAGCCTGCAAAAATACTGAGAATTTTACTTATGGCATTATAATAGGTCAAAGTGGACATCTGTATGAGCTGTAACACTTAGTGATTTTGCAATGTTTTCAGTGTTCTGGTACTGGTTATTTTTCTTGGGTTTACTCAAAAGACAAATGGGTAAAAATGCTTACACTGCAGCAATGTTCACTTCCATGGTAATTGGAAAAATATACACAAACTGTGCTAATATCCACGGATGTTTACAGTCAGGCAGATAAAAAGAGCCTGGGCACATGTTAACTGTTTCTATCAACTTCCCCCACCTCTAAATAGAGACCATTTTTGGCCAGCACATTGAGAAGCAAGGGGCTATTGGCTTCACAAATCAATGCAAAGGAAGACAGGCTCCTTGCAAAACCCTTTTCATGTGCCACTCTTACATTCCACAATGTTTTGGGAAGTTCATTCCTACATTCCCTGCTCTACAGGATTGAAGCAGATGTTTAAACTCACTTCTCACAGGATCCAGACTGATCCCTATCTGCACCTAAGCACTTCATCTAGGCTACGGTCTGAGGCCTTCTTTACAGGTGACTGCAAACTCATGCAGCTCAAGTTTTCCTATATCAAATCTTCCTCTTGCAACAGTTCTTGGACCTCTTTGTGACTGTGAAAACACAGAGTAAAATACTTTTGCAAGAAGTATGTAGATTTAAATGGAAGGACTGAACATGATGGACTTCCGCCCTACCTCTAGGTTGCTCCAGAATCCTGGTGTAGAGTTCCTGGGTCAGTAAGCAGTAAGGGCGGCTCTGTTAGTGTAGCAGAAAAAGATTGGCAGTGGCTCTGTCAACTGTCTACAACAGATGAGAACTCCTGACAGAACACCAAGACCTCCCAGGAAGTATTGTCTCTTCTCTCTGGCTTCTCTTACACATCTTGCATATTCTCTTTCCATAATTGAGAGAAATCAATGCATCTTTCATGTGGCTGTTTAATTCCCCATCATTTTTGATACTATTCAGCCATTTTACTTACTCAAAGTCCAAAGTGAGAAATAAAACTGCTTGTTGGTTTTCAGAGAGTACAACCCTACTTGTTGCATTGTCTTGACCTTCTCCAGCTCTTTTTCTCTTTATTCTGCAGGCATTGGGTTGCAAATATAGATTAGATTTATTTATTTATTTAGTCTGTCTTCATTCCTGAAATAAAAGCATGGTTAATTCACTGAGTCACAGCATGGCTGAGGTTGGAAGGGACCTCTGGAGGCCATCTGGTCCAACCCTCCAGACCCTGCTCTAGCAGGGCCACCTAAAGCTGGCTGCCCACTACCTTGTTAAGATCTGTGTTGAATATCTACAACGATGGAGACTCCACAACCACCTGGCTCTGTCTTCTTTGCACTCTCCTTTCAAATACTTGTATGTGTTGATGAAAGCCTCTTAGTGGTCCTTTGCTGGACTGCCTCCAGTTTTCATTCCACCTCACTTTCTGTTCGGCCAACCTGAACAGCTTCTCCATGAGAACCTTGTGGGAGCCAGCATCAAAAGCCTTACCGAAATTGAGGCAGACAATATCCACTACCTCACCCATTAAGGCACTCATTTCATTATAGAAGGTAATCAAGGTGGTCAAGCATGACTCCCAGGGGTGGTGACTTAGTTGTCCTTCATATGCCTAGAAATTGTTCCCAGGATTAGCTGCTCCATCACATTCAAAAGCATGGAGGTGAGGCTGTAACTGGCCTGTAGTTCCCAGGGTCCTCCTTCTTGCCCTTCCTGGAGGCAGAAGTAACATTTTCTTTCTTCCAGTCCTCAGACACTTCTAGTGACCATGTCATTCAAAGATTGTCACAAGTGGCTTTGCAGGGATGCTAGTTTCCTCAGTTCTGATCAGTGCATGCCTCCAGAGCCCAGGATTTATGTATGTCAAATTTGATTAATTATTTTCTAACCTGATCCTCTTCCAGCAAGGATAAGTCTCGCTTGCTCCAGACTTTGCCCTTGGTCTCTCAGCTCTCAGGTTTCCGAAGGCAGGTCTTTCTAGTAAAGACTGAGGTGGAAGATGACATTCAGTACCTCAGTCTCTTCCATGTCATGTGTCACCAGGGCTGTTGCCCCATTCAGCAGCAGGCACATATCTTCCCTAGTCTTCTTTTGCAATTTGTATACTGTGACAACTCTTCTTGTTACCTGTAATATCCCCTGCTAGATTCAATTTTAGATGGATTTTGGCTTTCCTAGCATCATTTATCCTTTTTATGTTTGAGTTTTGCCAGGAGCTCCTTGTTAATCCATGTAATCATCCTGATATTTTTGCCTGACTTCCTGCTTGTTGCAATGGACTACTCTTAACCTTGGAGGATGTAATCCTCAAATATCAAAGAGCTTGCTTGGGCCCCTTTTCCATTGAGGGGAATTTCATTCCATTCAGACTCCTATCCCATAGGAGTCTACCTGAACAGATCCCTGAAAAGGCCAAAATCTGCTTTCCTGAGGTCCAGGGTCACAATCTTTCTTTTTGCTCTGCTTCCTCTTCTCAGGATTCCAAACTCCACCATCTCACAGCTACTGCAGCCAAGGCTGATTTCAACCTTCACATCTTCAACCATCCTCGTTTGTAATTATGAGGTCCAGCAGAGCACTGTCCTCACTCAATCCTCTATCATTTGGGTGAGGAATTTGTCCTCAATACCATCCAAAAACCTCCAGGATTGCATACGTCCACCTGTGTTGTTGCTTCAAAAGATATCAGGTGGTTGAAGTTTCCCCATGAGGACCACAGCCTGTAACATGAGGTTTCTTTTGTCTACAGAGGCCTGATACATTTACTTCTCCTGCTTATGCCACCTATAACTTATGCCTATGTCTCGGTTTTGAAAGACAGGTGTCTGTTAAGAGAGGTTGAACCCTCCCTTAAGACAGAGAACATGATATTTTTTCCCCTCCCTCCGAATTATTTAATTTTGAAATCAACGGCTCTCAGGCAAAGATACGGGAAAAGGAATTACAGTTCTTTACTAATATTTATGAACAAGTAATAACAACAATAATAACCATAAATAGAACTAGGAATTAATAAAAATAACTTTCCCGTTAAATGGTGTAGTCACGATAGAAAGAAAAACAAACAGCAGGAGGCGCCGCTGAACTCCGCTGGGCAGGGCGGTTGCGGTGACTTCCGAACGGCTGCAGGTGGTGCTGTGATGCAGGGTCAGGTCAGCCCCAGGCAGCTCACCGGAGAAGTGAAGAGAGCAGCCAGGCACCTCAGGGCGGCAACGGCAGGGTGGCAGGACAGAAGCCAGTCCT